>ML792618.1:143542-200063 GCA_009831015.1 Picea engelmannii
TTGTTCTTCCTGAGCATATCTGTTATCAGTTTAACAATTTCAACAAAATTAGGAACGAATCTTCTCAAAAAAAATATTTTTCCTAAAAAAGATTGAATATCTTTAACATTTATAGGAATAGCTAATGTTTCTATGGCCTCTACTCTCTTCGGATCAATTCTGATACCATCTCGGGATACTATATGACCTAACAATTTTCCCTCCTGCATGGCGAAATGAGATTTTTTTGGATTCAATGAAAGACCATACTTACGACATTTTTCAAAAGTTTGTTTTAAATGAATAATGTGATATTCATCTGATTTTGAAAACATAGTAAGGTCATCCATATATATAACTACAAACTTATCTCATTCACCGACAAAGGCAATATCCATTTCTCGTTGAAATGTGGCTCTTGCATTCATTAATCCAAATGGCATTTTATCATACATAAAAGTACCCCAAGGAGTGGTGAATGCAGTCTTTTCCTTATCAGGTTCACTAACAGCAATTTGGTTATATCCTGAAAAGCCATCAATCATGGACATCCTAGTAGCCCCTACTACTTTTTCCAGCACGTGATCCATTTTTGGTAGAGGGTAGTTGTCATTAAGAGAAGACTTATTTAAATTTCTAAAGTCAACGCATAATCTGATCTCTCCATTTTCCTTTCTCACTGGTACTAAATTGGCAACCCAATCAGAATATCTCAAAGGGACAATAATTTTAGCATCCAAAAGTTTTTTGACTTCTTTTTCAATGATAGGTAGTAAGATTGGGTTAAACTGTCTGAGTTTTTGCTTGAAAGGTTTGACACCTGGTTTAAGTGGGATTTTGTGTTCTATCACTGAGGTGTCATAAGTTTTTAAATCTTTGTAAGACCAGGCAAACACATCTTTATATTTTTTCAATAACTCTGTATATTTGTTTTTATTTTCTATTGACAAAAATTTGGATAACTTAACCATTCTAGGATTATTTACAGTTCCTATGTTACAGTCTTCAACCTCTTCTAGTTGAGGTTGTAGAGTAGACTTAGAAGGCATGTCATCTTTATTAAAAAGTCTTTCTAAAGGTATCAGACCTTTAGGGATTTGATTATTTTTTAAAACAAGCATCTGGTGATCAGCTATTTTATCATGGAACTCTTTTGCATCTTCGCCTTCCTGCATGATCCAAAAAGGATCATGTTGATTCTCCTGATCATTGTATGTTTCTGAAAACTCATCTAAAGATTCAAGAAATTTTATGAGTTGCTCATCATCTTCGAAAACTTGTCAATGTTTCACATTATTAGGTATGGAAGGGAGATGCCTCATTTGGATATGGTATTTTAAATTAAAGGATGTTGGGGGACTGAACGTTAAAGCATCTTTAGCTAAGGCATCGCCATGTTGGTTTTCAGATCTAGGGACAAAATGAAAATTGGCAGAAGTGAAGAAATTTTCAACTAAATCCCATACACAGTTTCTATAAGTCCTTAATCTAGGATGTTTTGCTTGATATTTCCGGTTTACTTGTCTTATAATTAATTCGGCATCACCGAAAACTTCAATATTTTTAATTTTCATTTTTCTTGCTGCTTCCAAACCAAGTACTAAAGCCTCATATTCACATACATTATTCGTACAGTCTATATACCACTGGAGCCTATAAGAAAAAGGTATTACAAATTGATCTTCAGGGGCAATAAGGAGTACTCCAGCCCCAGCTCCAAGATAGGAGGAAGCTCCATCAAAAAACATTTTCCATGTACCGGTATTATATACATTTTCTTTTATTTCATTTTTTTGAAATTTTTCTTCTGTATCTTTATCATCTACATCTATCTCAAAATCATCATCTAATGATAAAATACAGTTCCCTAAATCTTGATCTGCGATATATACAGGGTGATTTTTAGGATTTTTTGGGTCGCTCACAGTGAAGGCCATCCGATTTTCCCTGTATAGACGAGTGAATTGTCCTCCAAAAATAGGGATAGTAGCGTATGTCATATCTAACTGGATGGATCCCCCAAGTTTAGCACCCCAAGATCTAGATAGTAGCATTCCATATTTTGGTGGAATATCAACAACTACCACATCCATAAGAATGATTTTAGAGGGTATCTGAGCCAAGTTAACTATGAGGTATTTAATCATCCCTATGCATTTAACCCTCCTATAATCAAAAGAATACAAATCTCCATAGGGTCTAGTAACTTCAAGACCAAGTTTATCCATTATTGCTTTGGGCATGACATTATGTGAAGCTCCAGAATCTAACATACAGTTGTGTAAAAGGTGGTCAAAAATAGTGAGTGTGATATAAAAAGGAGCTACTGTATCTTTTGCCCCTTCTACGTGTGGATCGAAAACTATGATGGGTTTATCATCTTCTAAATTAATGGTGTCATCTTGACTTTCCTTTTCAGAAAAATTGATCATTTTAGCTATTTGTTTTCGGTATACTGGATTTTTGGCTAATTCGACAAGAGGGATAAGAATTTTGATCTTGCTTATTTCATTTTCTAAGTTAAAATTTCCTATGGCCTTGTCGGTCTCAATGTGTGGGGCTTCCATAACCTTTTTCTCAGTTTTACGTTGTGGTGCGACCTTATTTTCTTTTATGGGAGTTTGAGTATTTACAGGGGTAGTTGTTACAGGCTCTAACTGTACAGGGTTATCTGTTATATTTTTGTTTGTCGATTTTTTATCTGCAACTTTAGGGTTTTCCTCATTAGTATCATTTCTAAGCAAAACCTTTTTCGCTTGAACATTAGGAAGATTTTTATTTCTCGACCTTAGATTATATCTTCCTTACAAATCAGCAATGATGTCATCTGCAACATTTTGATATGTATGATCATCAGTTGCATTATTGTTCACTGTATCTTCTGATTTACTTTCCTTATTTAATGATGCTTCATAATCTTGTCTGGATAAATAAGGATACTTGTTATCATCACCAAGACAATGAATATCTTCGTCCAACTCTTCAAATTCACCAAAATCTTCTTCTGCAATATAATCTCCAGTTTTAAAAGGTGCTTGTACTTTCTGATCTTCATTTTTTATAGTTTTATGTTGTCCTTGTGTGTCAGGATGTTTTCGGAAATCCTTTCTGGGAAAATTATCCCTTCTAGGTTTTTCTAATTCCATTTTAGAAATTTTATTGGAGAGTTGTTGGATGACCCTAGCCATCTCATCTATTCTATCTCCAGCAGATTTCCCCGACCCTGAAGGTCCACCTTGTTCTTTAAATTTTTTGTTCTCTTTATTTACATTTTTTGTCTTCACTTTTAACTTTCTAGAGGCCATCATATTTGATTCAATTTCTACGGCATCATCTTGCATCTTAGGAAGATCTAATGACCGTCTCTCCCTCAACAATAAAGCAAAGTCAGGATCGAAAGATCCATCATAAGTTACCTTAGCTGAAGGTTGTGAAGGCTTAACTTCAGCTGGAATTTTATTATATAGTTTATTAAATCTTTGTGTAAATTCCAATACTGATTCAGAATTTTTCTTTTTTAGGGCTCCAAACTCTGTGAGCTAATAGAGGTGATCTTTTCTCTCACCCCATTGTCTAATAAAGGCACTTTCCAGCTCTTCATATGGTTTTAATGAACCAGCTGGTAAAGATCTAAACCAAGTTCTTACCTGTCCTTCAAACGTTTGAACAAGTAATCTGGAATAAACATCTTTGTGTTCTATTCCTAGAATGTCTGCGAATTGATCGAAAAAATTGATATGTTCTTGTGCGGTTAGATCACCCTCCCCTGTAAATTTAGGGAGGCTCTTCATATAATTTTCTGGAAGATCATGAAGAGAGGCAGGAAGAACTAGGGGAGCATACCTAGCGGCCACTTTAGCAAAAATAACGGGAACTGGTATTTGATTCCCTCCACCTCCACCACCTCCTCCTCCTCCTCCAACATTTAGTCCCGCCATGGTTAGGTTTGGACTTGAATTTGGGACAGTATTTGGAGAAGATTCTTGGAAGATAGGAGATGAAACTTCGGGAAAATAAAAAGAGTCAAAAGAAGGTGGTAACGAAAGAGATCTTTCAAATGATTCAGAAGAATTTGATTTTTTAAAATTAGACTGATCTATATTAAAAGTTGATAAAAGGTTTTGTTTAAAAGATTTTCTTGATTTTAAGATTTTCTCCGGATTTGAGACTGGCGAGGTCTGTTTGGCATCCGGGTTTTTTCTGGTATTTTTTCGGCTACTAGCCAGTTTATTAAATGTGGATTCGCCAAGTGAAAGATGATTAGCCTTATAAAGTTTTATGTTATTGTTCACTATCAACAACATAAATGTCAATGTCGTTTTTTTTTTTTTCAGGGAATTAATTCGTTACTTCGTTCCCCGGCAACGGCGCCAAAAAGATGTTGTTCCTGAGTTTGTGTTTTAAGGCTATAAAACACACCGTCAAATCATCCAGATATGATAATACTTTTAAAACAAAGAAACAAAGAAAACTAGATCAAATTCAGTTTCTCAACTGTCTCTGTCTTGCTTCCCATTGTTCCTGGATGGTTATTTCACGTTCAATCGCTGCCCACGATCGTTCTAACTCAGTTCTATTTKTTGCAGTTTGTAAGATGGTGTTAAATAGGTTTAATGCAATGCTTGTTTGATCCTGTRGACCAGGTTCTACGTTGGGTTGTCTACCGTTAGGAACTATCATGGGTAATAGGTTTTTATTTGTTTATAAAAGGGTTTTTTTATAGATTGATTACTTCAGACTTTCGGAKAATATATTAATGAAACAAATTTAAAACTTAGAAYAGAAAAATAAAGACGCAATCAAGGTCGTTTCCTGGTTTGTGACAATTTTGAAATTGTAAACAGTGAAACACAACAGAAAGAAATATAAGGCTTTTATCTGGAAAGAATCTTATATTTTCGTTAACAATAATGAAAGAGACACARGATTTCTAACAAAATAAAATATTAAGGAACAGAAGGTTACATGTCTTAAGATCACTAAAGCAATCTCAGAGGAAAAACTGTAACACATTCAACATCCAAACCAATCTGATACAATAAACAACAATTGCATATAGTTTCAAATTGATTTATTTGCTAGAAACATACATTAAGAGGAAGATTTAACAAATTAAAATAGACAAGGGAAGAAACATAGTCACGAAATTGCAGGATCCAGAATCTTGTTGCGAATTCAAATATGATAATCTTTAAAGCTGGTAGTACAAAAATCGGCTTTCTCCCAAAATTTCTGAAGCCCTGTTTCATCCTCTTGAAATTATATTTATACATTTATGTCCAACCTTTCCGTTGGTAACTAACCAACTTCCTAATCTTTCGGTTGCATAAACTAATGTCAACCGTTTAAGATTTATTACAAAATTCTAAAAATAGAAAGATTTACAAAGTTTTAACTTTGAGTCGAAGAACTTTCTTTATCTACTTCAATATCTTGAACATGTTTCTCTAAAAAGTTCACCAAGGCCTTAGGAGCCTCAGGTATCTCATTTGCTTCCAATGAGAAGAAAATTCTTTGTATACCTGGCAACTGGTTTGCAATTGTTTTCTCTGTGGACTTAACTTTTTCCAATTTTGAACTGGAAGCTATCAATAACTTCTCGATTCCTGCCATATTGACCATTTTGGTATTTGAGATTTCAACTTTCTTTTCTTCAAGTTCCTCTTTTGTCTTTAGTTGATACCTGTTAATGTCGATTTCTCCTGACGAATCGGAAAAGCCATCTGTCCCGATAAGTATTGACTCCTTTTCAATAAAATCAAAAATCTTTTGGCAATCTTCATTGACCCCTTTTGCAATTCCTTTATAACCTTCCAATTTTGTTTCCCAAGCCTTTATCATTACATCTCCTTTCAACTGCTCTAAAATGGATAACTTCTGTGATTTTCCAGTTTCTTCCTTTTGTAAAGCAGTTATTATCTTTTGGAAAGAATTTCTTACCTCTTTAGCTTCCCTTTCTTTTTGCACTGCCTTGTCCATAGATGCCTTAGATTCTTGAAAATAACTCTGGATGATTTCCAGATTACAAAATACCTTTTGTTGTTCTTCCTCAATATTTACATATATCTCTGATGCTTTAGTTTTGAAATGATCTATTTCAATCACTTGATTAGTAATTGAAACAATTTTATCTTCTAGAGACTTATTTTCGTTTCCCAGATTCTGCACTTGTTCTTGGGTAGTTTGAATCATATGTTTTGCTTCAGTTAAATTTTCATTTAACTTTTGTATATCTTGTATATCTTTAAGTGTAGCCTATTCTAGACCTTTTTGTATTCCCCATCCAATCATTTTTTCACTTTCCTTTAACCTGTCCTGTAGCTGTGTAATTTCCTGATCCTTCTACTCTATCATAGTAATTAAATTTCCTACAGAGTACATGTTGGCTGACAGTATGGCCCCCATAGTTCCTACTATCTCTGTAGCAAATTCTCCTTCATTTAGCTTCTTTCCATGAATAATGATTTTATGGTTTTTGACCATTCTTTCACCTACAGGATGTAATTCCTGTTTCAACACAGCTCTCTGTTTTTTGCTGAAAAAATAATCCGATGAAGGTATTTCATCTCTGTTGATTGGTTCTAAGTCACTTACGTACAAAACTCCTTCGTGGGGAGTTCCAAAAGTAGCCTGCAGTGGGGTTAATGCTGTAATGGGACTCCCAAGTTCCTGTGAAGTTGTTCCCCCAACAGTTTCTGGAATATCATCAAGGTTTATTGGATTTGTCTCTGCTCCTTTTCCCTTTTSTGACTGTGTTTCCTTGATCTGTGAACTTTCTGTATTCTCAGGAGGAATCTCATAATTTTTCAATTTATCTTTATCACTTGTATCATACTGAATAATTGTTTCAAAACCCAGAGGAATGGTTTCTTGCTCCTGCACTGATATTGGCATTTCACCTTGCAAAATCTTTGGCAAACATTGTCTTCTATTTCTTTGGAAAGATGTAAACCCCACCTGTGCATCAGGTGACAAGGTTTGCACTCTACTATGGACTTCTTCATAAGATTTAGCATTTCTAAAAATATCATCATAAAATGAAACTTCATGTTCATATGCCTTCAAACCACATTGTGTGACATGCCGATTGATTATTTGATATGGATCATGTTCCTTTTGTTCTATATCCACTAATTTCACTTCACTCAATGATTCGACTTCTGACTTAGAATGACCTATGTTTAATAAAACAAATTTCCTTAAATAGACCAGAAAAGATGGCCATGCCTTCTTCTGTTGAGCTTTCAATTCTAGCCCAATACCACCATTTATCAATTGATGAGCCACTTCTCTGCATATTAGCCTGTATGGTAAAATTTTGGGCAAGGCATGAGGCGGAATTGAACAACTGTAAACTCTTACATATGAAAAATGTTCTTCAATAAACCAGTCAGCAACTGTTTTGAGGTTTTCTATTATGGTATTGGAAATGCGAGGAGGTTCGCATCCGAAGAAAATTCTGTGTAGAGGAATAATTACGTAATGGAAAATCTCATAAAAATTATCTTTGGMATTCTCTTCCCACAGAGATGAATGGTACTTATGGACAGGTTTTGTACAAGAAGCATTCCAACTCCAGTTCATTAATGGGAAAGGAGTCTTAAAGCAAATAGAATCCATTATATAGGCTGACATATAAAAGGCCATTGTTTGTCCCTTTGACCTAGCTGTTTTGTAATTCATGACTTCTGAGGTGATGTTGTCTGATAAAATTTTATGCCAATTGAAACTTCGTCCCTCTGAAACTTCTTCTAAGAAAGGTGTCTAGTCTGCATTAAAATGAAAAGGATCCTTTCTCCCAAAATGTCTACACAACATCATTGCTAAATACACCACGTATTCATTAAGGGAATTTGTGGCATAAATTCCAAGTTCATTAGCCCTAAACTTGTTTTCATCTCTGGACCTTCCCCTTATTATGTTGGGGTATGTTTGTCCACCTTCAACACACTATTTTTGTTGAAATGCAGCTACAAATTCAGAATTAAAGGTGTGCCTATAAGTGGGTGATAGCTTATACATTACTTGGATATGTTCGGGCCTGAATGAGCCGATAACAACTCCTTGCTCATTCAGGATACTTCTAGTCGGAACATCCACTTTATCTAGTGCCCAGGCCACCATGTCGGTATATGAAACCAATCTTGGGCGTGCAACAACCTTATGAAGCCCAGTCTCAGCGATGTCTCGGATATGGTTGTCTGTACCATTGTCTGCATATGAAAGCTAATCCTCCATTTTCTCTGCAATTGCGGCCCATGATTTAACAGAGTGTACTACTCCAACTGCAGCAGTGTCTGAAATGATATCACCTTCCGGTTTCTCTTCTATTTTCTTTGAATCCTTTTTGGGCGCCATAGCTCTATGTTTACCAGCTATGTTTTCAGTACCTCAGCAGCAAGATTCCAAAGCAAACAAAACTGCCAATGGTGGAGCAGCCCCAAAGAAGAGGAAAAAAATCTGTGTTCAGTTGAATACCTATAACAGAGCAGAATTCAGCTTCGAAATAATGTAAATGTTTCAAAAGTTATTTCGAATATATCATAAAATCCTCGACATTTGTAACTCTGTTATGAAATAAATGCACAGATATTACCGAATATATGCATTTAATATTTGTACCTGAGATTTTCCGATAATTTCAAATATAATGGAAACCTAACAAATGGATAAATGTCGTATAAAGATCATTTATTAAAAGTTTAAAACCTTAAACCTTGTTTCTGAGAATAATTAATTAGCGTTAATCTTAATTTTAGTTTGAAAATACTTTCATCGGGGTTTCAGAACTTTCGATGTCAAGAAAATAAGTCATCATAGAACCTCGATCGCCGAAATAGCAATGTATTTTTTAGTGAAAACCCTATTATTATCTTAATTAATCCATATTACATTTTCGGGATTTCATTAGTCAAGAAATCGGAAATCGGGAAATCGGGAATCGGGGAATCGAGAAATTTAATGATATGAAAATTGTTGCTCACAAAATCGCGAATCGCGATTTCCCAATATGATTAGTTACTCTTAATCATTCTTAACAGTAATTAGATTAGTTTCCAACCTCACTTAATAATTATTTGATGTCGGGGATCGGGGAATCGGGAAATTCGATGACAAGTTTCTTTGTTCTCACAAAATCGCGAATCGCGATTTCCCGATGAGATTAACTTAAAGTGAAAACCTTTCTTAGATGTGATTTAAGTAAATGATGAATTAATCAAGGGTTAATGTATCGGGAAATCGGGGATCGGGATTTCGCTGTTTGATTTGTGTTGAACATTGTTATTTCAAAACTCTGAATCCCGATATCCCGATGTGAATTTAGCATTTTTTAAGATTTAACATTACTGTTCATCTAAAAGATCATTTGAGAAAGTGTTTGGAACATATAATCGTTTTAGTTTTAATTAATCTTTATCCAAAAATGAACCATATAGGCATTTTGAATTCATCAGAGATGAAATGTTTTGTTTTAAAAAAATTTATATAATGAAAAGACGCAAAGATACGAAATTTTTTATCCTTAAGGTCAAAAAAATCAAGGTCTTTTTCAACACCTACCATAGTTTTCTGTATAAGCATAACGCCAGGTTTCACTAAATCTAGAAGTCTTTTTAGGGCTAGGTACTTGAGGATTCCCCCCACTCGTCTCATGTTTAGGGTGACCATAACCATATTTTAACATGTCCATCAACCACTGTGTAGAAATTAGTCTCACCAATCTGCTTCTCGTTCCCTAGCCTCCTTGCACTCCTAGTCTTTAAGGGTGAGTAGTCCATTTCGAGACCTCCATGAAATGCCCCTTTTTTCATAGTTTTCTGGCCCCTCATAAAGTGGCAAATATGATTCAAAGGAGACACTTCTAAGCCTGGCTTTTCAAATGGTTTTTGAAAACTCTCCCTTCCAACTAGAATCGACAAAGGCTTTCTACTAAGGATCTCTCTATAGGAAGGCACGTGGTCAACGATTTCTTCTTCAACCTCAGACAGTTCAAATGAGAGCTCCTTTTCCCCCCCATAGCTCTATTCTCCCAATGCATCAAAAACCCCCATGCATAACCAAAGAATTTTATGGCCCTGTTCTCTTGAAATAATCGAATCCCCTGCCTGATCTAAATCAATTAAGGGTGGGGTTTCCAGTCTCACAAGATTCCCACCTTGAATATCTGTCCCTGTACTCAAGGAAATTAAGTTAAACGAACTGCATATTTCAGTCGGGAATTCTCGAACTCCACAGCTCTGTTCACCCAGCTCTACACATCCCTCTGAACTCAATACAAGACTCATTTGTCCCTACTCTAGGCAGACATATGAGGTCTCTGTTTGATTTAAAACCTATTCGATTGAGTTATCCAAGGAAACAGGGACCTCTTCAAGAGCTACAACCCCTGCGAATGTGGGTATAAACTCAACGGAATTGAAAAATATATCAAGTTTCGGTCCAGTCTGAGGGACAGACTCTTGAACCAGTTCCGAAGAGGTGCTAGGAGCTCCCAAGAATCCTCCACTAACTACTGCCCCCCCCCAACACCCTAAACCAATCGATTACAAGCCTTATCGATATCATAGTTTTTTCGCTCAAAATTTAGGTAATAAGTAAACGAAAACCCCACTAAACTCCCTTCAACCTTCCTTCCTACGTGAAAAAATGACCGCACACATCCTACACAATCCTTCAAAACCGGATCTGAAAAAACTCACTCGCAGGGTGGAATCCTGACTCCAAACCCTCAGAGGGAGCACTGGAAAAATTTTGAGGCTTCCCACCAACCATGAATCTATCTTCCATTAAACTGTCTAAGGGAGGAAAAAAATTATCAGAATTAGAAGATATTATCTTACCCAGAGGGGAATCATGTTCCAATTCCAAATGAGGAAGATGTTCGAAAGATGAATGTTTTTCTGATTCAGCAATGACGAAAATGCCAGAGTCCTCGCTTCCAACCACAGCCGCATCCTTTAGTTGTCTTCGGCATTGGTATCAAAGGTGACCCGTACATTTGCAGTCAAAACACCTGAATAGAGTCCTCGGGTAATCCAGGTGTTGTAGCATGACTATATATCCCCACACCACTTCAATTCCTACTGGTAATAACTCTTGCAAGTCCACCTCAACCAATATTTTTCCCGAGCGCCTATCAGATCTAGTGATTAACTTTGGATCTACGCTTAGAAATTTCACTAACCTTTCACCAGTCTCCTTGAAAGCCTCTAAATTCCATAGGAAGAGTGGCCATCTAGGAAAAAGTATTCAGAGATGTCTGAATCAAAAGGTTTCCTTATCTGGATTAAAGGCCCAATGCCACTTTTTTAGCATCAAACTCCCTCCCTTTACCAACCACATATGTTTGAAAATTTTCTTTGCGTCCTCCTGGGTATTGAAAATGAAGAAATACCATCCTTTAATAAGGATGTATACTTCCGAAGAATAACCCAGACCTGAGCACCAAGTTTCTTCCACCCAACTCAAAATGTCCCTAGCTCCCAATGCCCTATAGTTGAACTTTCCTACCAAACCACGCGTAGAAAGGAGGCTAATCTCTTTCATCCCTATGTCTTTTCCGAGAGTGACTCTTGGCCTTTTTGACTTAGCTTTCCAAGACTTTGTACTGGTCTTATTTTATACCTCGTTCCTAGTTCTGTGCTCTGCGCCAACTACCAAAATCCACCTTCCTCCTAGATTCCTCCACTATCTCGCACAGTTCCACTAGATCCCTTAGCGAATGAAACTTAGCCCTGGCCTTAATGTTTACTAAACTGGTTTGAAGAGCATCTCTTGTATTATTCGGCCTTTCTGTATTACTCTCATACAAACAACTAACCTATTTGTCTGCCAAATCCTGTGGAGTATAGTCTGAATGAAGGTTGGGTGGTGATCCTCCCCAAACCTCACTCTTCTCAATGTATGCATTACATTTTGTATTTAATCCCCTATCCTTTGCAAAATTTAATCCCCCGTCCTTTAAACCTACCACTGTTATGCCATTTGTCCCCCTTACCTCTTCCTGTACCCTTGCATGTTTATACCTTTGTAGGTATTCCTTGTAGACTTCGTCAGATTGTAGTAGACCCCCCCGATTCCACCACTTATCCTCTTCCATATGATCTAGAAACACCGCCACCTCACCTGCCATTATTGTCCTAGTTTCAGAACCTCACTACTTTAAAACTGACCTATTCCAATTAGTATCGATACACAGAGGAGAAGTCCACTAAGTCAAGGCTCCCATGCAAGATATTGCATAACCTCCAAACCATGGCGACTCCCTGGTTCAGGCCAAACCCTAACCTCCAGGCCCCAAGTAAATTGGATGTTTTATTTTACCTGTACATGCCAAGGTGATTGTCTTTGCAATGGAAAGTATAGAGAGTATACTATACAGTAAGATTTACACACCATTAATGATATCATCTTGTGATCAATAGTAACACCCTACATTGTGATATATCCAAACCCAGTCCTTCTCAACACTGAATCCTTCTTTGAAGTTGCAGACTCTGGAATTTTATCTATGTAAATAGTCCCTTGTATTACTTTGACTGATGGAAATTTTATCTATGTGAATAGTGCTTTGCATCACGTTGACTCGTGGTTATTATTGTAAAATTTTCAAACCTCAACCCAGTTTCAAGTCTTATTGAGAAACATAGTTAAATTCCCAACCCGGATTGCACATTTACTACTGCAGATTAGTAAGCATGAAATTAAATGTTCATAACTGAAACACAATAAGTCTACTATAGAAAAATAAATCACTCAGAGAGAAAATTCAACACAGAGATTTGGTCTACAAATTGAGACCCTGGAAAACCCCACTAAGGGGAAAACTAGTGAGAGGAGGATTTAATTATTCATAGAAATGAGAGATATTTATAGCAGTCATATTCAGTAATTAATACACACACTTATCTAGTTTTTCATGCATAAACTCAGCATTGAAAATAGTGCCAAAATTGCTCCTTGATTTATGTGCCATAAATCTGTACAATATGGTCTCAGTGTTGTTGTTGTACTTTTCCTCGATTTATGTGCTCAAAAATTTCCTTGGAATTCATGCAAAAATCTTCTCATGTGGTCTCTCTCCCACTAGATTCTCTCAAGCTCTTTCTCTCTCAAACTCTAGGAATGAATGAATGAGGGTGCCTTAGTCTCTAAGTAGACTTGGTGGAGGAAACTGAAGATTCATGAATTTTCAGGCAGAGAAAATAGATGTGGGTGATGCTCTGCCCGACAACCTATTTGTCTCCCTAGCAGTTAGACCCCTTAGGCGTGGATGCTACTGGAGGCATCACACCTCCTCCCCTATCACCTTGTCGTCTGCCTCCGCGACATCCTCTAACCATGATTACCTGCATGAATACATGTCAACTTAATTACCAACATGATAATCAAATATCAAATCAATGAAATCCATAGTGATCCCAAGTCGCGGGTTGAACCCCCTCTGATACCATATGTAAAGACCCTAAACGTTGCGACTACTAGCAAAGCAAAAAGTGCAATCTTTTTATTTTTTTTTAGGCAGGAAGGTAACGACGAAAACAGTTGAACCACACAACTGATGATGAACACCACACACACAAATCATGCAACAGACAACAATGACTTAACATTATCACATTGAGAAAATGGGTGAAACATGTGGAAATCAAGGATAGATAGAAACGACTACCTGCCCAACAAAAACATGATGACGCCTACAAGCTAAGGGACAACATCCACACTACTGACACAACAGTCTTGACGACCAATAACTAGAACCTCAAGGGTGCGCAAACCCAACGCATGAAGGCATTACAACCCAAGTGCTAACAACAACTTACAACGATCAACAACACCCACAATGGAAAGCACCGACTCCAACCAAGTTATCATTCGCCACTATCTAATAGGGCATGCCATGACCCCCTCATCTGGAATCATGTTGTCCCCTGGTGATAGACACGACAATAACCCTAGCGCAACATAGCCTAAATGGACCAAGGACTCAAGAATATCCAGTGCACTAGGAGCCGAAATCACTGACAAGAAGACTACACCCACGCCCCCAACCAATAGGTCGACAAGACACCATATGACGTCAGTCAAAAAGAAATTGTGAAAACTATTACATGACTTCACCAACAACCAAACCATTATCTGTTAAACAAGATGTCTAAGTGCGAAGGAGTGATCTATTATCAAGCTACTAGGTTCATTAAATTTATCATAAGGTGACCTAAGTTAGGCACTGAACAACATCAATAAACATTGACTAAAAATCTTAGCATTAAAAGACTATTCAAGCACAATAACCGACCAATATAATAATAAAAACGCAACATTCTTCAAGTAATGACATACCCTTCTATTAAAAAGGGGTTTGATTAATTAACTTAATCAACCACTTTTACATTTCTATTTGACACTAAACAAGGAAGCCATGGACCCCAAAATGTAACACTTCTAAAGAATTTATCATTTAAACATAAACTAATACTAGACATTAATCGATAAGGATTACCAATCTTTACCCAAGAAACAAATTTTCCTAACTTCTAAGTTAAAAATACACTGCCCAATATGACATTATGAAGCATAGATTAACCACTAATTAGGAATCATCATTATCACTGTATGTATGAAGTGTATAACATGGATAACTAATATTAATATCTGAAACAATTATCTATTGACATCTGATAATGATATCGCCATTGATAGTGATATCTAAAAGAAGTAAATGATAGATCATTATCATMACAAGAAATAGCWATAAAATAACGCTGTCATAAAAAATAAAAAAAATACAGATATAAATAAAATAAGAAGTTTTGTTGTAAACATCTTCTCCATGTATCATAAAGAATCTCTATCATGAGTTAAGTATTCATTCTCTATCACATATTCACCATAAATTGCCTTTACAAAATAAATTCGCTACTTATTGCTATTAGAACACGGTGGTCCAATCCATTCTGAAATCATGAATTATCATTGATTAACTATAAAAGATGCAGCCATAAAACACGCTCAATAATAAAGAGCAGTCATATAACACACTAACTATTCCATCAAGGGTTCGCTACCAGTCGCTACCAAATAATCATTGGGTATTAAAGCTATCAAGACAACTCGTATTCATTGTGAAGTAGGAAAGGCTGGAGAGAAACATTCAAATAATTATTCTCATCCTTGTTGTTGGAGTTGAGTTTAATTGAATTAAATTAAGGATTAAAATCCTATGAATCCTTTGTAATAGTTAACCTTCTTGAATTCTATTAAAATGGGAATGACAATAATTATGAATATTGTTTTCATATCAATTGGAAAACAATTGTCATAAAAAGTGCAAATCGTGGTCAACGTAAAGGTAATGGCTGACCAGAAAAGGGTAAAAAGTAGTCAATACAACATGCAATCGTTTGTTTAAAATACACAGTCAACAACATATCTCAGTGCAAGAGAATCATTGTTTAAAGGGAACGCTGGAGAGATATCATTGTCACAAAAACCATATGTATACGACCACGGGTTTCGCTAGCAAGGGTTCACTAAAACTGTAGGTGTAAAGAACGTATTTCATTGGCATTCAGGGTCACAACAAGAACGCAACCAATATGATGTATCACTCGTCGCTTAAACATACATTGAATAGGCAGATTATACGAAGGCTGGAAACACAGACCAAAATGTGTTGAACTCAGTCTGAAAATATTCTATGCTTCTATTGCTATGGGTCTTATGTTTATATGTCTGTTAAGTAAAAAAGAAACTATTAAAGGGGTTGTTGATAACACTATTATAAGAAAAATAATGACGTTTCCATAAAAACAGAATGCAGATATATAACCATCTGATAACGCAGACAAAAATAATAACTAATAGTGCTAAAAAAATGACATAAATTTTCATTCCAGAAGGGTAAGTTCATCATCTAAAGCATGGCAAGGTCGCAATCCAATAAGAGGGTAAATCACTGACTGTAAAGTGGTAAATCACAGAGTTTAAAAAAAGACGCAGAAGGTATTAGCGGGTTTTAGAGAGGAATGGTCATGTTAGCAGAATCACTCAATCACAAGAAGGCACAATGACAATCAATCAACCCATAACAACAACAGGGGTAGATAGTTGGACAAACCATCCTTCGATCATCATCCATGCACATAAAAGTAGGGCATTAGGATCTATAGGTCTATTAACATCGAAGTGATCATCGTCGAGATGACTCATGGCCAACTTCTCAGGCGTGGACTGATTATCTAGGGATGAGGACGAAAGATAAAACACAAATCTTCACATAATCAATAAAATAAACAGGACAATCATAGCATTCAAGGATTGATCCAAGGGAATCAATTCAAGCAACGAGCGTAATGCTATGATAATATTGAGTTCTCGGTTAAAATGCTAAGTAACCACCTTTCTTTACACAATAACAGTACAAAAATGAAACTGCAAGATCAATAGTAATCTACCATGCAAAATAAAATCTTGCATATTGTATCCCAAGGTGACAGCTCTGAGTCGTTGTCCCGCGCGCTCTGTTCTCCTCCCGCTTGTCGACCAATGTGACTTCACCGGTACCTCCCAGCCAACGCTAAGGGTACTCTTCTTTCATCGCGTTGTGGTGGGATGAATTGTAGGCTAAGAGGAGAAGCAAAGGAAAACATAAGATAAATAATTGGGACATAATGGTAGCCAAGCTAAAGGCTAAGTTCATGCCCAAATATTATTAAATCAATCTATTCAGGAAGATGAAGAACCTGAGGCAGAAGGGGATGAAAGTTAAGGAGTACATAGTAGAGTTCTACAGGCTGAACATCAGAACTGGACAAAGGGAGAGAGATGAAGAAATAATTTCCAGATATATGAATGGCCTGAGATATGAAATCCAGGATGAACTCAGCATGATGTCAGTAAGGATAATGGAGGATTCTTATTAGTTTTCACTGAATCCAGAGGAGAAGTTGGCCAGAAAACAAATCCAACAAGGAAGAGGTAAATGCCCAGCCCGAAACAAAAGTAAGGGAGTTACCCATGACAAGGCACATAAGTATAAGGATGAGGCTAAGAAACCACACAGTCACTTGGAAAGAGGATGAAGTTCCCAAGGAAGATAGGGAGGTGGAATAAGTTCTTCTAGAGGAAGAGGAAGAAGAGGAGGAGGAGAGGTAAGATGCTATGCCTATGGAAATACAGGGCACATGTCTTGGGAATGTCCCGAGAAAATGAAATAAGGAGGAGGTGAAGCTCACATTTCAAAATAACATAGAGGGAATGTTTAAGAAGAAGGAGTAGAGGATGGAAGATCCTTGATGCTGAGGAAGGTTCTCTTAAAACCAGAGGCAGAAGTTGAAAATCCAGTCCAGAGGAATAGTCTCTTCAGGACATCTTGCAAGACTAAATACAAAGTATGAAAGGTGATAATCGAAAGTGGGAGCACTGATAACTTAGTATCCACAGAGATGGTGGAAAAATTGGAGTTGGAGACAACTACACATCCAAATCCATTCAAAGTCTCATGGTTTCATAAAGGACACCGGATAATGGTTACTAAACAATGCTTGGTTGAATTTAATATAGGAGTATATAGAGATGAAATTCTATGTGATGTAATTCCCATGGATGCATGCCATATTTTGTTGGGAAGACCATGGTAGTTTGACAGGAATTTCATTCATGATGGGAGGAAGAATACAGACACCTTGGATAAGAATGGTAGAACACACATGTTGCTACCAATAGAGGAGAAGAAAGTGAAAGGGGAATCCAACAAGATCATACTTCTCATGAGCGGGAAGGAAATATTGAAAGAAGTCAAGAAAGAATAAGATATGCAGTTTGTTGTGGTGAGGAAACCTAGAGTTATCCTTAGAAGTACTTCAATGGATTATTTGCCTGAAGAAGTTCATGAATTGTTGGATAATTTTGCTGACATATTGGTGGATGAGCTGCCTAACTCATTACCACCCATCAGAAGTATCAGACACCATATTGACTTGATACCAGAAGCAAGTCTATCGAACAAAGTAGCATACAAATTGACACCTCGAGAGAATGAATAAGTGAAGAACCAAGTCCGAGAACTGTTAGACAAGGGTTTGATCAGAGAAAGCTTGAGTCCATGTGCAGTACCAACTGTGTTGAGTCCAAAGAAGGATGGAGGATGGAGAATGTGTATAGACTCAAGAGCCCTTATAATATCACCATCAGGTATAGATTTCCTTTACCAATAATGAATAATTTAATGGAATGTTTAAGTGGAGCCAATTTATTTTCTAAAATAGATTTAAAAAGTGGATATCACCAGATTAGAAAGAGAGAAGGTGATGAGTGGAAGACAACCTTTAAGACAAATGAAGGTTTGTATGAGTGGCTTGTTATTCCATTTGTCTTAACAATTTCCTCGAGTACTTCTATGAGGCTGATGAATGAGATACTGAAATATTTCATTGGCAAGTTTGTGGTTGTATATATGCATGAGATATTGATATTTAGTAGGACAAAAGAGGAGAATTTGAGGCACCGAACACTAGTGATGAGGAGACTACAACAGGATAAGCTATTGATAAATATGAAGAAGTCCTCTTTTATGCAGACAAAGCTCATTTACTTGGGTTTTGTAATCTCTTCAAATGAACTGAAGATGGATCCAGAGAAGGTGAAAGAAATCAAAGAATGGTCATCACCGAAGAGTGTGTTTGAGATAAGGAGCTTCCATGGATTAGAAATATTCTATAGGAAGTTCATCAGAGACCTCAGTAGAATTTGTGCACTAATGATGAATACAGTGAAGAATAAGAACAAGTATTTTAAATGGACAGAGGAGGCCAAGAGGAGCTTCAATATATTGAAGGAGAAAATAACAGAACGACAAATTCTGGTCTTGTCGTATTTTGGGAAAACATTTCAGGTGAGATGTGATGCAAGTGGAGTTGCAATTAGAGCATTTTTGAGCCAAGATAATAAACCTATTGCCTATTTCAGTGGGGATTTGAATGAGACCAAGAGAAAATACTCCACATACGATAAGGAGTTTTATGCCATAATTCAATCCTTGAAGAAGTAGATACATTACCTTGTCCCACAAGAATTTGTCTTGTATAGCGATAACTAGGCCTTACAATTCATAACTAGATAGGAACAATTGAATCAGAGGCACACAAAATGGGTTTAGTTTATGCAGAATTTTACTTTGGTCATAAAACATATTTTTGGGAATGTTAACAAACTTGTTGATGCATTAAGGAGGAGATGTTTGATTCTATAGGAATTTTAGGTGAAGACCTTGGGGTTTGAACACCTTAAGGACATGTATTGTGATGATACAGATTTCAAGGAATCATATGATGAATGTGAAAATAATGTGCTAAGAGACATAAGTCATTGGACAGAGTATATGATTCAAGAGGGATTGATGTTCAAGGGAAATCAGTTGTTCATACCAAAATGCTCAATGAGGGATAACCTTTTGAAGGAAAAGCATAGTGGAGGTTTCGCTGGACATTTCAGCCATCATAAAACATTTTCATAGTTGAGCAGTTCATACTACTGGCCAGGTATGAGAAAATAAGTGATAAAGTTTGTGAACAAATGTAGAATCTATCAACATGCAAAAGGAAAAAGACAAAACACTGGATTGTATCAACCATTGCCAATACCAGAGAGGCCTTGGGATGAAATAAGCATGGATTTTGTGTTGGGACTACCAAGAACAAAAAGAGGATTTGATTCCATATTTGTGGTGGTGGATAGATTTTCAAATATGGCACACTTTATCCCATGCCAAAAGACCAGTGATGCAACACATGTTGCAAATCTATTTTTCAAGGAAGTTGTGAGACTTCAGAGCCTACCCAGAAGCATTATCTCTGACAGAGACACAAAATGTTTTGGTCACTTTTGGAGAACACTGTGGAAGAAGTTGGGGATATATTTTTCCTTCATCTCAACTTATCACCCTCATAAAGATGGAAATACTGAGGTGGTCAACAGAAGTTTGGGAAACTTATTGAGGAGTTTGGTTACTAAGCACCATAATCAGTGGGATCAGATTCTGCCACAAGCAAAATTTGCATACGATGACTCACCAAACATGATCACGAGAAAGATCCCATTCCAAATATTGTATGGAATTCAACCCAAGGGATTACTTGAGTTGAGAGACTTGGAACAGAGTGAGATCAATTGTGCTAGATCATAAGATTTTGCTGCAGAAATGCAGAAGCTCCATAGCCAGATTAGAGGATAGTTGCAGAGTTTTAACCAAGAGTATAAGCACAGATCTAATCAACACTGCAGAGAGCTTCAATTTGAAGTAGGAGATCAGGTTCCGACACATATCAGGAAAGAAAGGTTCCCTAGGGGAATATATAAAAAGTTAAATATGAAGAATATAGGGCCATGTAAGATCTTGAGGAAGTTTGATGCAAACACCTATGGTATTGAGCTGCCAGATGATGTGGACATATCACCCATATTCAATGTTTCAGACATGTATCCTTACAGGAAAGATGACACAAAGGGATCAGAAGATCTAGAGAAGATTCAATGGGAGAAACAAATTCCTACAACAGAAAAACCAGATATGGAGAAGATTGTTGATCAAAGGATTGGCAAGAAGACTAGTAGGAAGACCTATTTTGAATATCTGATCAAGTGGAAGGGAAACCGAATCAAAGATGCTTGTTGGGAAAATGAAGTTTTTATCTAGAAGCATGGAAAGTCCATGTAGGAGCTGATGGACAAGAGTCCATAAAAAATTTTCAAGGGGAGTATGATGCAGGAGCATCATTGGCAAGCACACAGAGAAGGGCCACTCAGCGCATGCGAATATTTTCGAAATCTCAATGCTGGAAATCTCGGTGAATATTTTAAAGCATGTCTGAACTCGACAACTTTGAAGCACGCCTGAACTCAGCACTGGAAAAATATTTGAAGCACGTTTGAAAGATTGTGAGTGAAGTGGGAGTTTCCACTCCTCCTATAGAATATGACTGATCTAATATAGTCATTAGGTTAGGTTTTTGGAGTAGACAAGTAGTCAGGGGGAACCCTAAGAACCCTTTGAGATAAATAGAGGTTTTGTACGCCCAAATGAGGCTAGTTGCAAGTTAGTAGGATATTTCTGAGTTTTCAGTTTTTGTTTTGATTATATTTGTATCCATTTTAACTTTTGAATATAACAAAGGAAAATTTACCCAATGCATGGTGTGGACATTTCTTGCAATTCCCTGTTATTGTGTTTTCACTAATGAATGAATGAATTTAGTTATGAGTATATGGAACTGTGAATGTTAGGATGAGATTCAATTGTTTCTCTTTTCTCAAGTGGTGCAAGGTGTGCACACATAATGCAAGGAGTGTGTTGTCGAGATCTGTTTCGGTTCTGAAGCTCATAAGAGATATCAGAAAACTTCCCTTTGCAAGGAGTGAAAAGAGACTGGTGCAAGGCATGCACAATCATCCTCAAGAATTCAAACCTTTCATAAAGATATGGAGCAAGGAATGCACATATCCGAGGTTCAACTAAGCATTAAAGGGACTTTGTAAGAAGTCTAAGAACCAACAAAAGGAGAATGCCAGGAGGGCGAGAGGAATTTCTCTTCGAGAAATCCTTCGGATATGAGTTATCGAAATCCATGAAATGCAAGGAGTGCACGAGAATTCAAAGTCTTTAAAATATGCAACTCAGTAGGAATAACACTTTTCATAAGTGTTAACAAGATCCAAGATTCATACTCGTCGGGGGAGAAAAGGTTTGAAACCTTTGAACACTTAGAAAGTCTTATAAGTCATAGAAATCAGAATCTCAGGAGTAGGAGTGGCGTTGGCCATTGGATCACAATGATAGGATCAATAATTATCTGATTCAAGACAAGGTACGTGAGCTTTAACACTACTTACACATAGGATAAAGAACCCACTAAGATTTGAGACTTGAAACTTCCTAAGTCTAGAGTTTCGGATTTCCAAAGTAAAATCTCCATCGTTCTGTCATCTAAAGCAGACTGAGCCATTAGATCATCTGAGGTGAACTTCTGGCATTGGATCACTAAGGAGAATATGAGCCATCAGATATCGTGAGCTCAGGAGCAATCAAGTTTCAACTATGATATTCTCGAAGCACGTAGTGTTGGAGAGACAAAGAGTCGAGAGTCGTCGATCTATCGGAGGACACTTGTCAGCAGATCGGGAGCTCTGGGAAATTTTTCGTGGGATTTTTTAATTTGAGAAATGAGGTCGCCGAACCCCAAAGACCTGAAGACCTAAAGTGAATCTAATCCATTAGATCTGGAGGAGACATGGCAAAGATATGTGAGCTCTGAGTAAAGTCCCGAAGTGATATCTAGTCGTCTGATTCAGGGGAGCCGTCTGATTCAGGGGAGATGCGGCATGAATTCGTGTACTCTGGGTAAAGACCCGAAGTAATCCTCAGTTGTTGATCTAGGGGAGCACATGTCAGTCGATCACAACCTTCAGATAAAATCATTGGTGAGAGGGTGAAGTTTGAGATCTGAAATCTCCAAAGTCTGAAACCCGAAGGAGATCTCGATCATTGGTCAATAGGAGGGTCTCAGACCATTGATTTGAGTTTAAGAGTCAACCAATAGAAGTGAAGGAAGGACATTTTATCCTGAGGATAGGTGTTCATAGATCGTCCTCTCCAGAAGATTAGAGTACAGAAGAAGGCAAGGTTTGAGACTTCAAAACCCCGAAGTCCGGAGAATCGCAGAGATCAAAATCGTTGATCGAAGTGGACAAGTGTCAACAGATCTTCCTCTCCAGAAGATTTCTCTACAAAGGAAACCAAGGTTTGATATTCGAAATTTACGAAGTTTGAAATCCGGAATTGATCACATTTGTCGATCAGGGAGAGGGAGATCTGGACCATTTATTTTGAGGAATAGATTTTGGTCGTCCATTTGAAAGCACCATCAAGATCATGATATTGATGGTCATATCGCATTGTGGTAACAGGATTTGCACGAACTTTAAGAATTTTAGGGAAGGACACAATCCATACCATGGTTTCACGAGGAGGACACGTCGAGGCTTGAGGAGAATTGTGGGACCGAAAGTAGTTTGACTTAAAACTGCTTGTGGTTGCGCTTGCAATCGCGTGGTCATCACCCAAGGTCACACCGGAGGAGGGGCGGAGAGAAAAGGTGCTAACACCTGATAGTCTGAGATTCTCTAAGAGCGTGAAAGGGAAGGTCGCGGGTGTCATGAGGCCTGCGCAAGAATTTGAGACGGTCTGTGTCTAATACAAGACAAGACCAGAAAGGTTTCAAAGAATCGTTCAACTCTGGAATAGAAGATCTTGACCGGGAGGTCGTGAATCCCTTAGGAGAGAAGGGGGTCTGCACCATCTTTGGATGGAGTAGACTCAAAGGCCCATTTCACTTGTTCAAGATCAAATGGGATCTCTACGAAAGTTGGGAATGGTCAACATGGATGCCACTATTATCCTCCACATCCATAATGAATTAGAAGCTTAAGACATCATTGATCACCCTAAGTCATTTTATGAGAATACAGAGAAGTATTTTCAACAACTTACCCTTCTCTTCGCAAGCTCTCTCTCCTGGCCGGTGCCCTCCACAAGCTCTCTCTCTCAGTTCCCTCCATTATATCTCTCTAACCCTGCAGCTTGTGAGCTCTCTCCCGGTACCATCCGCGAGCTCTCTCTAACCCTGTATCTTGTGAGCTCTCTCTCGGTGCCCTCAGTGAGCTCTCTCTAACCCTGCAACTTGTGATCTCTCTCTCGGTTCCCTCCATGAGCTCTCTCTAACCCTACAACTTGTGAGCTCTCTCCTGGTGCCCTCCATGAGATCTTTCTAACCTTGCATCTTGTGAGCTCTCTCCCTATGCCCTCTGTGAGCTCAAGCTCTCTATCTCATCTTGTGAATGGGCGTGAGTTCATAAATGGGCATGAGCATAAAAGTAGTTTCTTGGAATGGGCGCAAGTTCATGAATGGGTGTGAGTCTCCTTGTCTAGGTACTAATGAAAGGAGATGTTGGATCATATGAAAAAGGGAAGAAAATTAGTGTCAGTGTATAATATTTTAGTAAAAATATTATAATATATTTGAAGTATTAAATTATTTTTTAAGTGGCATTTATTAGGTTGGTACCCATTTAAAAACACATACTAGGCTAGTCACGCATTCCGGCAAGCAATACAATGGCCACCGCAAAAACAAAAAAATCCATTCATTGCTTTACTTCATAGAAGTATTATACATTGTGATTTGAAATGAAATAATTACCTCCAAATTGTTATAGGAGAGATAGAGCTTCATGAATATTGTAGTCAATTGTAATGACTTCGACACATAAATCAATTGAAGGCCACTAAGGTAATTGCATTGTATTGAAGAAACGCCCCATGAAACATTGTAATTTGGCATATGTTAAGGACAAGTGGAAGGGTGGGAGTGACATAAAACATCCCATTATCCACAAAATTAAAAACCCACCAAGGATCAATCGATGTGAGATCTAATCAAAATCCTCACAACTTCACCTTGGAGAACTTGTAGTTCTTTGCACTAACACTAATATCCACACTGGCGTCAACACTATTGATGAATAGACTACATT
Source organism: Picea engelmannii (assembly GCA_009831015.1). Taxonomy (NCBI): domain Eukaryota; kingdom Viridiplantae; phylum Streptophyta; class Pinopsida; order Pinales; family Pinaceae; genus Picea; species Picea engelmannii. The sequence continues at coordinate 168,110 of ML792618.1, forward strand.
GCACATGGAACTTAATTTATGCACCGATATTTCTACAGAAGAAACACATTTAAATAGTACTTGGCTCAACTGCACCAAACTCATCTCTTGTCTACATTCATTCTGTAAGAGCTTAAGTGAGTTGAGATTGGCTATGTAATAATAGATTCTAGGGATTGAGGTTTTTATAAGTTGGAAATGCTCCCTATTTGTTGTTCCAAACCTTATATCTTTCCCTCGATCCCTCAATTCGAGAGAGGAATCCGTCATTGACGAAGTGGCAGGGATGATAAAAAAATATGTTTGTTGTGTAATCTTGATCTAGAAGTCACGGTATCAAAATTGTTGTTCGAAAAATCCTCTCCCACTATGAAGCCCCATGATTGAGACTCAATCATTAAGTATCCCTCTACAAATAAATAAACTCATAACAAATATTTTCAATCACTCTTAGAGAAGCTCTCCTTTATATATGAAATGCCAATGCCAAGAGGTAAAAACCAAGAAATAGAGAGATAATGATGTCAAATATTTATATTTTTAAAGACTCTCATATTCCTTGGAAATAAGATGATGGAAATACTTTATATTCTAATAATTAGTGACCTCTATATCTTTTCATATATATATAAAATAGTATAATTTTTCAATATCTTCTCATATTTATGTAAAACAGTATAATTTTTCAATGTTGACTGCCATGACCTTATATAAAGTTTGAATAATTAATATTATAGTTTTTGAATAATTAATATGTTCATATCGAAAACCAGTTTCCATAAGAAATTAAGTTTACCTTCCTTTATTTATAAATATTAGAGGATGAACTTAATTTAAATGTTATATTTTTAATAACAATTGTAATCCTCATTAACAAATGTTGTGAGGGGCGGCAAGAGGGGCAACAGTTCTCTTTGGCCCCAAAGAAATCTTAGAACTAGTTTATTCTTGGGGTTTAGGGGAAAACACCAATAACATGGCAGAAGCTTTGAGTCTCTGGCAAGGCCTCAAGCCCAGAAGCTAGGAATCAATGAAATCTCAGTAATAGGAGACTCTAGGCTCCTAATCCAAACCTTGGTCACTAAATCATTACCTAATCAAATGAAACTTTGGAAACTTCTCAAGAAAATCCAATGACTCTCTAAATCCTTCCGAAAAATCGATTGTTGACATGTAATCTGGCATTTAAATGAAGAAGCGGATCAGGCAGCTAAAGTCATGACTCCCTTGAGCATGGGGATCCTCTCACTCAATGGGATCTTGTCCTTATCCCCAATCCATTAACAGTTTGAGGTGGGCGGCTCATAGGTGGTCCCATGCCAGGGGACAATTAGACAATGCTCCTCCCTTCATCTTTATTCGTGGCATCTCCTCATCACCTGATGTATCCCTTGCAGAATGGTACTTCTTCATCCAGGTCACATCACTCCACACACTCCTGCATGAGGCTGCCCTCATGGCCCTTAAGCAGTCCAGTACCGAGGCCATCTCTCTCTCTCGCAAGGCACTCATGTAAGGTCCCTCTGAATCATGGAATCGCATGCTCGTCCTCCCATTAAATTAAGGATGGAAGAAGCTTGTAGCTCATCCTTATCCTTGGGTGAACATCCCTCCATCTCAGCTCCTCTTGCATGGTCCCTTGCCCTCCATACGCTATTGTGTTATCCTCCAACCCGTCGAATGGCCTCCATCTTTGAGTCTGTTGCTCCTCCCATTCCCCCACCTTCGATGGAACAGGAAATCCGCAAGATGCAACAGAAACTAAGTGTGCATAGAAGGTTTCTTGTTTGGTTGGATGGGGAAGATGGAAGAAGGTTTGATATGCTCGAAGAAGACATAATTCAACTCAAGTAAGAATCTGTGGAGGCCCTCACACACACGATGGAGTAGGTTAATGAAAGAATTGTGTATCTAGAGTCTAGGATGGAAAATATGGAGATTCAAGGTTGCAGGATGACCCTCTAACAAGATGCAAGGGTGAAGGCATCATTGAATGAAGTCCCCCTGAGCCCGGAGCAATAGGTTTAACTATGCTCCTCTCCTCTCTTGGCTCTTTCCCAGTTTTGGATACTTTGAAGACACACTCTTTGCAGGTTTTTAACTCCATAGGAGTCAAATTTTGGAATCTAAGGCATATTAGGCATTTTTGGGCTTTGTCTTATGGCCCCTATATATGTAATTTTGGACTTCATGCACAGGTTGTAGGCCTAAAGTTTGTAGATATTTTCACAGTGGTCATACCACTACTATATTAATATATTCTCCACTTTCTTGTAAAAGAAAATCAAATTTTGTGGAGGAATTTTAAAACTTACTTCCTACCATACCTACCAATAAAACATATGTTGAAACTTATTTTCTTTGACCTTTTACATGAATTGCATACTGAGAAATATCCTTTAGTTAAAGGTTGAAAAGTGGAAAACCACTAAATCATCTCTGATTCAATATGATACATGTTTGGATGATTTTAGGGGCTAAATTTCACTCATAGGCTAATTTTCCATGTTTTTTCCAAAAACGAGATTCACTATTTTAAAAATGATTCACCCAAATTCTATAGGATAAAATTATTTTACCTTAAAAATCGCCAAAAATTTATAAAAACTATATAAAATACTTAGAAATTTGAAAATTTAAAAAAAAATATCGGCAAACATTTATAGTTGACATATGAAGGATTAGTAATATTCGCCAAGGTTTCTACATTTTAAAATAAATTTGCATCCTTAAAATCATCCCTGGTTTAGTTACATCTACTCGAGATATTAGAACTACTAAAACATACAATAAAAATGAGAATTTTGACATCTCGTAACCCTAATTCTAAAGAAAATACGGTAGAAGAGGATCATAACATAAGTAACTTAAAAACAAATCAATATTGTAAAAAGAAATGGATTCAATTTAAGGATAATATTGACATCTCATAACCCTAATTCTAAAGAAAATATGGTAGAAGAGGCTCATAACATAACTAACTTAATGACAATTCAATGTTGTAAGAAGGAATGACTTCAATTTATTAGTAGGAGGTTAATTAGGAAAAGTATAAAGACTTTCCAAATATGTTATTATAATGATGTCTGATAATTTATCCTTAAATAATTCTTATTGAACTAAACAATTCATAGCAATGCTTCTCACTAGATTGCAATTATGATGCATGGTGGATGTGGAATTTGTAAAACTAATTGTTGGGATCTAAAGATGTCCTAAAAACAACCTTAGTTTAACATTAATTTATCAACCTGAGGATTCGTCTTTTATCTCAAGAACATCAACAAAGTCTATGCAGATAGCTTGTAGATGCTCAAATCACGTAGCTAAAGAAAACCTCAGTTTATCCACAATCAAGTTCCTCAAATGTTCATTTAAAGATTCTAAGATTAATATCTTACTTAACATAATTGAAATCTAATTGCTAACATGTTGTGAATGAAAAGGAACTAGCTAAACTGCTAAATTCATTTAACTGAAAAACAATGATTGAATCTGAATAAAGACTTGTAGAATTAACTATTAACTAGGAATCGAATTGATGGAATGGAAATAACGGATTATTCTAATGGAAAGAAACTACAATTGTAATCTAATCGTAAGGAACAACAAACATAACTGAATCGAAAGGAACAACAATTGTAACTTGAACTTAAAGGAACGAAAATTGTAACCTATTCAAAAGGAACAACAAATGCGAATCTTAAGTAAAAGGAACAACGCATATGAAAACGTGAGGAACTCTGAAGCAGAAAAATGCAGTAATGGAAATTGGAATCAACAATCATTAACACTCAAGAGAGATATCTATCTTATGTATGCAAACCGTATGAAGTCATTCACACACTTATGCATTCGTCTTAACTATTGTGAAAGTGAATTGAATCGTAAAACAAAAATCAAAGTGATACAATTACAGATGAAACAATAGCTCCTTTAGATTTGGCCCTTAGTCCTTAGAAACACTACTACTAGAAACTCGGTATATAGAAATGGTGAAAACAATCAAATATTTTATTAACTTCATAGTTGGTACATCATTCACAAAAATGGCTTGTGCAGAGTAACTATGAGTCTGAATACTTGAACATAATTCTTAGATTGTCTTTGAGGATCTATTATCCTCTATATATACAATAATCTGAGTAAATCAAGTCATCCTGAGGATCAGAAGATCCTCATGATTTCTTTACTATTATAAAGTTACAATATAGAAAACTGAATCATCTTTAAAATTGCTTTTGTGCCAAAAGTCCTTAACTTCCAATGGCTCATGCATATTCAAGATTTCCTTTGTTATTTCAGTTTTGACAATATGTAACCAATCCTGTAACAAAATCAAACAATTCCAACCACATTTTAAAATCTATTCATCATGACTTCAATAATATCGCTAGAAGACATATTAATCATTTTATATTCTATTTATCCCTAATTAATAGAAAAGTCACTCAAGATTGTATCACAAACTATGGGAATAAGGAGGAAATGTGTACCTTTTTCATAACCCAACATACCCCCTGGCTTACCTTCTTGCGTGTTCTCATGCAAGATGAGATATTACATGTAAAGCAATGATGCTAGAAGGAGGTAAAGTTGGTTCACCAGGTCTCCTAAACCCATTACTTCTTTTGAGCTCTTTAAAAGCAACATCCTCCCTTTTCTTGTTAATTTGAGAATCCTTCTAGTAAACTTATGGAGGAAACCAGAGGATAGGGGGATTATACCTACACCCAATCCAAGTAGTTCCTTCCTCCAGGAGCTGTCTAGAATACCTTTCCACTCTGTAGGTAGTTGCAAATAAATTCTTGAACCTGTAGGGCTCCCTAGTTTTGACTTCATTGGAGGATGCATCCCATCTCACCTTAGAAGCAGCAAGATATTCCTCTTTGAGTTCTCTAAAGTATATGATGCCTGAACATATAACCTGTCAATGGATGGGGACTATAAAATCTCTGACCTTCCCTCTTTTCATAAAGGTTCTATGTCGCATAATGGTTGGAAAGGATTTTAGGGGCTCTCCTCAAATCCATAGATCTAACCATGTTTACCTCTTTATAAAATTATTGTGAGCCTTGCCCCATCTAACTTGGTTCCTAGTAAAGGACATGAATGCATAGAACTGAATGTCTCCAATAAAGGGACACATGTTATTTTTCCTGTCATCTTCCAAAATTAAATTATGAAAGTATAATTCACATAGAAAATATTGTACCTTTTCTTCCTTCTCTCTAAAACATGAAATGAATTCAGGGATAGTGGCAAATGTAATCGTCTTACCTACTCAGATGGATTTTACCCTTAACAAAAGGTAACATTCCATCAAGAATAGGGTATAATTGTTGGCAGGTGCTCTACAATTGATTGCATCAGAGTAAACATCACAAATCTCCTTGATTTGCTCCAAAGCTTTTTCAAATCAGCTTTGCATTTTCTTAATATTTTCTTGTGCTTTGCTGAGCTCAGGATATGTTTCACTTTCTATTGCTGACATATCCTTCAGTTTTTTAACAACCTTTTGATGTTCATCCCTAGTGATCATTTCTTCTCTGAATTGAGTTAAGGCTTGTTGGGATTGTACCAGCTCTTCCTTTAGCCTACCGATAACAACATCCTGTTCCCGAGACTGAGTTTCTTGATATTCTTCTATAGTTCCCATCTCATCTATGGATTGAGTTAATGCTTGCTGAGATTGTATAATCTTTGTTTCCAGTCTATCAATGACAACATTCTATTCCTGATATTGAAATGCTAGATGTTTGTCCATAGTAATCAATTCATTCTTACTTTGAATCAAGATTTGTTGGGAGTGTATCAATTCTTCCTCCAATATCCTAATGGTGGGGTCTTGATCGAGAGATTGAGGTATTTCCTATGAGACTAGGGTATTTGTCTGTACCTTAGAATAAACAGTTTATAAAGGAATTACCTCCTCATTATGAGTTATTTCATCCTCTATTGTTATCTCTTCAGGGTCTCTCAGTGTGCCCATAGACTTTGTAATGACTTCTCTTTTAGGAAGAGGGTTTCTTCCCTGCACTCTAGACCTTTTGTTTTTCTTTCTTTGGTGGGATTTATCTTCTTGTTCTAGCTTCTTCGTCAATTATTTAATAATTTCTTTGAGTTTTCCAACCTTCAGTTTTAATGCCTCAACGTTTTTCACCTTTCTCTTTAACAACTTGTTCTCCTTTTTCATCTTTCTAATTCTCTTATGGATTTTTTCTGCTTTCGGTTTGTGAGGAGTCTCAAGGTCTTCCTCATTCTGATGAGTAGGTAGTTGTTATTCTATTCCTTCCAAGTTCTCTATCTATTCAAGAGGGCTTCTTGCCTCAATATGTGGTTCTTCATGTGTTGTGTCCTCAGGAAATGACATTTCAATATTCAGGAATTTTTTAGCAAGATTTGAAGAAGAGGCTCATTCTTGGTATTCTGTTGATTTATCTCTATCAATTGAGGCTCCTAAGATCCCTAAAACATGATCTATTTCTTCCTCGTATCTTTTCAAAAATTGTTCTATCATATGCTTTGATGTTGGTTGGGTGTCTTCTTGATTGTTTTGCTATGAAGTTTGTTCTATATGCTCAATACCCTGGGCATTTTCCTGTAAGGGTTTCTCTGTTGTGTTCTGAATTTCTTCAGGCTGTTTTGTTATGTCCTGGATTTCTTTAGGGTTTCTTGTCTGTCTTCTTCTCCTCGTTCTCTCAATGGGGGTTTTAGGAGCATCCATTTCTATTTTTCTCTTACTGGTTAGTGGCCCTGCTTGTGGGGTTCGAACCTCTTCCATTTGGACAGGGTATGCCTCGACTTTAGGTTGAGGAGGTGGAAATTCTATTTGGGTAATGGTCTCCCCTTCCTGTATCTCTTCAATTTCCTGTGATGGATTTTCATTGTATAATTTAGGTTGTTCTAGTTGCAGAGGTTTATTGGTCCCAATAAGATCCCCCCATGCTAATTGTGTTTGACTCGGGGCCTTACTTAGTATCAGTTTAACTAATCCATGGTGACTAATAATAGTAATAGGATCCTTGAACTTCTGTGTTCTGATGGGAACCTCATGTAACATGGCATTTAGAAAAAAATATAGATTGATTACTAACCTTTGTTTTAGTGCCGCTAGCAGTTTGAGGTGGCGTGGTCAAATTACATCATATCACCCATCACAGGTGATGTAAATCTGAATTACTCCTGTCAGTTCTTTCCATGGTTCACTAAGGGTGTTGGGGTTAAGCCCCTTTCCTTTTTTATCCAATTCCTCGCTAGGGTCTACGAAGGATTCTACAGCTTCTTTGAGTGTTGTATATCTTCTCATCCACTAAATGCCTGATTTAGGGAGACCTGTAATCTCTGCTATGATTTCCAGAGTAACTAGAATTCGTATATCTTGAACCATGGAGGTTTCTCCCTGCAAATTCTGAAAGAGTTCAAGCGTGATGTTTGTATCATAGCCTTGTAACGAGTTAAAATACTCTGTCCACCCCAGGCATTGTAGAATTTCTCTGGCCTGCTCTATTACCTATAGTAAAGCTGGTTCCCTGCACACACTTCAACCACCCATCGCTATGTGAGAAAATGAGAACAATTATCACTTCTAGTTGTAGACTTGGTTAGACCAACTTGGGGGAAATATCACCAAAAATAGAAAATATCAGAGATGGTGACTGTATAAAAATGTGGATTTTCCATTTGTTACAATCATTATAAACTTGTTAGAAAACGTGTTGAACGTCCACTCCCCTCATTATTGTAGAGGTCGACCTCGACCGTTAGCGTAGGTGAAAGTAATGAGTGTAGGTATTTCCGGTGAGAGGTAATAGTTGCATTGTTGCCACCAATGGGGACCAATCATATACAATTTTTTTCAAAAAGCATATTAATGATAATCATTTAAACGATAGTCTTCTTTCGTGGAAATTTGAATTAATTATACCTATACTCATAAATGTTTTAATGATAAATAAGAAAAATAAATTAAACCTATTCATAATATTGTTACTTTTCCCGAGTTTATTAAATATAGCTGAAATTATAGCCCCGTTATTGAGTAAAGGAAATATATGGACACATAGAAAAATTGGTGTTTTTTAGATAAACTTCCATACCACAGGAAGAGCCACTGCTGCCAGTGGGCATCCATAGCCTCAATAGGGTTTCCTTTTAACCCATAGATGAGGCTGTATCCTTAATAAATATTTGAGTTATCTTCTCCCGAGAAGACCACTATCCTGGTTTGGTAGCCAGAAGATGATAATTCCACTCACTAGATTGTAACTTAAGTGAACAAGCTGGCTCGTGATGAGACCTCTTGTCCTTTGACACAAAATGTCAAAAGGCCATTTCCCTGGTCTGGTAGCCATAGTGGGAATTTCACTTAGGTTATTATCCCATGATAGAGGTAGGTTGGCTCATGATGAGACCATGTATTCTTTGTGGGAGAAGTTTATTTGTTGTATTTATTTAACTTTCCTTTTCTTTTTATTTTTTTTTAGAAGGGCTCTATTAAGGGAGGCTCATCTACTCCTTAAGAGTAAGGGACGACATAAACAAGTGTAAGGATGACAAGTAAAAGTGTGCTTAACACTCCTTATTATAATATGGGGCAAATTATCATTCAAGTATATTTGTATGTATATAGGGAAAGGAAACGAATTATGGTGGTTACAAGTTATGAACAAGATTTAAAATATTTCGAAGAGATTAATCCAAAAATCAATTTGATAGGGTATGAGAGATAGTCCAAAAAATAGTGACAGATCGTTACCATGATAAATAGAAGTAATTCTAGTGAAAATTATTTCATGAAAGGTGTACCCTAAAGGAATGGCTAGCGTTTGAAAAACAATGAAAGAAAAGAATGAAAATAAGGAAGAACGCAGAAGGAGAAGTAGTTGTTCCTTTTAAAGGAACATCAAGTTGTGTTAAGGGAACAACAATTGTTCCTTTCAAATGAACAACAATCTATACTCAAAGGAACAACAGTCATGAGAAGGAACAACAAATTTTCCTTTCAAATAAACGACATTTGTTAATTTTTAACCATCTCAATGGATAATTTTGGAAACTTCCCAATGAAAATATTTGTTCTTTTGTTGAATCTAAGGTTGATTAGTCATCAACTAAATTCATTCAATTATTATGGGTCAATTTATTTCAGAATCGAGTATGGGATGGTTTTTTGATGTCATGAGTTCATTATGGTTTCCCTATTACTGTTGTGGAGCATGACATATTCATTTTTTTGTGAAAGATTGGGTCCACATGATAGGATAAAGAAAGAATGTGGAAGAGAAAAGAATGCTTATTGTGTTGATTACAACTATCCTCCCTATTTCTCAAAAAAAAATGAAAAGAAAAATAAAAACTAATACTTAATACTTAATGAAAACTATATACAGTATGTATAGTGTCAACAAAATTCATCATTTATGGAGTTGGGGTGGATGGGTTACCTTCCCATCTAGCCAAAATTTGAACGGTAGGATCCTTACTTACTTCCCAGTAGAAAGATTCTTTTGAAGGTGGATAATGGTAAAGTATGGATATCTAGACCCATCGATGGTTCTTAAAGTTATCGTTCCATTATCATGGACTTCCTCAATTTCATATGGTCCGAGCCACCATGTTTGTAATTTTCCCAAAAAATCATGAAATTTGGAGTCATAGAGAAGTGCCCAATCACCCTTCTTGAATGATTTCTTCTTGATATGCTTGTCGTGCCAGGTCGCTCTTTGTTGCTGTATAACAACTGTGCGCTCCACAATAGATAGGCGTGCTTCATCCAATTCGTTAAGTTGTTGAAGGTGTTGTTTATGTGTCATTGTTAAATCTAGTCCAATTTCCTGGGCCATCCTTAGGGTCTTAATCTCAAACTCGATTGGGAATATGTGTTCTTTACCATAGACTAGGTGATAGGGAGAGTAGCCAATGGTGTTACGCCATGTTGTATGATAATCGCATAAGGCATTCGAAATCTCAGTATCCCAATTATGTCGGTTTGTTGAGACATTCTTTGACAAGATTTCCTCCAGGACCTTATTTGTGCTTTCTACTTGCCTATTTTCCTGTGGGTGATATGGAGAAGTAATGTTGTGCTTAATATGATAATTTTCCAGGGTGGTGGTGATTTTATGAGGTGTAAATTATGACCCCCCATCAACGATTACTTCCCTAGGTAGTCCATAACGTACAAATAATTTGAAAAGAAATTTGATGAATACCTCTTCTGTTGCATTTGGTAGGGCTTCTGCCTATACCCATTTAGTCATGTAGTTCGTAGCCACTAGAATATAGGCCGTTTGATTTGACTTTGGATTGAAGGGGCCAACGAAGTCTAGTGCCCATATTTCAAATGGTTCTATGACTATTTGTGATTTCAAGGGAATTTCATCATCCTAACCTGGTTTTCCTATCCGTTGATAGTTGTCACAGGTCTGGATGTATTTCTTCACATCTCTAAATATTGAGGGCCAATAGTAACCCATCTGTAAAATTTTGTGTCCAGTCCTACGGTCTGCAAAATTGATCCAGGTGGATATTGGTGGCCACCCACCTTTTCCAACTAGATCAAAATATTTTTTCGGTAATTTTGGTAATTTACTATTTTTAGCAGTTTTTCGGATCCTGAACTTCTGGAGTCGATTTGAGGCCCTAAACAACGTTTTTTGGGAAAACAGGGAGCAACATGGATCAAAAATCAGTGTTTCCCACACAAAAGTTGTATTCCTCGGATAAATCTTTCTAACGAGTTATTGTGCACCCCAAACGGAGATCGTATGCCAAAGTTACGCCCCTAGGAAGTTGACATATCAACTACCCCCATCGGGGCCCGCAAACCTTTTGTATTTTCATCTTCCAGGATTAGGGTCTTGGATTTAACTTATGTTAAAAAGGCCCTTAGAGGATCATTGTAAAAATTATCCTCTTGCGAATGTGAGTAGCCATCACATCTCTTCTCAGAGATAAGTTGTCACCATTCTAACGAGTCTTTCACTATGTACTTTTACAGTCTCTGTACATTTATTTCATTAATAGAAATCGTGTATTACTGTACATCTGTGACTCTTGTTTATTTCTATTATATCTCTACTATATTGGTGTCTCTCTTGCAATATCTTTAAATATTTCTATATTCTATCTCTGCTCTCATTTCGTGTTGAAAATAATCTAGATCAATGGTATCAGAGAATATTGTTCTCGATCATTTTTTTCAGTGCATTTCCCCGATGAGGTTCGAGTATAGCAAGTTAGGTCTCGAGATTGTATCAATTGCAGAAGAAAAGAAAAATGATGGAGCAAATGATCCTATAAGTTTATTGCATGAGCAAGCTCTCACGCGACAGAGGGATGAAATGATGGAGAATTTTTTCCACATCCTTCAATGCCTCCCGATAGCATCAGGTGCATCTTCATCAAGCGACCACTTTGGAGGCACCTCACCTTTTAAGGTACAGGTCAATTTTGATATTCCTATATTTGAAGGTCAAATAGATGTGGATGCCCTAGATAAATGGTTAAACCTGCTAGAAGGTTGTTTCTCTGTTCACAATTTTTCCGACAGAAAAAAGATCACCTTCGCACTACTTAAAGATCTCCCTCATGTCAAACATTGGTGGGAAACTTACTGGGAGAAAAGTTCCACAGAGGAGTCTGGAATATATGGGGCTGAGCCCACATGGGATTGTTTCGTGGATGCGGTAAAGGAACAATATTACCATGTTGGCAACTATGAGGACTAGTACATGAGATGGACCACACTGTGGCAAGAGAGGGGCCAAGCAGTTCTAGAGTTCACCAATAAATTCCATACCTTGCACACCAAGATGGGTATCAAAGAATCTGAACTAAATTTGGTTCTAAAATACTGTGGTGCTCTACACAGATACATTCAAACTGAAATGGATTCTCTAGAAATATCATCAATCGGTGTTTCTTATAAATATGTTGTTAAAATCTAGTAGAAGTTTAAGCACCAGAACAAATAGGAGTTCAGATCTACAAATCCACAACAACCAAAGTATGACAAAGACGACCCTAACAAACAATCTCCTGAAAACCAGTCCAAGCCACAGGAAAATAAGGTTCATGGGAAGACAAAGAACGATACCGGAAAATGGTGCGATTTACACAAAATCCCCTGGCACAACACCGATGAATGTCGCTCAAAATATTCATTGGTGGATGAGATCAAATACAAGGAGCGAAACCCTGATTCAAAATTTGATTCTAAAAATACTGGTAAAAGACAGATTATCGACACAGACCCGACTATTATTATCATGACCACAACAATTCAACCAGAAGAAACAACAGATCCTGAAGAGGGGGAGAACCTTTTTCATTCACAAATGTGGGTGAAGGGGACTCTGCTTCATTTTATTGTTGATAGCGGAAGCCAGAAGAACCTCTTCTCAACAGAGGTCGTCAAACAGTTGGGATTGTCGACAACACCACACCCGCAACCATACAACATCAGGTGGCTTCACCAAGGACAAGATCTTTGTGTCAACCAACAATGTTGATTTTCATATGGAATCCAACCCTTCAAGGATGAATTATTATGTGATGTTGACCCATTGGATGTCTGTGATGTTCTTTTGGGCTAGCCATATATGTTGAAACGCCATACTATCTATGAGTCTCGACCTCGTAGTGTCATTGTTACTCTGGGGGTCATCTCTACAGGATACCATAGGTAGTTCCAACTATTGCCCCACCTAAACAGTGTCGCAAGTTAGTATCTAATACTACAAAATTCATCGTCTTCACAATTTGTTCAAAAGGTGAAAAAAGGATATTGCAATCACTATAGCCTTGGCCCAAGCACCTTCTATCCAATAGAACCAGTTCGACAAGGTTGCAACAAAGTGCAAATATTCCTTCTGCACACAGTCATCTCATGTAGCCAGACTGGTTAAAAAGGTCCAACCCTTCCAACCACAGGTTTGTGACAACCTTCAACGAGCCAAGCAGCGCGATGTCTCCAGCAAGGCAAGAAGCTCACCAAGATTTAGATTCTGCAATCTCTTTCCCCTCTCCCCCGAGAACTCAATGCAATGGAGACCATTTCTTCCTAAGGAGGGAGGATTGATCCAAGTGGATATTGGTGGCCACCCACCTTTTCCAACTGACTCAAAATAGTTTTCTAGTAATTTTGGTAATTTACTATTTTTAGCAGTTTTTCGAGTCATGAACTTTCAGAGTCGTTTTGAGGCCCTAAACGATGGTTTTTGGGAAAATGGGGAGCAACATGTATCTAAGATTGATGTTTCTCACACAAAATTTTTATTCCTCGGATAGATATTTCTAACGAGCTATCGTGCTCCCCAAAGGGAGATTGTATGCCAAAGTTACGCCCCTAGGAAGTTGATGTATCAACTACCCCCATCGGGGCCCACAAACCTTTTGGATTTTCATCTTCTGGGATTAGGGTTTTGGATTTTCCTTATGTTAAAAAGTCCCTTAGAGCCTCATTGTAAAAATGATCTTCTTGTGAATGCGAGTAGCCGTCACATCTCTTCTCAGAGATAAGTTGTTTCCATTCTAGCGAGTCTTTCACTCTCTACTTTTACAGTCTTTGTACATTTATTTCATTAATAGAAATTGTGTATTACTGTATATCTGTGACTCTTTTTTATTTCCACTATATCTCTACTATATTGTTCTCTCTCTTGCAATATCTTTAAATATTTCTTTGTTATATCTCTACTCTCATTTCATGCCGAAAATAATCCGAATCAAAAATGCCCACCACAGGTTTCGTCATGTCATGCCTTTAGTATGTCATAAATTTTGTCATCTTGTATGCATCTATGGATCTATATATCAACTCCTATGTGGAAGAGATATCCGTTGATCCAAGAGAATCATGCACTACACTGGATGATATTTTTTCTTTCCCTTGATGATAAATGTGCCGATAATCTTCCCACTGCCAGATAATTTGCCACATCAACATACCAAGGTGGATTTGTGGTAATGGAAAACATATGCTCATCTGAAAATTGACCTTCAACTGTTAAGGAGTCATTTGCTTTGGGTATACAGGATAGGAATTTTGCGACAATATTTTCTATCCCGGGTCGATCTTTGATGGTGATGTCAAATTCCTGCAAGAGTAATAACCACTGAGTGACCTGTCCATTAGTAATCAATTTATTATCTAGATATCTAATAGAAGAATGATCAGTATACAGAATAACGGGATAGCCTGTTATATAATAATGGAATTTATTGATGGCGTGTATAACAACTAAAAAATATTTTTTTGTTACTATATAATTAAGTTCAGTTGGAGTAAGATTTTTGCTAATGAAATAAATAGTGTAAGGTTTCTTGTCTTCTTCCTGTCCAAGGACGACACCTATGGAAATATATGATGCATCAGTGGAGATGTGAAATGGTATTTTCCAATTTGGTCCCCTCAACATTGGTTTTGTCGATATCAGCTTCTTGAGTCCTGCAAATGCCACATCACACTTGTCAGACCACTGAAACTCCACATTACAAGTCAAAGCATGTAAAGGTGCAACAGTTCTTGCAAAAGTTTCCATAAATCTACGATAGTATCCAGAAGCACCAAGGAAACTACATACCTCTATTTGTGTGTGTGGTGTAGGTAGATTAACAATTACCTCTATTTTTGTTGGATCTACTCTAATTCTATATACAGAAATATAATTCCCTAGTACCACACCTTTTTTCATCATCATTTGACATTTTTCATGGCTCAAACATAACCTGGTCGCAATGCATCGTTCAAGTACCTTCTCTAGATTATTCAGTGCTTGGTCGAAGTCGTCACCATAAGGAGTGAAGTCATCCATGTAGACTTCAACCCTTCGCTGATCAGGTTGTTGAATATGCTCAGGATGGCCCTTTGGAATGTGGCTGGAGTGTTACATAGTCCAAAGGAAAATACTATATATGCAAAGGTACCCCAGGGGAAGGTGAATGTAGTTTTATCTTGATCTTCTAGGGTGATCTAGATCGGATTGTAGCCACTAAAACCGTCTAGGAAAGAAAAATAATTCTTTCCTGCTAGAGGATCCATGACCTGATTGATGAAAGGTAATGGGAAATGATCCTTTTTAGTGGCTTTGTTAAGTTCCCTGTAGTCAAAACAGATTCTCCATTTCCCATTTTTCTTTGGGACGATCACTAATGGGGAAACCCACTGACTATCTGAGATAGGGTATATAAAATCTACATCCAACATCTTTTGTAATTCTTCCTTAACAATATCCTTGAGATGGGGATTTGGTCTTCTCTGCGACTGTCGGATAGGTCGAGCGTCTTTTTCAATATAAATGTGGTGTGTGCAGAGTTGCGGGTCAATACCTTTCATATCAGAATACTCCCATGCAAAATCTTGTTGGTATTTGGAGAGGACTTGAATTAGATTTTCTTGGTGTTGTTCATCTAAATTGGCATTGATGTTCAGAAATCTCGCTGGTGCAATCTCAATGGATTTGTTGTTATGAATAGCTGTAGTTGGATTTTTTTTTTCTATTAAATCTTCCAGCGGGTCTCCCTATGCTTCATAGTATAGAACATCTTGGATAATATGGAAGGTTGGGTTACCCATGGTGGTTAGGTTATTAATAAAACCATTGATTACATCATCCTCTAGCTAGTTTTTGAGTCTGAGGGATTCTTCCAGTGTGAGAGGGGCTCGTAAATCCTTTTCTGGATATCGTGGTGGTGGCAATTGTGGATATACGAAAGTTGGGATTGGCTTGGCAGGAGGATATAATATCATATTCTTTGGGATACCTCCTCTAGCAATTGTCATATTACCCATTCGACATCCTCTGTACGCATCTGCGATTGCGAGCCATGGTCTTCCTAGTATCAATGGATGCCCTTCAAGTCCACTTCTTGGGTTGATGATGAGAAAATCCACCAAATACTCCCAAGAGTCGACGAAGATGGCTATATCATCTAATGTGCCAACTGTTCATACCACCGATCGATCTGCCAATTGTAACATAATTGGGGTGGGTTCAAAGGAGTGAAAACCCATGGTATTGCAAGTTTCCATAGTCAGGATGTTGATGGATGCTCCCAAATCAACTAGTGTATTTTGAAAAGAACAACCCTCAATCTGAATTGCTACTATGGGATTCCTTGGATCTGCATATTTGATTGGTTCTTGTCTCCCAAGAATTAGATCAGACAAGGTTCCTACTATGCGAACTGTCGATGATGAATTTTTTATCTTCCTTATAGGCTTCCTCCCACATAGTTCCTTGGTTGTTTTCTCATAAATTGGAATATCTTGTAGTGCATATAGGAGTGGAATCTTGACATATAAATTCTTGAGCTCCCCTACAATGTCAAAGTTGGGATATTCGACAGGTTTTTCTATCATCAATCTTTCAGGGAGCGGAGGGGAAGGAGTTGCATCCTTATCATGATCCTGTGATTCAACTATGTTTCCCCCATGCTCGATTTATTCTGTTATTACCACAGTCGAGGGTGTTATTACTGGTTGTTTTTCATTCTCCTGCTCTTGAGATATGTTATTTTCTTCAGGAGAGATTATATGCCCCGATCTCAACCGAAGTTCGTTGCACCTTAATGAGTAGGTTTCCCCTTCCCCATTCTCGATAATCTGGACGAGATGAGTCGGTCTATTATTAGGATTTGGGTGAGTATGGGATGGTAATTCAGGGCGCAATTGCGATTGAGATTTTTGGGGCAGTTGCAGTGGATCTTGCAACGTTGGTTGGGTTTGAGGGGTCATCCCTAGGGGTTGATTATTGATCCCCATGGGGCACTACCAATTCTGGTTCCAATTTGGGTTTTGGGCATTCGTCTTGGGCCACTGTGAAGGGTAGGGGTTATTTGAGTTTTTCTAGGGTGAGGTGGGGTATTGTTGGTTAGGCCAAGTGGAATTTGTAGTTGGTTGATTCTGCTAGGCAGGATTTGCAGTGGGCTGGTTTGGCCAAGTGGGATTTGCAGGTGGGTATTGTTGGGACTACCAGTTCTGATTAGTAAACGATTTGTCCTCCCATGCATTACAAATTTTTTTTTGCTTATTATACTGTCCAGAAAAGAATGAGGAAGGTTCCTGGAGTGTATTTAGAGGTCGGTTCTTCCATTGACGACGCTGAGCCATTAGATATAATGGATTTGTTTCTTCTTTCACTTCTCTAAAGACATCTTTCAGTATAGGAAGCGATGGGCATTGTTTTGTATCATGATCCGTGGCGCAAATAGCACAAACTCGAACAACATCCAGAGGGAAATCCCTTGAAGCATGTTTTCTTCTGCATCTGTAGAAAAATATGGCGAAAGTCTATTTTTCTTCTATTTTTTTTTCTGTTTGGCCTACAATACATCCAATTATGTAGTCAGAGTGCTTAGAATATTTTTTTTGAAATTTTCTAAGAGATTACCAACTTTAGCTCGCATAACACCACCACTGGTAGTATTGCTACTTCTAGTGAGGGAAGTTCACATTCTTGATCTGTTCTGTGTGCTTCCTTGTGAGCACCTGATACACAATTGAATGATGTTATCATAAGTTTCTTGATAAATGTCACCCTTCCCCACTAGATTCAATGTTTCTACCCATTCATATTTCATACCCTTAATCATAGTTTCCTTAGGTACTTCACCTGGTAATGTACCATAGGGTGATCTTTGTAAATTATACTGAAATCTTTCAACATACTCTTCTAATGATTCATCTTCTTTTGCAGTCATTTGAAAGATTTCATCTTTCAGGTCTCTGGTTCTACAATAATCTTGATATTTTTTCAAAAAGTCTTGTTTCATCTCATCCCATGAGTTTATAGTTCCGCACCCTAATCCCATAAACCAACGTAGATCTTCTCCTTTCAAAGTGGAGGGGAAAAATTTTAATTTTGGGGGTTCAGATGTGTAATCATACCCTCTACATAGGACATAAAATTCAAATAAGAGTGCATCTAGGTCTTTTGAGATGAATCCATGGAAGGTTGGCAAGTTTTGTAGGGGTATTTCCTTCATGGGGGCATTGGAAATTGGATCAACTATCGGATATTCCAGTGTGGAAGTCTAGGGATGTTGTTGATTTGGTTGTGCCATTTGATCGAAAATGTGCCAGAAATCTTCAGGAATTTCTTGATCCAGGTATTTTATTCAAGGTGTTTGGTTATCTTACCCTCTAGGGGATTTGATTTCACTCCCTCTATATGGGATTTCAGGTATGCCTTCTTCTTTCGGAGGAGATTTGGGATCAGGGGGTGGTGATGGGCCTGCCTTGGAAACCCTGCTGGTTTCTCCTTCTCCTTCCTCCAGATTAGGAGAGTTTCCCTCTTCTAAAGGGGTGAGAGGTTGAAGATCTGTTCTCTGAAAGCTTTGCTCGGTCCCTTCAGTTTTGCTATGAATCTCAACATGGGCTACAATTGGTCCAACCGAAGCTTTAGATTCAACTTTTTGGATGATTTCATCTATGAAAGTGCTTCTACCAGGGAGCACTGGGCCCTGGGCTTTGGTAATTTTTGGTGGGGGTTTTGGTTTTTCAAGATCTTTCTTCTTAGTCATACACACTTCACGCAAAAAAAATGAAATTCAAGAAATAAAACACCTATTCAACCTCTTAATGTGTCAGGTGGAGGTAGGTGTTGGCATAAGAATCTTCCTTATTGCCTACGTAGGTTCTTACCTTCTGTCTTCAATACCTCGTACTTCATAGGCACAATCTATGCTACCTTTGACATTCTCCCTGGCAATGGCGCCAAAATGTTGGGGTCTAAAGATGTCCTAAAAAGAACCTTATTTTAACATTTATTTATAAACACGAGGATTCGTATTTTATCTCAAGAACATCAACAAAGTCTATGCAAATAGCTTGTAGAGGCTCAAATCGCGTAGCTAAAGAAAACCTGATTTTATTCATAATCAAGTTCCTCAAATGTTCATTTAAAGATTCTAATATTAAGATCTTACTTAATAGAATTGAAATCTAATTGCTAACATGCTATGAATGAAAAGGAACTAGACAAAATAATAAATTCATTTAACTGAAAAGCAATGATTGAATATGACTAAAGACTTGCATAATTAACTATTAACTAGGAATCAAATTGTTGGAAAGGAAATAGTGAATTATTCCAATGGAAAGAAACTACAATTGTAATCTAATCGTAAGGAACAAAAAACATAACTGAATTGAAAGGAACAACAATTGTAACTTTAACTGAAAGGAACAAAAATTGCAACCTATTCGAAAGGAACAAAAAATGAAAATCTTAAGTAAAAGGAACAACGCATATGAAAACGTGAGGAACTGTCAAGCAGAAAACTACAGTAATGGAAATTGGAATCAACAATCATTAACACTCAAGAGAGATATCTATCTTATGTATGCAAACCGTATGAATTCATTAACACACTTATGCATTCATCTTAACTATTGTGAAAGGGAATTGAATCGTAAAATAGAAATCAAACTGATACAATTATAGATGAAACAGTAGCTCCTTTAGACTGGGCCCTTGGTCCTTACAAGCACTACTAGTAGAAACTTAGTATATAGAAATGGTGAAAACGATGAAATATTTTATTGACTTCATAGCTGGTACATCATTCACAAAAATGGATTGTGCAGAGTAACTCCGAGTTTGAATACTTGAACACAATTCTTAGATTGTCTTTTAGTATCTATTGTCCTCTATATATACAATAATCTGAGTAAATAAATCCATCCTGAGGATATAAATATCCTCAATATTGATTTACTATTATAAAGTTACAATATAAAGAACCAAATCATCTTTAAAACTTCTTTTTCACCAAAATTCCTTAACTTCCAATGGCTCACGCATCCTCAAGATTTCCTTTGCTATTTTGGTTTTGACAATACTTAACCAATCCTGTAACAAAATAAAACAATTCCAACCATATTTTAGAATCTATTCATCATGACTTCAATAATATCACTAGAAGACATATTAATCATTTTCTATTCTATTTATCCCTAATTAACAGAAAAGTCACTCAAGATTGCATCACAAACTATGGGAATAAGGAGGACATTTGTACCTTTTTCATAACCCAACACTAATCAATATAAGGTACATAATTTTGTCACTTGATATGTTCCCTTTATAATAAAATGATATCATGGCATCCAAAATATTATTTAGGGCCTAAGATGGCTCTTCATCGAAAGGGTTTAACTCTTATTTGACTTCAAAAGGTATTGCACATTGTCACATTAATAATGTGTTTTCTATCTTCAGAATTTAACTTTAATCAAGTACCATTTTTCAGAGAAAAATAGGATTGGTGTAAGAACATTGGGATATTGAGTCACACTATCAAGTACTCTAGGAACAAAAAAATTAAAAGAGAGAATATATAAATTTAATCTAGAACATACCATGAAAATTCCTTACCCACTGAACCATCTTTCTCCGTAGCTATGAGACATAAAAATAATTTCAAATGGTAGATCATGTAGAAGATGTTTAAAGAAAACATATATATTTCAACTACTTGAGAAGATGGAAATCCCAACTATTGTATAATAGAACCTATTAGTGATCTTCAAAGAGGCTGGAATCCCATCCACTCACAAATATAATAAGTGAAAGTTGTACCAGGGCCTTTGAAGGACATTCCAATAGTTTAAAACAAATCAGAGAAGGTAAAATGGCCACGTGTGAAGCTTAGAATGATAGAATAATATCACTTTATTGATTCTAGAGGGAACTAATCAACATCTTGAACACAATAAGTATCAATATGCTACACTATTTCTTAGAAATACAAATATGATTCTACATGGGGGTAGAGCCACAAAATAATTTTATAAATTTTCATAAGAAGTATCAAAATGAATAAGAAAGGAGGCATAACTTCTAAATTATTTTAGTATGGTTGAGAGTTTACAATACTCATGGCCATTGCATCCATTGATATAGAAAAAAATATCATACCGAATGAGAATTACAAAAAACTAAAAATGATTGACTCATGGAGTTGGTGGTGAATTATTTATTATGGTACCTTTACTATTAATGTTTGAGCTCCCTCTCTATTAATTATCTCCTTTATTGGAAAAATATATCAAATCCAATGTTCTAGGGAAGTTAATCCCTTATATATCTACGTGAACCTCCTTCCCCTTGAAATTTTGATCCTTCCCACTTGAATTGTTTTTCAAACTATTTTTGTTCTCATTTAATCAAATTTAGTCACAAACAAGCTTCGTTCTTTATTGACTCCATGTCCACCCTTCCTTTTTCTATTCCATCTCAACTTTATGTTAAATAAAGTTACATTTTTGTTAGTCTAAATAGCCCTAATAAGTTGTAATATACATGCTCAAATATTAAGACTAAACAACTAATCCATTATTATGAATCCCCAATTTCTACATCATTTTATGAATTTTCAAAACTTGTACACCAAAATTCAAGAGACAAACCATTGTATCATATTATGAAGAGAACTCTTGACAATTTTCTACATAACCCCACACTTAGGAGGTTCCATTGGTATCTAGAAACGGTTGCGGGATTCCATTGTTGCCTAGCAATGACAATGCCAGTAATGCACAACATTGTGTTCCCGAGTGACTGTCACTTATCTTATTGATGCTTATAAATATGTCTTCCCTTCTCCCAAATGGGTGAAAAGTGGCAAGACATTATGAATATGTCTTTGTAATTTTACAACATTGATATGCATACACAATTAAATATGAAGAGGTTTGGACACCCAATGCCATCAAGCAAACTTGTTTAGGGGTTACTTACCTAGATATGCACCCACCTAGCCTGCCTCCCCGCATACAAACAACATATAACTTGGGAATCTTGTTAACCTAGTTGTGCTTGCAAAGACAATGGTCAGAACTAGGGACCAAAATCAAATTATTTTTGGGGAGTGGCCGTATTACATTTAATAGGCGCACAGACATTGTCGATACAAGACAATGAGAGGAGTGAGGGAGTAGCTCAATTCATTCATTTAACTCCCTTTCCCAATTCAATCATGACTCTACCCACTTAGAATCACAATGGACCAGAATAAGCTTCAAAATTATTGTGTTGCTATAGTCAAAGTAAAATAGGATAATAAGATTTTTTCCTCCACCACAGAACTACACCTTTCCAAGGAAACATATGTGAAAGGCCTGCATCCTCTGGCGTAAAAAAATATGGGAGTACAAAAATAAGCATATGTTGGTGATTTGGTGTTGTGTATACCATTTATGAATATAATGAAGAAGTCACAGTTCATCAAACTGAATTCGTAGTTCATCACACTCCATCTGGGATGCCATAAATAACTTAGGAAACAATGGCATGAATCTAGATTTCTCCAATATGGTGCCTGCATTTTTCTCGAAAATGGCCCTTATGCCACCTAATACACATAGTTGGAAGGGAAACTATTCAATAGGAAGAAGTCCCATCATCAGACTTTCGCAGATTCATGGGGAATGGGGAGGGCAGTTTCCAGAATCCCCCACATTGTCAGAGTGGGAACACATAGAGCCGGCTAGGGAGCCTTCTGAAACATATTTTGTGGAGGCCGAATGTTCAACCCCATGAAAATCTAGTGAAAATGGCATCGGAAAATAAATTTAAACTAGAAAAGGAACATGGTCGTCTCCACCCTAGAAGCGTATGTGATCCCTGCCCTCGTCATGTCCCAAGGTCACAAGATATTACTCTAATATTTCATGCATTGACATCATAGGCTCTAGCATATTCCTCCACCCAATTAAATGTACCATCCCAAACCCTAGCACCATGGCTTATGACAAATTGCAGGGGTGGTGCTATCTTCGTGGTCGTCGTTGCAACAACACCAACATGTAATGGTCTTGGCAGATCTGATCCACCATATCCACCAATCCCCTCCACTACTATAGGGCACCGTGGGCACCTTCTGATATCCAAGAGAAGAAATGTGCCTTCCGAGATCCAAGAGAAGAGGCTGGGGCACAACCTAAAACAACAAGAAAATTCCAGTTAAGCTGGAAATATTAAGAAATAAGATCAAAGTCGGTCGCAGTGTAGAGTCGGTGAAAAGACATGTTGATAAAGACAAACCAGGATGATGTGTGTTCATGTCTAATTGATCTTGGACAAGCGACGAAAACTTGAAAAAAACCTTCCCTTACAAGAACGCCTAAATAAGAAAAGAAGATCAACACTTCAAATTATATGACTCTTTGATAAAATAATTGTAAAAAAACTACCCCTCAAAAAATCTATCGTGACATAATAAATATGTTGAATCATTTAGGGTAGTCATTAGAAGGAAATAGAAGATAGAGCATAGTCATGAACTTTCTTTCAAGCATTGCCATTATTTTTCAATAAGAGAGAATCTAAACCATTCACAAAAAGGAAAGGAAAGCTATGATGGAAAGAGATGCAGAAATCAAAGAGGAGGGGTGCCAAGAGATAAGAGGTTACATTAATGTTTTTAAAGGACCTATGAATTTTTAATGGATCATAAAATGTCATTGTTTCCATCTCATTGTCAAATTTTGTTGTTTACATGTGTAGAATATTTGTTGGAGCTCTCTTGAAATGTCATGGAACTTCCAATTCAATCACTAAAAATGTCATGCACCGACCTCGCTTAGTGAGAAGTGAATGGGGCCAATGTTGAAATTTATTCAATATGTGTCTGTATGGATAGAAATTTGACATGGTTAGACTAGACGCGTGCCTTGACGGTATGGGAGGGTTTCAAGACTCAAGGATGTATGATGTCATACAGAAACATCTTGAAAAAATTTCAACATTGGCCCCATTCACAGGTGATCATTTCCCATCATGTACTCTAGCCCTAGTACAATGTCTTCTAATAGTTGTTTCCTTTAAAATTTGACAGATAAGAAAATTAAAGCGAAACGAGAAGAGCCCTAGTAAAATGTCTTTTAGTAGTTGTACTCTAGGAAGGAAGACCTGCAAACCCTTTCTGAAGTGTCGTTACTATATCAAACTTGTCGCAACATCCGTAAAATGCAACATATTTATAGATTTTATATGTCGCAATTAGGACGATCATTGACCAAATCAAAATTGACTTGGTCAAAATGCTAGGTGACCATTGGAGGGGGAAAACCTAGTTTCCACAACGTTGCAAATGTAACCACTATCTTCACGCATGTGGCAAGAGAGACGACTATGTCACAAACATGACACGAGAGACGACTATGTGGCAAACGGGGAAAGAGAGACGACAACGTGGAAAGAGAGACGACAACATGGAAAGAGAGATGTCAATGTGGAAATAGTTATGTTATCAAGCAATATGGAAAAAAAATAATTAAAATTTCCTCTATTTTTTTGACAGTATGGCCAATTTTGTCCATAACACCGCAAACAAAACGTCGGAAATTTTCCAATATGTACTAGTGATGGTTATTTATTTTTTAGATATGGATTGTTATTTATAAAATATTGAAAGAGTATATGAGTACAATTTACGAGGTTTCTA
Organism: Picea engelmannii; assembly: GCA_009831015.1. NCBI lineage: Eukaryota > Viridiplantae > Streptophyta > Pinopsida > Pinales > Pinaceae > Picea > Picea engelmannii. Next base: position 192,545 of record ML792618.1, read on the forward strand.
AGTTTCACTAACTTGACAAGGAAAAGTTTTTATTTGGGAAATTTGGGGTACATTACATATGGTATCAGAGATAAAGGTTACAACACTTGGACCTTAGGGAAAGGCCAAATTATTATAAGTTTTTTATTTTCTATTGAAGAAAAACTAAGAAATATGTTTACTGTTGCAAACAAAAAAAAATTTGGTCTATTGTGATAATGTCAGCACAGAATGAAGAAGAAATCAGACCTCAAGAGAATCCTAATCAAGGACTTCCTAAAGAACCAGGGAATAACAACAAAGGAATCTAATCCACCCAGGTTTTGGAAAAAATGAAGAACCTCATCGTGGAATTACAAGTATTTAAAGAAGATAACTAAAAGCTAAAAAAGGCATAGGAAGACCAGTTAGAAATAAAAGAAATGTTGCTACATAGTATAGTAAAGAAAAAGAGCCAAAAGGACAATGAAAAAGAGGAAGAAGTCAAAAAAAGGTCCTCTAAAATCTTTGGTCATGAAACAGAAAATGAGAACAGTTCTTTCGAAGACACACACATGGCAGGAAACAAAACAACTACAGGGAGAAAAAGAAAACAAGTAGATCACCTGGAAGGTGAATTCAAGAAAATAAAACCATCCACCTTTTATGAGGAATCAAGGATGGGTGAATAGGTTGAAGGATGGCTACTAGATATAAAGAAATACTTCTAGAGTAAAATTACTCTAGTAATATGAAACTCAGAATGGTTATTTACAACTTGAGCGGAAAAACAAGTATATGGTGGCAAGACCTGAAATTGGCTAAGGGATTGAAAGAGAAACAAATGGAATGGTCAGAATTTAAGAAATATTTCAAGAAGCAATATTTGTCAGAAATCTATTACGAAAGAAATACTAAGGAATTCTACAAGCTAAGACTCAGACAAATGACCATGGACGATCTGATAAATAAATTTCTAGAACTATTGAGATTGTACCATACATCAAGGAAGACAAGGTAAAGATACAATGATTCTAAAGTTGTCTGCCATAGTCGTACAAAGAAAGAACTGAATTGGAAAATCCCAAGAACTTGAATGAAGTGTTTAGAAATTATTGGATGTGTTATTATCAGTACAAATGGAGGTCTGAAAATCCCAAGGCGTGGCGGGACAAGAAGCAGGATAGAATGAATCAGTGAAAGAAAGGCTTCCAAGCAACCCCTTTCCAGAATATGGAAAAAGGTTTCCAAAAGAAGGAATATCATTCCAACACCCAGAGTGCTCAAGGGGGAGGTAGATAAGTTAGCATGGGATTCAACAAAGTTGGGGACATCCCTAGAGAACCATTGAAGTGTTGGGAGTGTGGAAAACCTCACTTGAGGAGAAATCATCCACGCTTAATTTCCACAACAACAACTACAATCCATAACGTGCAAGAAGACTCTATAGTAAGAGATATGGGCATAAGCGTGCAGAAAATTAATGTAGCTCTGGATGGAAGGAAAGTTGATCATCAATCCACTATCATGGAGGTTGAAGGTAAAATTCATGATAACCGCATTTCTATATTAATTGAACTAGGAGCTATTCTGAGTTATGTTACTCTCAGTTTAGTTCAATTAAACAATCTCAAAAAAGTAAAGAATTCTAATTCCTCATTAGTACAATTAGCAACAGGGACAAAGAGAAAAGTAATAGATTTGATTCATGAATGTGAACTCAACATAGACGGTCAAAGTACAAAATTAAATCTAAAAATTTTACATTTGGGATATTACAATATAATCATTGGAATGGACTAGTTAGAGACACATAAAGTAATTTTAAATTGTTACGAAAAGTCACTTATTTACAGAGAAGAAAACAACACAGTTAGGATGATACAAGGGATCTGGAAAACTAGTTTCGGTTAGGAAGATCTCAGCCATGCAGCTTAAGAAATGCATGAACAAAGGTTTTTAAGTTTATGTTGTTTAAGTAACTAATCTGTTAGAAAAGGAAAACAAACCCAGTTTAGAGGACTTTATAGTCCTACATGGGTTTAGAGATGTATTTGTGGATGAAATACTAGAACTACTTCCAAGAAGATTGATATATTTCTCTATCAATCTACTACCTGGATCTGCCTTGATATCTAAGGAACCTTATAGAATGAGTTTACCCAAATTAACAGAGATGAATAATTAGTTGCAAGAACTGTTACATAAAGAATATATCAGACCAAGTCTCTCTCCTTGGGGAGCACCGGTTCTTTTCTTTAAAAAGAAAGATGGGAATTTGAGACTATGCATTGACTATCGACAACTAAATAAGATGACCTTCAAGAATAAGTATCCTTTACCCAGAATTAACAACCAGTTTGAACAAGTGGGAGGAACAAAGATCTTCTCTAAGTTAGACTTAAGGTTTGGTTATCACCAAGTTAGAATAAAGGATGAAGATATAAAGAAAACAACATTTAGAACACGTTACATACACTATGAGTTTATCGTAATTCCATTTGGTCTTACTAATCCACCAACAACCTTTATGTGTTTGATGAATAGTATATTTATTCAATACCTAGATAAATTTGTGTTTGTGTTTATCGATGATGTTTTAGTTTACTCAAAAATGCAAGAAGAACATGAAGAACATCTAAAAATAGTATTGCATACCTTAAGGAAACACAAGTTTTATGTGAAGTTTGATAAGTGTGACTTCTACCAAAGAAGTATACAATACCTAGGACACGTGATATTCGAAGAGGGTATTGAAGTTGATCTAGAAAATATAAAATCCATTATGGAATGACCGATCCCTAAGGATGTAGCAAACATCAGATCATTCATGGGAATTACCAGTTATTACCGAAGATTTATCGAAGGATTTTCTAAGATCGTGTATCAAATTACATCCCTACAGAAAAAGGGAATAATATTTACTTGGTCACAAAAGTGTCAGAAGAACTTTGATAATTTAAAAGGGATGTTAACTATAATACCTATCCTAAGGGTAGCAGATCCTGATAAATATTTTATAGTTTTCGTGGATGCAAGAAAAGAAGTATTGGGAGGTTTTCTAACACAAGATGGACACGTCATGTGTTACGAATCACGTAAATTGAAAGAACGTGAATGGAATTACGTTACACATGATTTGGAGTTAGAAACCGCAATTCATGCACTGAAAACTATGGTGACATTATTTAATGGGGAGAAAGTTTATGCTACTAATATCAACGCAAGGCAAGCGAGATGGCTAGCATTTTTAAGTGAATTTGATTTCGAGGTAAGACACATCAAAGGAAAAGAAAACAAAGTTGTAGATTCCCTAAGTCGGAGGAATAAACAAAAATTTTGAGATAAGTGTTAGCAAACAAGAGACGACATCGAACAAAGAGTAAATTATGCAAGCTGTAATGACGAAAAATACATCAAAACAACAACAAAATTACAAGAAAATGCATAAAAACTAAAAAAAACAGATCCAATTTAGATAAAAATGGACTACTAAGGTTCAAAAAAAATCTATACATACCTAATTCTCCTAATTTAAAGTCAACAATTCTTGACGAATTTCACAAAAGGCCATATTTTGGTTATCCAGTATACCAGAAAATGATAACAACCTTAAGAAAATTGTTTTATTGGCCTAACATGAAAAGTGAAATAGTTGAATACTTATCTAAATGCTTAGATTGTCAACAGGTAAAGGTTGAACATCAACATCCAGCCGGTCTACTACAACCTCTACCTATAATGGAATGGAATTGGGAGATCATCTCATTGGACTTCATCATAGGTTTGCTTAAGACTCAAAAGAAAAATGACTCAATTATGGTAGTGATTGATAAACTTAGCAAATGTGCACATTTTATACCTACGAAGTCTACTTATAAAGCAATTAATATTGCTGAAATTTTTATGAAAGAATTTTTTATGGAATTCCTAAGATGGTGATCTCCGATAGAGATGTCAAATTTACGTCAATGTTTTGGAAGGAATTGTTTGCAGGATTGGATACTAACCTGAATTTCAGCACAAGATACAATCTAGAAACGGATGGGAAAACCAAACCAATGAATCAGATTGTGGAAGACATGTTATGAATGTACGTGAGAACGAAACCAGCTAAGAGGGAGGAGTACCTAAACTTAGTTGAATTTTTTCTTACAATAATGGCTATCATAAATCATCCAAGATGAGTCCCTTTAAATAATTATATGGAAGAAAATGAAAAACTTCGATTAGATGGGATAATCCAGTTGACAAACTTATGATGGGACTGGAAATGCTCTAGGAAATGGAGAAAATCATAAAAAGGGTACAACAGAATTTAAAGGGGGCCCAAGACCGACAGAAAAGATACACATATTTAAAAAGGAGACACCAGGAATTTCAAATTGGGGAGCATGTATATCTAAAAGTCAAAGCAAGGAGAATCTCTCTAAAGCTAAGAAATTATTCATAGTTGGCGCCCAGGTTTTGTGGCCCCTTTGATATTTTAACTCAAATTGGACCTGTGGCATATCAAATAGAACTTCCTGCAAACTTAAAAGTTCATAATGTTTTTCATGTTTCCTTATTAAAAAGGTATAGTCATGATCCTATTGTTGATATTATGGTAGTTGCGGGAGGTATTTACCTCCACGTGTGAACCTGACGAGAATAGAAGACTCCGAGAAGCAAGAGAAACCCTAATGAGTTGGCTAATAACCCTAGAAGAATTTTTGACTCAAGAAGATAATAGGTATTAGGTTATTAGCCTCCAAGAGAAGAAGTCAGCCAGAAGAATTAATATATATTAAACAGACAGGTACCCAGAAGGAGAAGTCGGCCCCAGTAAGTCTGCCAGAACCACTATAAATACAGGGTGTCGGTCTCTCATTTGACATCATCTAAGTAGTTTCAGAGAGACAATTCTGTGCAATGAGGTTGCAGTCTTGTGCACAGGTTTGGAGGAGAGTTCTCATTGTAGCTGCTGCAACTAGCAGTTACGCTTGGACTATCTCTTGGCTAGGGTTTGGACTATCTGATCATCTCTTTGTGATGCGCTATCCTGGCAGAAAGGTGTGCTACCCTTTGTTTGGCTATATAGCCTAGGGTTTTCTTCCAGAGTGATTCTCTATCAAGGTTAAGGTGCTTGGAGGGTGGCTTCGTCCTATGGTTGGGTGACAAGGGTATTATCAATGGTAAAACCAACACACAATCTTTCATATTATAACATGTTATGGGCCCACACCTCCTTCATTCAGTCTAAATGTTGGAAGGAAACATAGCCTCTAGAATATTGAGCTCGTTGAGGAACTACCGCTAGGGTTACTAGCAGAAGCAACTTCCAAGACATTGTCGCTAGGGTTACTAGCAGGAGAAGTTGCAGAAACCCTAATCCTATTGTTGAGGCACATTAAGTGAATGGATTGACCTAATCTATGGATAGACCAGTGCACTCTAACCTAGCACATCTCTTGATACTCTCAACAAGCCAAGACATGAAGTTTGAGTTTATGGTCAAATCTAGGGTTTGACCAAGTCAAAGCAACCATGACTTAATCTATGAAATTAGAGAAAAAGTTAGATGGAGCCTCTAAATTTAGAGCATGGAAGACAAGGATTGACCTCATCCTTTCCAAGAATAAAGTATTGGATATTGTGAAAAGAAATATCGTGAAGCCAGAGTTTGAAGAAGGAAAAGAAAAGGAACCACAGAACGTTGCAGCTATGGAGAATTTTCAAAGACAATGATATCAATGTTATGAGTATCATAGTGGAATTTATAAAATACCACTTGATACCCTACATATCCCATCTTGACTCATCGAAGAAGATGTACGATGCCCTAACAAATCTCTTCTCAGTCAGAAACATTAGAGAAGTAATGAGTCTGAAGAATGATCTCTGTGACATGAAGATGAATGATGACGACATAATAACATCATACTTTGTGAGAATATTTCAGTTAAGAGATAAGCTACAAGCTATTGAAGAGATCATCTCAGAGAAGGATTTGGTAAACATAGTACTCAATGGTCTTCCCAAGACGTGGGATTCATTTTCCGCAAGCATGAACACAAGAAAGGAGTATCTGACATTTTAAGAACTTTGGACTTGTTGTGTTCAAGAAGAATCAAGGATCAGTGCAAAAGGGAAACCCCAAAATAAGTACGATGATAAAGCCTTCATAGGAAGATTCAATAACTTCAGGAACAAAAGGAATTTTGTTTCAAGGTGGAATCCAAATCAAGAGAAAGACATTTCAGATGTACAATGCTTCAACTATCGAAAGTATGGTCACTACAAGAATCATTGTCTCGAGCTAAAGAAAAGGAAGGAGAAACAAAAAACATCAATTGCCGAAGAAAAGGAACCTACAAAGAGGACTAAGTAGGATGGAAGAGACTTCTTCTTCTAAAGGTAACAATACTCTTCTTAGTTCTTGTACATATTTTGTTTGCATAAGTCTCTGTACATATCTTGTATATCTATCTCTTAAAAGATAATATGTTCCAAGAAGAACTATATCTATGCAAGAACAACAAGATAAGGATTGCTATCACTATACAATAAAGGATGAAACATATCAAAAAAATCATGTGGAAGCTATTGAAGGGCAAGTTGAATCAATCATGAAGAGACTTGGAATAAGCAAAGACAAAAAGAAGTCAACAATCGATAAGAAATTGGAAAAAGACTTATGACGTTTTGTAGAAGACAACAAGACAAAAGCGTGGACTCTGTTAGACAAGAAAGCCAATTATATATTGCAGAAGACAATAAGGATGCAGATGGAAGCGTGGACTTTGTTAGATGGGGGGAGCCGATTATATGCACTCATACATGAATCAAGGATTAGGAGGGAGTTAATCCTATGATCCATTGAAGATGATGAAGTATATATCCATGATAGCATCCATGAAAGGCAATATGTATTCTTCAAAGAGAAGCCTTAAAGTATCCCTAGTTTTTCATCCACATCCGTGATCCTATGATGGAATCTTTAGGGAATGAAATGTATAAGAAACTCCATGGACACAAGAACTAAAGAAACACATGAAGATTCCAAGAAAGAAAGATACACCAAAACAACCAATCATTGTATCAAAAATCACAAGATTGTCAGCATGATATAAACTCAATAAAAACAATCAAGCAGAGGAACTGAAAGTCGTGATGAAGAACATTGTATGGAAGACTTATTAATGAACACATTGCAAGATCCAAAACTAGAGGTTCTCCTAGATGGAGGGAGAAGAATATGATGATTACTTGTTCCAGTAAACCAGACTTATCTCTACATGAGTCATCATATCATCTGCAACATCCATGAGTTGGAGTTCTACATCAGATGAACACAAAGAATGTTCTCCAAAGAAATTAAATACAGAGCGTATGAAGAGAAATCTCAATACTTTGAGACATACTAGAAAGAGACCCTTGTATGCAGATAGAAGAAGATAACTTGGTGGAGAACCTCCAGTGCACAACAAAAGCATGGTGAAGATTCCCTATAACATCAAGATGATTACTCAGTAGATCAGATCTCACGATGACAGAAGAAGTGCCACATGGATATGTTCCA
>ML792618.1:200113-232200 GCA_009831015.1 Picea engelmannii
TTGGTAAATCTTCTATCCAAGATGAAAGAGTTTGCGTACTCAAGATGGAGCTCGTGGAGATGACTTCCTTATTGAAAAAGGAAGAGATGACTCCCAGGTTGGGAGGGAGCACTGAAAATATTATTGAGGACATTCATTTTCAAGATTGAAAAATAGTCCATCTTGGACAAATTCTTTCTTGTTCGGAAAGTGAATTGAGATTTATGACGGACAACGATTTCCCATTGTGGTTAACATGGGAAATGGTCCAGATTGCTAATGTATCATAGAAAAAAACTTCCCATTATGGTTAACATGGGGAGTGGTCTAGAGAAGTCTCTCTTCTTGAATGTTACTCAAGAAGACTGGCTCGCCTTGTCGGACAACGATTTCTCATTGTGGTTAACATGAGAAATGGTTTGTTTTGGAGGTTGATATAGGACAATATTTTCCTCTTGTGGTTAACAAAGTAAATGGTACAGACAATCATTCCTTAGGGTTTATACATTCTCTAAAAGGTGCACTTTGATTAGTGTAGGAGGAATGGCCCAGGGTGGGGAATGGTCCAGGCTTAGAAATCAGGGACATGCATTCCTTAGGTTTTATACATTCTCTCTAGGGTGTACTTTGATTAGTGTAGGAAGAATGGCCCAGGGTGGGGAATGGTCCAGGTTTAGAAGACAGAATAGTTATTCGTCCTTGATTGAGAAGAATAGTCTAGATATCTCATTGTTCTACTCCAAGGGTAGATATTCTTTCATATCTCATAGACACGAGTGAAAGATTGGCCCAGATGATTCAGTTTATATTATAACATTGTTTTTGTGCAGGTTGATATCAGATGATTGTTATGAAGACTATATGACAATAGATGTATACTACTGTGGTGGATATGACTATACATTGTTGATCAAGTACTTGTGTGCTACTTGGTGTGGTAATGTACCACTGGATTGTAGTTATGTACTACTATGGATAGACATAGTTGTGTTCTATTTTTGTTCTAATTGTATTGAAGACTATCAATAGTTTATTAGAGATAATCATCATCCAAATGAATGGTGAATAGAGATTTTCTAGATGGAAAATGGTTTAGAGCATTTACTCTTTTAGAAGAATGGCTCTTGTATCACTCTGTGGAGTGAGCATCATGTCTAATTAATCAGATAGAGTATGGTTTCGAGAGATGATGCAACTGATGACACTGATGATGATGATCATGTTCATGATCTAGTCATGATCTAGTATATACAACTATGTTGATCCTACCGGGTGAATGGTATGCTTTTGTGCTCAAGACCATTACTTGTAATACCTCCCTAGCTAGGAGGGAGTGTTGATATTATGTTAGATGCGGGAGGTATTTACCTCCACGTATGAACCTGATGAGAATAGAAGACTCTGAAAAGAAAGAGAAACCCTAATGATTTGGCTAATAACCCTAGGAGACTTTTCATCTCAAGACAAAAATATGTATTAGGTTATTAGCCTCCAAGAGAAGAAGTCAGCCAAAAGAATTAATATATACTGAATAGACAAGTACCCATAAGGAGAAGTCGGCCCTAGTAAGTCTGTCAGAACCACTATAAATATATGGCACTAGTCTCTCATTTGACATGATCTCAGCAGTTGCATAGAGACAATTCTGCACAAGTTTGGAGGAGAGTTGTTGTTGCATCTGTTGTAGCTAGCAGTTACTCTTGGACTATCTCTTGGCTAGGGTTTGGACTATTTGATCAACTCTTTGTGATGCGCTATCCTTGGGGAAAGGTGCACTACCCTTTTTTTGGCTATCTATCCTAGGGTATGCTTCCAGAGTGATTCTCTGTCAAGTTTAAGGTGCTCGGAGGGTGGCTTCAGCCTATGGTTGGGTGACAAGGGTATTGTCAATGGTAAAACAAGCACACAATATTTCATATTCTAACACCTACTCACATCATTTATTGGAACATGGTGCAGGTGGAACTAGAAGGTGAGTTCCAACAAAAATCTCTGCACATTCTGGACAAGAAAGAAACAGTACTATGGAACAGAGCCATTGCCCAGGTAAAAGTGCAATGGAAGCACTTTAGCCTTGAGGAGGCCACTTGGGAATTGGAGGAAGATTTGTAGAAATCTTATCCAACCCTATTCCGAGAGAGGAATTAACATTGAGTACGGTGTTGTACTTAAGGGGGAGAGGATGTAATATCCCCAAATTTTAGAATAATTAAATTCTAAGTGAACTTTGGATTAATTTCCATTTTTGGAAAATTTGGATTTGGAAATTATTTTCCATTTATGGAAAATCTGAATTTGGAATTTTTGTTATTGTAATTAATTATTTGATGACTGTTGGGCAAATATTTGACTTCCCCAACTAACCTCCTTCTTTTTTACATATGTGGAATACACTTTTTATAAATTAAATGTTGGAAGACAAATGGAACAACCAGGTTAAAAATAATTGACCATGACTCCATGAGTGGGGAACAGGTTTGAGTTACCTCAAGGTTGATTTTTACAAGTGGAAAATGTGGAATTTTACCACTAGCAGCCCCTAAAAATCATGGATTTGTAAAGCTGTGAATTTCCAAGGAGGGAAGGAAAGACCTAGGCAGAATATGAATATAAAAAAAACAAATGGAAGAGGCAAGACGTTGCTCAGTATGTTGGAAAATAAAACTATTTTGTTGTTATGAGCACTGTTAGTCTGAGGAAAAGGAATTTATGATCTGTGGATGGTTACTGTAGCTAAGGAGGATCATTCTGTTTTCCCTTATGGACTCATAGTCAGGATAGGGGGTGAACAAGGAAAGTGAGCTTGGATGTTCTGTTCTACGGTTCGGTGGAACGTGGTTGTTCGACTTGTATTCTAGAATTAGGTTTCAAATATGTATTTTTACTTGCATTCCTTGTCAATATTATGTTTGATTATTATTTGTTAGCAATATGTTGGTTTATTATATTTCAAGGATACTATATTGTTTTAATTGAAATGTGATGATGGTATATATATGTGTGTGTGTGTGTGCGCGCGTGCGCGCACGCGCTCAACCATATAGCGACAGAAGAACTATTTTATGTTCCTATTAGTCCTTAAATATGGTTATACATATATAAATGAATGTATAAACATATATATGTGTTCATGCATAAAGAAATGATATAGCTATTGTATGTTCCTATTGGTCATTAAATATGGTTATACATATGTAAATGAATGTATATACATATATATGTGTTCATGCATAAATACATGATAGAACTATTGTTATGTTCTTATTGACCATTGAAGTACATATATATTGAATTTACTATTCAAATTTGTACAACACCATAGAGAATAGATAGAAATAATAACAATTCGAATACATTCTTATTTACTATCGAAACATAGTGATGAACTCAAAGTATCTTACAAAGTCAACCTTTGTATTCAATCGATCATGGTTCAAATATTACAGTTGGAGTATCATAGACCAAATACTCCATAGTCACTTGTACTGTAAACAGAGTTCTAAGAAGTACACATAGAATATGTATGTAACTGAAGTAATGTGCGCATAGATCATAACTCGAATACCTTTCGAGCAAGATGTGTTTCCTTATCCGTTTTTCCCTAATTTTCACAACTTGCAAAGGAGAAGGATGAGGGCTTAGTAAACTAGGCTAGCATTTTAATGGAAATCAAATATTAAGAATAAAGTCAAGGACAATACTTAGCTTGAGTTCTATGAGAATTCAAATTGCCTTTTTTTCTTGGGCGACAATATGTCCATGATCCAGGAGGAGGATTGGACCCAAAATCGGTTGGTGGGTACCCTCGCAAAACAAAATGGGGCCCCATCATGAATTTAATGTATTTGTGCATAAACATTTCACTTATAAATAGAGAGAAACGACAATGAGCAATTATTACAGAATAAACAATGAATAGATTAATCAACATGAAGGACATTTTAATAGATATTCAATCCCTATGTAGAGGACCAGTAAACGAAAGATTCGACTGTAGAAAAGTCAACATCTAAACAAAGACCATTATTTATTTTTTCCCAATGGAACTTAGTGGAATTTTTGATTTGGACAACGATCACAATGAGGGAAATATTAAATCAATAAGCATTCATAAGAGGCATGTAAGACGCGACCTGTGCATTGTTCATGACGAGTCACCAAAATTGAATAACATTACAATAAAGACCCAATACATATTTTAAAAGCATGACTGTGTAAACACGTGAATCAAAACCTATGAGTGGTTGAAACAGATAAACGATTTAACTCTAACAGACGAGAGATTAAGTGGCCACGGGATAACCCGTGACTCTCCCGTCAGAGGAAAACTATCGCAATCCAAATGATACAAGCAGTGTGTTGTTTCGAACGAATAATGTCCTAATAATTTTTCTATGTATTTACACAAGACTAAATTTACAGACTTCCCCACAGAGGATCGATTTTGTCATATATATTATCGCTATATGTATACACATGAAGTAATTTACGAATTACCATAGGGTTAGTTTTTTCTATATATATTATTTCTGTATAATACACAAAATGAAATTTACGAACAAGACGATTGATATTACCACATATATATGTTATTTCTATTTACACATAATGTAATCTACAAAATTTCCACAGAGGGTTGATATTACCCAGAATGTAATTTTAGGAATTTCCCATAGAGGGTTAATGAATATGTGTGTGTGTGTGTGTGTGTGTGTGTAAATGGTAAATACGAAAATCCCCTACAAAGTGTGACAATAGAAAATTTGGGATAATAATAGTCAGCATAGAAAGTCTCAAGATTCTTAGGACGAGTTCAAGAGTATAGGACTAGCAGGGTTATAACAATGAAAGGAGATAGACCAGGGTTCAACCTTTAAAACGTTTTAGGCCTCAAAAGAATCGTAATGAGTATGGGGTAGAAGAACAATAGTCAACCAAGGGGAAACAAATTAAACCTCAATCCCAAAACATTAAACACAGAAGAACTCCGGGAGGAAAATGCATACGGAGGTGCAACAATAATACATGTAAATCCTCAAACATAGAGAGAAAAAATGGGGGGGTCTGTTCATAGCCCTCTCTTTTAGATTCTACATTGCATCAAAATAGAGGAATTCATTCATGAAATACTTCACACAGAGGTCTTAACAACGAAATCATTACTCACCTTGGCGCAGAAAGAACCCTGAGTAAGCGTTGTGGTTTTTATTCATCGTGCACCGATTGTGTTGCTGACACAGAGACAAAATTGTTACAGGACCAAAGGGGGGGGAAACAATGAATGAAGGTTAGCTCGGAGGACTCGTAGAGGAGTAAACGCAGTAGGTATGCACCACCCCTCTGCCATGTGAATTCGAGGAGATGGTGAGCCCACATTCGGTGTGGTTGTCTAAGTGTCATCCTAGAGGGTACGAGATAGTCCTCAACATTAATAAACTAGACCAAGAGTAAATTCCACAAAACTGGCATCCACCGCAACGGTTTTTGAACCACTTCATTGCTGAGCTATGTTGATAGTTGGGTAGGGTTTAACATTGTTAGGAATAGGCTATGTTCATGGCTCTAGAACAAAACAATATGGTTATGGTATATGGTTGTTACACTATACCAAAGTCTTACGTTGCGATAATATCCATATAACAACCGATTTGTTAAATAATATAGATAGTGTTAGTTTTATATGTTAAACGATATGTGTGTGTGTGTGTGTGTGTGTTTTGGATAATGTTAGTGTATAGTATCCATATGTTATGGATAATGTTAGTGTATAGTATCAATATATATATATATATATATATATATATATATATATGAATAGTGGTAGTGTTATGGTATCCACATGATAGTTTGTAGGGTAAACGATGTATATCGTTATGGCTAGTGTTAAGTTTATGGATAGACTATATGACAGTTTATAGTCTATATTATATTGCGCGTTGTATCTAGATAGCATAACTTGACATAGTCATGGTAGTTATGCTAAGGGCTAGGATAGCCCAGTCGAAACCTTCTTAATTTCAAATAAGTGTATGAATCTAATCCAATAACGAAGATAAATCTTCTATGCATACAGTAAGGGAATAAATATGTGTCTAATAAATTATCTCTGTGTCACAATCAAACGTTGAAGAGTCAAGGAACTTTAATGTCCCCTAACAAAAAAGAAAATATCTGGGAAATTCGGGGTACATTAAAGTACACTTCCTAGATTAAAATGGATAGCATGGTCATGATATTGAGTATGTGGAAGAACCTTATATGTCTCTCCAAATACCTTGAAATGATTGCTAATAATTATTTGGAGATCCACTGGAGAAGAAGATATAGATGCATGAACATCTAATGAGCACATTTATGCAATTACACCATGGTGTCCCTTTTTTACTAATGTTTTCATGCTATTAGAGAATATCACTTTATAGTCTTTCCCTCTTATACCTCTAAGCTCAATTTCCTTTCCTTTGGAGGAAAATCTCATGAAAATATATTGAAAATTAAGGGCCATTGTTCCCAATGATTGAAACTATTGGACCTATAATATAACATCAACACCACCCATTTGCATGGAAATCATAGGACTATCCAATAAATACTCCCTCATATTGAGCTTAATGGCACTTCCCTAAACAATTTATGGTACCTCCATCTAGAACGATTACTTGAAACTTTGGTTTGAAATAAAAAACAATTGAGACCTCTTGATAATTTGTAATTCAGGAAGTTGCGAATACTACTAGAGTCAATCAACATTGTTTCATTTTTGTTTTTTATATATCCTTATGTATTGAGGGTTTATGGACTATTTATGTCGACCAATGCATGACAATATACCATTGGAGTAGTATCTTCTAGATCTAGATCTTGTGATAGTTCCAATTCTTGATCTTATTACTCGTCATAGTATATGTGAAAGTATTTATTCTCACCTTATCTATCCCCCTTACTGTACTTGTTGTCACAATTGAAACTTGGTCCCTTTTCTCTTCTTTCATTCCTTTTCTCCTGGGTATCAATCTTGTTAGTCCAGTGAGGTTAGGAGAGGCAAAATGGTGCTCTCTATAGTTGTTAGTGGTCACCCTTATAGTATCCATATTTTTTTTCCACTTTCCTTTCCATACTGAAATCATTCTCTAGGGATTTAGGTTCAAACCAATGCTCCTCATATTGACTACTCTCCTTTAAAGTACCCAAAACGATGTCTAACAAATTATCCTCTGTAATTTTCTTTACCCTAAGACCGAGATTTTGGAATTCTTGAATGTTCTATGTAATTGGATATTTTTCCCTAAGATTATCAATTGAATAAATAATGTATTTATCCTAATATTCCCATAACATGCTATCAATTCTTCCATAAAAATGGACCAAGAGATAATAAATTCCATCTTGTTTCACAAAGTGATTGATATAAAACAAATTGATCATTTTCTAAATACAAGGATTCAATAGTTACCTTTTGTAAGCTTGGCTCATGGTGTAGATAAATGAATTAACCCATTTGGAATATCCATGTTATAGGATATTTACCATCAAACTTCCTCACATCAATATTGTTAATTAAGTATCTCCTTGTTTCTTAGTGGAACCCCTGATCATGTGGATTTGGAGGAGATGAATAATCATTCTTTTGGGGAAAAACCTTTATTTCCTCTACATTTTTATGATTTCCTCATGTCTTGATTTCTCCTTGAAACGATCACTCATTTAGGGTATGTAACAAGATGGTTGTCATGAAATTTCTCAATCGTTTCATCTTTGTATCCATTTTATTTTTTGTTTGTTCCATTTGTACCTAATTTACATCCGTTTGCTTCTCCAACTTTCCCATTTGGTGAAAAATATTTTCTCTTTCTTCTTCAATCATGCTTGAACTCTCTCAAGGTTTACTCAGTGAAGTAAATTTTGTATCTTTCTCTGGATCCATGGAATAAAGTTACTAGTTCCTAAGGACAAGGGAGTGGCGGGTTTTATATCTCTTTGATACACGTTTAGGGTCCAACAATAGTACTTGGACCAATATTTTAGGGACCTAACTAAGGAGGCTCATATGTTCCCTTAGTCGTATTACCTGACTAATCAGGTACTAGAGAGTGGTCTCCCTAAGTGTTATTATCATTGTACTATAACAAAAAGATGACGAAATAGCTTATATAAGGTTGGTTTCAGGTATACATAGTGGAATTACTATATTTCCAAAGGTATGTGGAAGTGATATTCCATTTATAGGTACTATATAAGGTGGTACTACTAGACGGGGTACCAACATGGGTTATAATGGTTTCCAACTAGATGAAACAATGTGTTTTCAACCACATGAAACCATGTGTATTTCCTGTTTGTATTATTCATTAACTACAATTTTAGACACTTAAGGATAGACCTCATGTTATTCAAAGATGCTAGAAGATGTCTCTAAAAAAAAAATTAAACGAGCTCGCTAACCACAAAATAAGCTCTTAAAATCACAAGAAAATAATTTGTACAAAAATCCTAACTTTCAGAAGAAAAATATCATAAAATATAAAGAGTGAAAATATGAAAAATTTTACATGTGTACTACACTATGTCATCTCAATATTTTAAAAATTTTAGAGCTTGGAACTTCATTGAAAATTTTTTTACAGGAAAATGCGAAGATAATAGATTTCAAGAATAGTCGGAAACCTTGTTTTTCATGGATTATATATCTGATATTATAGAAAACCAGAACATGAAATTTTGACAACCTGTACTATGAAATTTGTCCTGATTCTCCATAAAATTTCACTCTATGAAACTTCCCAAAAACAAAGTTAGAGAAAAAAATTGCAAGATGACTTGTTAAAAATTTATTTTAGGGTAAGTCACAAATCCTATCTTCCATAGGATATATCTCCAAAAGTTTAATGAACTAGAATTTGGAATTTTTACCAAACATACCATGATATGTCTACTAAGTAACCTCAAAATTTCACTATCTGGAGCGTTCGAAAAACATATATAGCAAAAATTTCCATATAACCCGCTTAATCCCTATTATCGATGCTATGATATCAAACATTATGAACCAATCACCTTGAAAATAATAAATAGTCAATGCATACATTACACTTTGAGGGGGGAACTTTCTTTTATAATATATCCAATTCACAATACAATTTATGATGATCCTAAGACTAGGTCTCCTTGGTGTATATAGGAGACATGATATAATTATAATGAAAGGGTGCATTGAAAGGTTCTAGTTGACCTATTTATATAACACTGGAAATTTAATAAATCTATATCTATGGCTTAATAAGGGGTTTTATGCTTAACATGGGGATTTGTCTAGCAATTAACATGCCTACCCTGAAAATACAAATGTGAAAACCATCATTCAATGGTTGCTCAATCTTCATTTCGACAAATCTTTGGTTACAATGTTGTTTCTAGTCATAGTGCTTCCTTTCCTTGGCCAAAAAGTCTCATTGAGAATGAAAGTAAAGGAATACATAGGGAGAGTTGGGGGGGTAAGGCAAAGGAAAAAAACCATAACCCTTTATTTCTCATTCCTTATCCTTCTCTCCTTTTTATTCTTTTTTTAAATATTTTAACTAATCCCCTTTTCCTTCTTATTTTCATTTTTTTCTATTCTACTTTAACAATTACATTGTTTTACATAGTTTTCTAACCTTCATCAATTATTGAGTTAATATTGGAGGTACTAAATATTACAATCATTCATTAGTTATCCATTCTGGATCATTATGCCAAACAATTTCCTAAACTCAATTAAGCAACATATACTACTAGTTATATTATTACAACATTCATTTGTGATAATAGCAAGTGTAACTAGGTGGCCCATGGTTGAATGATAGCTTCTTTGATCGATTTTTATTGAGATTCCAACCATATGATAATCTTCTTTCCCAAAATAATTGCATATAGCTTGGCTAGAAGAGGGATTATCATAATCGTTCTATACTTATAAGAATTTTTTTATCCCTTCTTATAAAACTAGGAACAATGGATATTTTAATAGATTGTTTAGGGAAGCTTTGTTTAACTACTAGATTGAGAAGTTGTGAATGTAAAGAATGATGATAGGTTGCCCAAATTTTAGGATTTCTTCTTGATAGCCTTAGATGTCCTTCACTTTCCCTTTTGTAAGTGGTTTAACCCCAATTTGATCTATCTCTTCCAAAGAAAAATCCTCTTGTTTTCCATTAAGGGTATGACTACTATCCACACATTAAGGGATTCATAAATCTTCTTAATTTGTGAATTCTAGCGCCATAAGGAAAAAATATTTTTTCTTTAGTTTTACAAGGTGAAATTTTCCTCTAGAATTTGAAAAATATATTATTTTCTTTATTTTTACAAGTTATAATTTGTCTCTAGATTTTTTTAGAATAGACTTTGGAGAGGTGTAAAAGATTTTATTCCCTTTAACTATATAGTATCTTTTTTTTCTTTTAATTAGGGATTTGTAATTAGGAATTTATTAACTAGTAAGAAACTTTCCTCATAAATTGTCTACACATTTTACACTCTTTATCATATCAAATGATTGACCATTTTGTTTTACTTTTTACACTAAACATTGAGAGAGTACTTGTTATTTCTACAAGCTGATAATATTGTTGTTATAAAACTATGATAAATGTCTTTAGTATTACAGTCACTCAATAGGGCATTTAATTTATTTTATAATTCTTTAGAAAAAAATCAACCTCATTTTTATGGAAAAGCGTTTTTAATTATTAGATTTTTCTTCTATGAAATTATTATGAATAGAGGACACTAAGAGTTTTTCTTTAATTTTATTTATATAATATATTTTTTAAATTAATGACATGGCATTATAACTATTTATTTGGTGAAGAGTTTAGGGATTGGTGAGAGGTTTTTTTTATGGTTTTTTTTTTGCTATTCTACTTTTCTTTTCATATTAAATTTAAAGAAAATAATGTTGGATAATTTTCTAGATAATGTAGGTGTTTTTTGAAACATCTAAAATTTTTAGTAGACACTTCACCCATAATCATAGACAGTTGAAACTTATTTATGCAAATTGAAATTATTATTGTAAAATTATAATAAAAATTTCCTATACTATCACTACAAAAATAATTTAAATTTTTTTAACAACTTTTTTATTATATAAAAAATCAAATACTTTCCATTATTAAAATTCTCTTTTATAAAATTATTTTAAATAAAAAATATTAAACAAAACATTTTGGCTAATTGATTTGTTTATCCTCAACTGTTTTTTTTTTCATTTAAATTTTACCAAACATTTTAAATCTGACAAAATAGCATAATTCCACCCACTAGAAGGTTTCCCAAAAGTTCAAGACGCATTTTTTTTTTTTTTACGTAATTGGTCATTAAATTAAGTATATGAGCGAACTGTCCTGGTTTTTTTTCTTTTACATTACGTTTATTTGTGCTGAGAATAGATTTTTTTCACGACCTAGATCCGTTGTAAATCTATGTACTATATTTAATTATTGGACCGGTATGTAAATCTCGCTGAGTTTGTTCTGAATATCTGTTTTGCTTTGTCTCTGATTTTGTCATTGCTTTGCTTTGTCTCTGAAAATCTCACAGAGTTTGTTTTGAATATCTGTTTTGCTTTGTCTCTGAAAATCTCACGGAGTTTGTTCTGAATATCTGTTTTGCTTTGTCTCTGAAAATCTCACTGAGTTTGTTCTGAATATTTGTTTTGCTATGTCTCTGATTTTGTCAGTATTTTGCTTTGTCTATGATTTTGTCAGTGTTTTGCTTTGTCTCTGAAATCTCATTGAGTTTGTTCTGAATATCTGTTTTGCGTTGTCTCTGGAAATCTCACTGAGTTTTTCTAAATATCTGTTTTGCTTTGTCTCTGATTTTGTCATGGTATCAGACCAGGATTGGTAAGCCTTTTCAAAGAGTGGAGAGCAAAACCGAAGTCGATCCTAGGAGGCAGAATTTAATGGAGAGAAGGAAAGCAAACCAGGCACGTTGATCCGCCAGAGATCGACGGTGGAGAAAAAGCACAAGTGTCATCGTCCAATTGGATTGCAGCCCCCTCTCCGTTTTGTACAAAATAGGTCGGACCCCGCACACGTGTGAGAGTGATCGATGGCGTATTTTAAGAGTGGACACGCGTCATTTTTGGTGCATTACGCCCCCATAGGATTTGCAAAGAAAAAATCGGACCCCCGCAATAGGGTTGCGGCGCTATTGAACCTGACGTTCCATCGCATTAGTTTATGGTTCCGGTTTCTGGTTACTATGATGGTGCGTTGAGGTTCCGTCTGGCGCAATTTCTGTTCGCCATTTTCTTTGCTGGGTTTTGTTGTTCCAGCGTGAATATTTTTTCCAAGGAGTGAAAAACTTGGTGGCCCGCATCCAACATTACAAAGATAAAAATCGCAGAGGTTTCATGCTGCATTGACTCTCCACGAGAGCCAAGACTGCAAGTGGGCTCAATCCTCTGGACGGGCAGTCTCTGCAATGTCCATTCGACTTTAGAACTGGTCGAAGGCTAACCCTTGGCCACATTTACCAGATTCGAGCTTTTGACCACTATAACTCTCGGCCTTATGTATTATAGAACACAGGGGAAATTAAATATAGTCTAGAAAGAAAGACGATAGGACGATAGAGGAACATAGATGATTTTAGGGGTTAAATTTGGGCAAATGAGTTAATTTTCCATTGTTTTTCCCAAATAGATTGACCAATTTCTATTCTTTCTAAAAACAATTGGCCCAAATTTCATAGAATAAAATTAGTTTACCTTTAAAATCACTAAAATGTTAGAGAAACTATATAAAATCCTTTCAAAATTGAATATTTTTATCAAACTATGGCCAAACATTTTACATTTTGCATATTAAGGAGTAGTAAGGTTAGCCAAGTTTCTACATTTTAATATAAATTTTCATCCTTAAAATTATCCATGTAGAGGAAAGATTAGAGTCCACTTTATTTGACCAATGAAATACAAGTCAATTATGTCATTTGACCAATTAAATGCGAGTCAATTCTTATCGAAGAACCAAAAGAGATCTTCTAGCTTGGATTTAGCTAGTAAGAAACCGAAATTAGTGGATTGAGGAAATTATACAAGTCGCAAAAGACTTGCATTGACAAAGGATTCGACATCGAATTGAGGTGTTCTTTCAAAATTTACAGTTCTGTAAAAAAAAAAATAATGGTTGCCTCTAGCAACTTAGGGCCAACCCAAGGGCAGTTTTTGTTGGCAAGAACTATGAGATGTAGTCCTTGCTAATGAAATCCTTCCTTCAAGCACAAGATTGTTGGGAACCTATAGAAAATGAATTCACAGAGAGAGCAACAACACATTTGGATGCCATGACAAATGCACAACAAATTACGTTTGCAAAACAGAGGAAGAAAGAGAACAAGGCCAAGTATCGCCTTCAAAACTATGTGGATGACTCAATATTTTCAAATATAATTGGTGTTGCTAGAGAAAAACAAGCTTGGAACATTCTCAAAGCTTCCTAGCAAAAAAATGACAAGGTGAAGACAGTGAAGCTTTAGACCTTAAGAACTCAATTCAAAACCATGAAGATGATTGAATTGAAGAATGTAAACGAATTCATGACCAGAGTGATGGGCAATGTAAACTAGATTAGATTCAAATTGAAGATCAAAGGATTGTTGAGAAAGTCCTTAGTTTTCCCAAGAAATTTGAAATGGTTGTAACAACCATTCTTGAATATAAATATATATCTAGTTTATCTGTTGAATAAATGATGGGATCCCTCGTCTCACATGAAACCATCCTTAACTTGGAATAAGGATCTATTGAACATTCATTCAAGAATGAGAATACTTTCAGCAAAGGTAGAGGAAAAAGAGGGAGAAATTAAAGAGGAAGAGGTAGAGGAAATCATAATGCAGAAGACACACATACAAAATATTAGCCACAACAATCTAGAGACTCACAGAATCAAAGAGGAAGAGGGAGAAAATGGATAGACAAGTCCAAAATTCAATGTTACTATTGTAGAAAGTATGACCACTATGAGAGTGAATGTAGAAATAAGTAATGCAATCAGAACAAAGGAAGAGAAAATGTCTCCAAAAATGAAGAAGAAACATCTAAAACAATGTTTCATTCATGCCACACATTTGAAGAATAACACTCCAAGGACCTTTGTTTGTTGGACAACGACTGCAAAAATCACATGAAAGGTAAAACATATATGATTTCTTGCATGATTCTTCTATCAAATCTGAAATTACACTAGGTGATGATTCACAAGAAAAATATTTAGGAAAAGGAATCATATTTGTTTTATCCAAAAAAAATAAGAAGAAAGGCATATATGATGTCTACTATGTATGTAACATACCCAACCACCCACAGGTCGGGCTACACCACTTAATCCGAATGCAACACACCCAGCCACCAACGGGTGAGGCAGGATGTAGTCCCAAGACTCAATTTTCTGATCTTATCTCGAAATCAAAGGATTGTTCATGAACATTAGAGGCATGAAAATGACATTCATAAGAAAAGATCCATGCCATAGGATAAAAGAGATAAAAGATGTGCCATGCACAACAAATAGCCAGCATATAGGCACATTTAAAATAGATATCCAAAAGATAATTAAATACACAGCGGAAATAAACATTACACAGAAAATACAGAGAGCATTTATATTTGCAAGTAAACGTTCACCAACTGGTTGCAGACCAAGGACGTTCCTCCCAACCATAGACACTATTGTTCATTTACTCTCAACAGAAGGTCACCCCCAAGCCAGGGCTATGAATCCACAAGGACAGGTCCTAGGCCAAGTCTAAACACACAACAGTTGGCTAAGTAGCTCTCTGGTTTCCCAACCTCACAACAAATCCCAATTTCTATCTCTCTTTCCGCCTTAGCCTGCACAACCCCGAGAAATGAACACCTTTCTCTTCCATGTAGTCCCTGAGGTTGTTCCATTTCTCTCCAGGGCTCCAGTGCTATTGGTCAGGAAATCTCCCTACAGAAAACTCCAAGGACTCTCAGCTGTGGATAGTTCCATCCGAACTGCCATCAAACTCATGCACACAGGCATCCATTCCCTCCTGGAATGATCAGTAAATCATTACATCCATTCAACAATAGCTCTCATCTTCCTGCCATTCGTTTCGATGCTCAACCCGAGAGAACACAAACTAGCAGTAGTGGGTGAGGAGGAAAAGGAACAATAGAAGAATGGGAAGAAGACAAACCAGGGGAAGAACGATCCCCTAACTTCACCCCAATCCACCGTCATGCAGCCATTCATATCCATGCTCAGACCAAGAGCATACAAATGCAACAAGAGTGAGGCTCCCAAAAATGAAGAGTGGAAAATGTGTAACAACAAATGAATAAGAACATGTGAACGAATAAAAACCAATGAACCCCCACCCAAACCAAAGATGGGTTTATATAATTACTTGGAAATCAAGAGCCACATGGCCTCCCCCAAGAAGCTCATGTAACCCATTTTATCCATAAAATCAATTATGGGTAAATAAAATAATGATAAAAAGAACTCGACCCCTCAAACCCCCTCTCTTGTGGAATCATAGCTCCCTATCTCTTTTTTCCTTGTCTGTATTGCAGCCAGTGGTGTATTTTATTAATGTATATGAAGTGTTACATTTCCTAGGCACTCTGGACCCTTTTCAACTTTACCGACTCACCAGCCTAAGTCGCAATTACACAATACATTATAGTTCATAAGGGTTAAAACTAGGATGTTACATCCCTCTCCGCTTATTTCGGCACTATCCTCAGTGGACAACACCATTCTAATGTTATTGGAATTACAATTCCAGACCCTTTGAACTTAATCCACACAGGCTATCCAAGCCAATCTTATATACATAGGCACTCTGGCCTAAAATTAAACATGTATGCATAGGCATTCTGACCCAAAACATGTATGATGATCTTCAAAATTTATAATTTTGGAAGCAGTTCCAACCAGCAAGCATTCCTTCCCTCTCAACCCTACACAACCCCAATAAATGAACCCCTTTCCCTACCATGCAGTCCCTTAGGTTGTTCCACTTCTCTCTAGGGCGTCAGTGCACTTGGCCAGGAAGTTTAAGAGTTGTGGCTTCGAAAAATCCAGCTGCAACAAGTCCATTGGACTTTCTTCCTTTCGTTCCTTTGTTATTTAGTTTCTCCAACATCACCTTCTTTTATCTCATAGTCTGGTACTTTTCTAGATATTCAACATTCATCGTTTTCCTACAACATTTCAAATTAGCGAGCATGTCAGTTCACAATTTGTGCATAAAATTCTCATTCTTTCTCATAATGTAAGAGTAAATTTTCATAATCCAATACAATACTTATTTGTGTGGTTCATGGATCTGCATCCATATGGTTGTCTCGTTGTTTTCCTTTGACATATCCATTGTGTGCATGACCCCAATCAAGAGCTATCAAAGTATCATCTTCCTTGTGGTTACTCACCTTCCAGGTCTAGGCTCAGGCATCCCATTCTCTGCTATACAGTCCCTCAGGCAATTCATCTTGTCTGACCAAGGATTTCTTACACAAGAATATTTCTAGAGACTTTATTGAGTCTTACAGCCGAGGCAACTCTCTGGTGCGTGTTACCACAACACACCATATTCTAGGGTGATCATGGCTTACCACAGGATCCTCATGTCCCAACAATAGCCTTTTCCATGCTCTCTAGCTTGCATATCCAACATCTCATTTGTATTATACACATATAGTCATCATGAGATATCATTATAACCATTTCCAATCATAAATGTCAAATCTTGTTTTATACAAGAAAACAAAATTTTCCAAGCATGAGCTTTCTGCTAATAATTTTTGGCTCTGCAGTTGTAGATATCAATCTTCCTTATGGGATTACATCCCTTCCATAGTCAAGACCATCCCACCTACAATTTTCTCATTTTACGTTCTGTCAAAACAATTTGTTAGTAATTTATTAGATTATAATTCCCAAAACTTTTTTATATAGGAAAAAATAAAACTTCTAGACATGAGCTTTCGCTCATAACAATTTGGCTCTTTGCAATAGGCATTGGTATTCTTTATGGGCTTATAAAATTGTCATATCCAAGACCCTTTCCTCCTACAATTTCAACATTCCTCAGCCAAACAAATTGTCAATATCTCATGTACAAGGTATATATATATATATATATGGCAATGATTCAAAACAAAAACAAAAAGTAATCTTAGAATTGTTTACAACTACAATTCAATCACTTCAATCAATCCAAATATCAATTTGAATGAAATCATCTTTACCTATACATGTATTATCACTCAATATTTTATTTCTTCTATCCAAAAATATTTTTATCACTTTGTCCCTTCAACAAAGATTTCCTGTAATTTATCATTATGTAGCTCTTTTTTTTTTTTAACCTACAACTTTCTTGTTGTAATATCTAACAGTTCCCGAAGTGTTTTCAACTTCATGAGTTAGCAATACTCACATCATTTCAGCTATTAGCATAATCATTTCTATGTTATATAATATATACGTCCATTCACCCAATGTATTCAATGATTCCTGCAATATTACTTGTAACATTTTTAATAGATCCAAAAATGATCTTGGAATTGTAACAACAAAAATCCAATCACCTTCAACTAGTATTCATATTAAATATAATGCATCTATCCATCATTACGTCTTTTCAGTACCACAAACTTTTCATAATGGAGCAAAATAACAATCAATGTGCCAATACCCATGGCCACATCTACACAACGCATCCATGCATTGACTACATAATAACACACAACTATGTCATGCATTCCACCATGATGAGTTGGAAGGTCTTTCCAATGATTCAACACATCATCCACACACTTCCTACTGCTTTCCTAACTATTTGGTTACCTTTCTTTTCCACCCAAACACAACACCAAGAATATAATCCTTAACTGCTCTTCAATGTTGGAAAAGATGTTGCAATCCAAACATCAGATATATAGTAGATACCATTGAACACTCACATAGTGCTATAGGCCTTCCATATCCAACCATATTATGGTCTCACACATGAATAGCTCTATGGATATTCATTGTTATAGAAGGATTATGTCTTCTAAATTAGCCCAGTTATGATCCCATAACCAATCATAACATAATATGAAACTAACATTTTATCTAAATGCATTATAGCATCAACACTTACATACTCTAGGCCTTTGGCCATTACATATCAATTTAAATAATGAAATTTAACTGACGGAATTCTTACCTCAATCCCCTTCAACATGTATGCATCAACAACAACTAAGTGCATACATGTCTGGTTGTTATCAACCTACTTGTTGCTATCTGACCAATTGATATTTGTAAAATCTCACAGACTTCCTCCTTCTGTAATCCAACCAAGGTGTTATATTTCCAGTAGCCTCTCCTAGGTAGTCATATCCAACTTTATCTTTATGAAACATTCCAAAACCCTGGAATGAAGTAGTTCAAACATTCCATCACCCTATTACAATTTTCTTGAATCAAATACTATTAATCCTTAGTTGTCCATTAGGTTACTTCATTAACCTTTCCCTGTGAAACCATACCTTTCACACTTAATACCATTCCCAAATGGAAATACATTTTCATTGAGTGCCACTTTTCAAGTGAGAGAGCATTCTAATTTCTCTGCATTGGCATCCTCCTTCCATTGTGAAATCTGATATCAGAAGTGGATTTCTTTCACTAAGTACTTTTAGACAAGTAGATAAGTCATATTTAACAAATCCTTCCCTGGAACTCCTATGCTTGACACATAGATATTATTCACACACCACCTCTTAAGCTCTTTGTGTTCTTTTGCATCAATCTTGCAACTGTCTACACATCTCTACTTTCAAGGCTATGGGGCCTTACTTTTCATTTCTATGCCCATTAATGATATTATTCACCTGCTAGCTTCATGTCCCATGTGAGGATTCTTGCTTTTGTAGTACCTGCAATTTATTCACATTCTGGAGTATCAACATATTAATTCTTCTATTATTCTCTTCTCAAGTTCTTTATCCACTTTCCTTTACTTTCTCTGTAGATATTTATTACCTCATCCAAATTTTGTAAGCAATGTCATACCTCCATGACCCTAACATATGATCCTATTCTTGAATTGATCTGGTTATACCTCTAATCCTGACAAACCTTTTCTGTTTAATTAATGAAGAACATATATGTATCAATCTGCATCGTATAACACTTACATGTTATCCCTTAGGCAATACAAAATTTATTTTTTCACAGGCACTCCCTTCAAACCACTTCCCCGGGTGACCATGGCTCAAAACCGCAACCAAATCCTTCCAAGTGCTTTCTATGTTAGAAATTACTATATTGGAGATCGTGTGGTTGAAAATCGATCAAGGGATGAGATCGATGGTCAATAGTAATTACGGGATGACAACATGATCTCTCTTTATCAAATATCTATGTCCCCTCAATCTGAAAAGTGCTCACCCAAATCTCCTTTAAATCATGGTCATTGATCCCTTGTCCCAACGAGATCAACAACGTTAGAAAATAGCGGGCTGCGAACTAGCACGTCTGCTAATTTTTCCTCCTCTCCCCGCAATGGTCCCCCGCCGTCAATTTTCCATTCATAGATCAACGGATAACCACGGGTACTACCGCCTTAGAGCCTTGTTCCAATCTCACACTGACAGGTGTTAGCTCCTTCCTCGCCTGTGACCTGGGGTTGTGACCCAGAGCTTACCCTCTTGGCGCTTCGCAACTTTGGAACTTTCAGCCAGGACCAGATCAACGGTCCTCATCCTCATTCATGATCAACGATCGATATCCACTTCGTAACTCCATGCTTCGGGAGTTCAACACTTTAGACCTTCTCTTTCCCCTAGAGTACTTTGTACCCGAAATTCTAGATCAGAGGCCACACATCCACCTCAAATCAACAGTTCTAGTCCACTTTGGGACTTCAACTTTTGGAAGTCTGAACTTCCCCCGCTTGCTTCCTCCTGGAACACTTTCACCTGGAGTTCACGATCTGTCGATGCGTGTCTTCCCGTAGATCGACGACTATGAATCGCTTTGGCTCTTCAGGCTTCTGGAGTTTCAAACTCTCCGCCTTCACTTTCTCCCAAATTTTTTTCACCTGAAGTCGATGATTTGTCAACACGTGTCTCTCACAGATCAACGGTTGTGAATCATTTCGTCTCTTTGTGCTTCGACACTTTTCACTTGTAGAGACTTGAAAACCCCCAGAGTACCAAGTCTTTGGACTACAAGATCTACTATCGCGTGTCTTCTGGGATCAATGGTCAATATGTACTCCGGCCTTCGGGCCTTCAATATTTCTCAACCTAATGAAAATTGTAACATATTTTTCCTCTGAAGTGCCCAGTCTTCGAACTGCACGATCTGTCTCCACGTGGCGAAATACTAGAAGCAGACATGTGGCCCAATTAGGCGGGTGACACATGTCACATTCTAGATTACATTTCAATATTCCACAGTTTCAAAACTCACTGACACGTGGAACACATCCCATGTTTCCACGTCATCCTAGGTGACATCATCATGCCCCACCACTTCGACTCTTTGAGCTTCAGAACTTCGGGCTTATGGAGTTTCCACACTAGCACACTCCAATTCACCCTAACNAAAACTCACTGACACGTGGAACACATCCCATGTTTCCACGTCATCCTAGGTGACATCATCATGCCCCACCACTTCGACTCTTTGAGCTTCAGAACTTCGGGCTTATGGAGTTTCCACACTAGCACACTCCAATTCACCCTAACGTTGAACTGAAATCAATGGCTCACACTTCTCCCACAACCAATGGATGCGATTAACTCTCTCTTTGGCTTTGGGGTTTCTCTCTCCAGACGACTCCCATACTCCCAAATACTTGCTATATCTGATGGTCCTAAACACTCCCGAAATCCACTGCTCCATCTAATGGTCGACGAGACTTCGAGACTCTGGCCTTCTGCAGTTCAAGATTTGCATGCCTACCAATATTATTGAAGTGGAGAATTTATAAAGTATTAACCTTCATGCTTGGCCTCGATCGACGACTAACAATCACCAATTTAGATCCAACGATTGGGACTTAATCTTTCGCAAATTTTGATTTTGCCTTCATTGGACAAATCCTACTCACCGACCCTTTGATCCAATGATCTAGATCTTTCTTGATTCCACAGTGGAAATCGCTCCCAAATTTGAAAGGGACAGTCATGATCCTTCGATCCCTTACAAAGGATCTCCAACGTTCTCACTTCTGCACAGACTCTGCAATGCCATTCCTCCTGATATTTTTGACTTCAAGGTCATAAATCGATCTCAACCATGAGACTCTAACCAACAGATATGTCCCATATCAGCCCGGTGTTTCAACCAGAATCTATGATACCAATCTATAACATATCCAACCACCCACTGGTCGGGCTATGCCACTTAATCCGACTGCAAAACACCCAACCACCAACAGGTGAGGCGCGTTGCAGTCCCAAGACTCAGTTTTCTGATCTTATCTCAAAATCAAAGGATTGTTCATGAAAGTTAGAGGCATCAAAACCACATGCATAAGACAAGATCCATGCCATAGCATAAAAGAGATAAACAATGTGCCATGCACAACAAATAGCCAGCAGAGAGGCACATTAAAAACACATTTCTCAGAGATAATTAAATACACAATGGAAATAAACATTACACAGAGAGCACTTATCTTTGCAAGTAAGCGTTCACCAAATGGTTGCAGACCAAGGACGTTCCTCCCAACCATAGACATTTTTGTTCATTTACTCTCAATAGAAGATCACCCACGAGCCAGGGCTATGAATCCACAAGGACAGGTCCTAGGCCAATTCTAAACACACAACAATTGGCTAAGTAGCTCTCAGGTTTCCCAACCTCATCAAATACTAATTTCCATCTCTCTTTCCCCCTCAGTCTGCACAACTCCAAGAAATGAACACCTTTCTCTTCCACACAGTCCCCGAGGTTGTTCCATTTCTCTCCAAGGCTCCAATGCTACTGGTCAAGAAATATCCCTACTGGAAACTCCAAGGACTCTCGGTTGTGGACGGTTCCATACAAACAACTATCAAGCTCATTCACACAAGAATCCATTCCCTCCTGGAATGATCATTAAATAATTACAACCATCCATCCATGGCTCTCCTCTTCCTTCCATTTGTTTCCATGCTCAGATCGAGAGCACACGAACTAGTAATAGTGTGTGAAGAGGAAGAGAAACAAGAGAAGAAGGGGAAGAAGATGAACCAGGGGCAGAACAATCCCCTAACTTCACCTCAATCCACCCTCATGCATCCATTCATATCAATGCTCAAACCAAGAGCATACAAATGCAACAAGAGTGAGGCTCCCAAAAATGATGTGTGGAAAAGGTGTAACAACGAATGAATAAGAACAAGTGAATGAATAAGAACCAGTGAACCCCCACACAAACCAAATATGGGTTTATATAATTACTTGGAAATAAAGAACCACATGGCCTTCCCCAAAAAGCTCATGTAACCCCTTTTCTCCATAAAATCAATTATGGGTAAATAAAATAATAATAAAAAGAACTTAGCCCCTCAAATCCCCTCTCTTGTGGAATCATAGCCCCCTATCTCTTTTGTCCTTATATGTATTGTAGACAACGGTGTATTTTATTAATGTATATGAAGTGTTACATTTCCTAGGCACTCTATCCCCTTTTTGACTTTACCGTCTCACCAACCTAAGTCATAATTACACAATACATTATAGTTCATAAGGGTTAAAACTAGGATGTTACAATGTACCAAACCTGGAACAAAATATGATTAGTGTAGGACAATTAATGGAGCATGGTTATGATGTCTTATTGAAAGGCTCAACATGCTTTATTTTGGAAAAATCACCCAGTAGGAAACTAATTGCAAAAATCCATATGACTAAGAATAACATGTTTCCCCTAAATTTGAGAAGTGTCAACTTGTTCGAGTCATATGTCCAAAATGTGTCAAAAACATATGAGACATTATTATGGCTCACTAGGTTTGGTCATGTACCTTTTAAGAGTGTAAGTATTATTTAAAAACATGCAACGGTAAAAGGTCTTCACGTTTTAAATGAAAATGACAGCAGATGTGAAAGTTGTATACTTGCAAAGCATAAGAGAGACAACTTTCCAACATCCTCCAATAGAGAAAAACAACATCTAGAATTGGTTGACACATACCTGTGTGGACCAATGCAAACCCAATCAATTGGTTGTAGTTTTTATTTGTTGACCTTTATTGATGATTTTAGCAGGAAAATATGGATTTATTTTCTTAAAAATAAATCTGATACCTTCTCAAATTTTAAAGACTTCAAAGAAAAACCAAGTGGAAAGTATGTAAAGGTGCTGAAGTCAGATGGAAGAAGCGTAATACCCTTGTTTCCCCCATCTTGTAATTAATAATTAATTATGATCACCATGATATGGAATGTGAACAATGTAAATTTATTATTGTTTAGATTATCAATAACTGACTATGGAGGTGAAGCCTTGAAGTAATAGCCATGATATCACTAAAGGAAAGAGTGAGGAGACTGTAGAGAGGGTTCATTATGTAAAGATGACCCAAAATCTATTTGTCGAAATAATAAGACTCATCCTAATCCCGAGGAAAAAATCAAGTAATGAGAAAAGGACTAGTGGCTGAACAATCAACTACCCCAATGAATGGAAGCATGGAGGGTCCGGCTGAGGAGGAAAAAAACTGTCATCCCGAAGTACCATAGAGTGCATTTTCCTGCATGCATAGATTGACCCAAGTTCCTTCTGACAGAAGGAAGAGGATAGGTCCAGAAATTTCCTGGGGAGGAAAAATGAATGAAATAATACACATGAAAGAAGAAAAGAAGGAGACGATGCCCACAGGGGGGCGTGTGACCTGGATATGCAGAGATAAAAGAGGATAATGCGCGAGCCTCTGGGTTCTAAGGAAGAACTGAAGGATTTAGTTTCTTTGGTTAAAAGGAGAGAACAAGAGAAATGATCTTTGATAGTTTGTAGCAAACATGACCTGAGCAGAAGGTCGTGAGCTTGATGCTGAGGTAGCATTTGATAAACCTTGCAGAGGTTGTGATAGAGAAAGAATCTATGAGAAAGTAGAAAAGTTCCATAGTGATATCATGGCTTGGGATGGGGGTGGCCATGGAGCAAAGAATGAATGCCTCTGAGCCTACAGTTGAGTGGAAAGGCGAACACCCACAGTCAGTTAGTCGTTTATTGACTTTAATAGATAAGTATTTCATATACCCTATGTACTAGAATTGAAATGAGTGGTTGGATGTCTGTGTTTATGACTAAAGATTTGCATTGCATGATTAATATTAGTAATTCTTATTGTTCTTCTGTGAACCCCTGCATTTGAATGGTTTATGTTTTCCTCTGCTTAGAAGGAAGAGAACTATTAAACATGGGTCTTCAAATGAAATTAGGAATAATATTATGGTTTTTGTGCTGGTTGGAAAATACGTAAAGTAATTTTCCCAAGGTTTGATTTTGTAATGTAAGAGTCAGGGCAGACTTTGTTGGAATGTTTCAGTCCCGTTGATCCCTAGAAAATACCTTTCTTGGTTTTAAAACTTATTTTTTGTGAATGGAAGGTGATTCCTTCAAACCATTCGTCCAAGACACCACAGCCTCATGCCCACGACCTTAACCAAATCTTGGCTAAGAGTTATGAGTGTAGCCTCTGGAGCTTGACAAATTTCCATAGGACCGGGTCGATGGAATCCTTCGCTACACTAAAAAATGAGCTAAGTTATTCGAGACTTTGGGAGTCCAGAGCTCCGGGATGAATGAACATTGCAACATCCAAATGTGTTGAAGGCGACTTGTTGGACACGTAACGTGATGGTTGATCGACAGTTGGGGGTAATTTACCCGTTATCGTGGGATTCATTCCCTTGTTAAACCTCGATACACTTCTCGGTCGCTAAGTAACATGATCCGTAAATCTAAGGCTATTCAGGATCTCTCCTGATCGTTGGATCTAGATCGTGGTTAGTCTAGCGTTGACCTAGTCCAGGAGAGAAAGTGTGTTAGATAGTCAGAACCTCTGAATGTCGAACTCATGAAGTAACGTTGACCATCTATCTAAGGATTCTTTGGGACCCTTCTCGACCGTTAGATCGGGCCTAGTGAAAGGATAGCATAAAGTACTCCGGTGAGGTCCTACTCCAGGAGGGTTGACATGTTGGTGAATGAGAATATTTCTAGAGCATCGAAGGTCAGAGTGACGTGGCATGTTGATGTCACCTAGGGTGATATGGACCCACAGTAGGTGTGCCACATGTCACCTGGATTCATGACATTCACAGACCTTATGTGTCAAATAGACCTTGACACGTGTCACCAGTTGATTGGGACATGTTCCACCCTTGTCTTCTGCCATATTTATCATGTTGGATCAAACCAAGGAATATTTTGGGTCGTTCGATCATTATTCGGATCTCCCGCTAAACCCCACTTCGGGTGATTTAGAATCTGTTATCACCCCATAATTTATGGGAATCAGCTGATGACTTGGATATTATCTGTATCTAGTGATTTGGTTGACAAATGATATTGCATTCTTCAAATAATTTTTGAGAAGAAAAAAGAAAAAAAAAAGAAAGAAAAAAGAAAGAAAAAGAAAAAGAAAAGAAGGCTAAAAGGAATTGAGACAAAGGCCCCATGCAACAATAACAAGTGACTTGCTCATACCTTTCAAGCATGACCAAGTTCTTTTAAATTTTCAATGTTGTTAGAATTAGTGAATACATCTGATCAGACCATCTAATCCTGATCAGATAGCCCCTAGGTTAGAATTAGTGAATACATCTGATCAGACCATCTAATCATGATCAGATAGCCCCTAGGTTAGAATTAGTGAATACATCTGATCAGACCATCTAATCTTGATCAGATATCCCCTAGAAAGAATAAATTCTTAACCCAACAGTTTAATCTGGGTTAATTGCCTTGTGAGAGTAGGTTAGAAGGTAGATTAACTGCTTGGCCTCCCTTGCCCAAATAAAGCTAGACTGACAAAGATGTTATCCTATGACTCTGATGCCTAAAGTGTGGTTGAAAGATGTCCCCTTGGTGGTGTATAGAAGAAAACTCGAGGAAAAAACCCATGAGAAAGAACTTACCCTAAGTTTTTCCTACATATAACATTTTCCGCCCCCGACCTATCCGTCATGCACCTCCCAGTAGCCCAGATCGCGATGATTATATCAACGGCCCACATTTGATTCCGGACCCCCCTTAGTGTTATGATTTTAATCGAAGGGGGGGGGGGTCCGGAACCGATGGTAATGCTCTCACAGATCTGGACGGTCCAGAAAGAGGTGCACAAATCCATGGCTCATATTGGATTCCGGACCCCCCCGCCCGTTCTGCCTTTAACGGAGGGGGGGGGGTCCGGAATTGGTTATAAATAGCGCGTAGATATGGACGGCTCTAAACAGAGCACTCAAATCTATGGTTCACATTAAATTCTGGACCCCCCCCTCCGTTCTGCCTTTAATGGAGGGGGGGGGGTCTGGAATTGGTATTAAAAAGCGAGCAGAGATCTGCAGTCAGAAATCCAGCGCACAGATCAATGGATCGTGATAGATTCNGGGGGGGTCTGGAATGATTCTTGCTTACATCGGGCCCCTTTTTACATGTGTCGTCGCCCTATTGGTTCATGAGTCCCATCCTCCACATGTTGTCTGACACCCCGTCGCCCCTGGACGTCATCCTCCACTAACTCCACTTGTCCCACTTGCTCCGGGGTCTAAGTCCCATCCCCATAACTGCTGTCAGTCCACGTTGTCATTACTATAACCCCCTTCATTCATGGACGGCCTCCTTTGATGACTTTCACCCCCAATCACCAACCTCCACGTCAGTCGTCTGTATATTATGGTCACCGTCACCTGCCACATCACCTCAAGTGGCCCGTTGTCCATTAATAACTGGGTAATATGTCCATTGTCATGTTGACCATTTTCCCGCGTCCGACCGACCCAGTTTTAAATAAAAACACCGTTGTGCCCATTTACACTCTTTATTCATTCCCAGCGCCAGAACCATCCATCGCACTAGAGAACATATCCATCGTTTTCCCATTGTCTCCCCGTCATTTTCCTCCACCACCAGTAGACCCCACTAACATTGTTTGTTGCAGGTACAGTTGCTGAGATGGCATCTAAAACAAAGCAAACAGAAGAGGAAGAAAATTCGTTCGTTCCTCCTCTGGTGGACCTGGATAAAATTCCCCTGGTCGACAAGGACCGGTTGATAGCTGACACTATATGCAGTTTCGACTTCGCATATTTGCAGTCATGGCTTCGGGAAGTCTTCCTGGACCAGAGTGACAAGATTGGTATCTGGGAGTCCAATTTTCCCCTATATCTGTTCCCCCAAATCCTCAATTTCCCAGAATTTGCACTCAAGTGCCAAGCCCACTACGTCCCCGACCAAAAATCCATTAGTTCTTCGTCGGGAGACGTCCTCTTTTTCATCACCCCAGAGGATATTGACCAAATGATGTAGATAACCCGCCCCGAATCTGTGTCCCCTTTCAATCTATAGATCCTCACTGAGATTTACCAGAAGATGACCTTCCCGCAAAGAGCTCAGATTTTTGAGTTGTTTCTTCCCACTTCTGCTCCTCTCCCGACCACCAGCCCCCCGTATCCTTCTTCCATGTTTTCCGTCAAAGGGAATCAGATTATTTCGGCTGTGTGTGCTCTACTGGGATACTACTTAGATCAATGGGTGGATGAGCCCATCCTGTGCTTTCTCTCCATCTTCTCAAATGATGAATAGCCAACCACGCAGTTTGACTACAGCACTTTCCTGGCCCACAACATCCATGAACAATTTGTCAATTTCACTACAGAGGGTATGTTCAGGTATTCGTCTATTCTGGCCTACATGATCGTCTACTTCCAAGCAGACAAGTTCAATTTCTCCATGCAGAAGATGGATGCCGACGGGAAGCCATAGCCAGTCACAACGTGGACATCTCTTCTGAAATACAATTCTGCCGAATACGATTTCACGGCATTCATTGACCAGTTTTACCACCCAGTGGTAAGTATGTTGAGTGGCATGCCTGAGCCACGGATAAATGATGAAGTCCGGAGAATTTTGCACCTTTCGGACAATGCGAAGATAGGGGATTGGTACTTGTACCAAAATCACTCTGAGGTCCGAGTTTATGGGTGCGAGTTGGCACCATACAAGCTTCTGAGATACATACCGGTAAGGATTTTCGCACTAGAATACATTAGACAAATTATGAATTATGATGATATTCACTTTGTTTCTCTTAAAAAGAAGCAACAAATCCGGATTAAAGGGCAAATAGGCTCTTTCATCTGTAATAGTAGAGGTGCAGGTGATGAAGCAGACAAACTGTTGAGGGAAATGAAGTTCCTTCCAAGTTTCACCTGGCATTACGATCCTCACGGCATCATTTCTGATATGAGAGTCAAGAATAAGAATGCCCCCTATACACATGAGCCCAGGCCGGAAATCGAAAGATTTGCTAATCAAGTAGAATGGGAGCCTGATACATTGGTGGACTTGGAACCAACTGTCGGGATGGAAGGGCAGGCACCGTCAACAAGTGCACCACCCGCGGCCACACCTCAGAATGCCAAGGAAAAGAGGCCCCGTCAGGAATCATCTTCCCCTGTGACAGAGTTGTCTTCAGAGGAATTTAAATTGCATGCCAAAAAACCGAGGACAACTCCTACGACAGGTGCGGCAGTGGAGAAAGAGACCACACCCACCACAGTGACCACCACTAGGTCTAAGCAGCTCAGTTTTCCTTTTGGCTCCAGTTAGCATAAGGAGGGGACAAAAGAATTAAAGTTCTCTGATTCTCCATTGGATACTCCACCAAGTAACACTGGGCCCAAATTGGGCATTTTTGAAAAATATGACACGATCAGGAAGAGGAACCAGTCGCTCACCAACAACACCTATGCGTAGTTCCAGAAGCAGTCATCCACGGCCCAACATAGAATTCTCTCAGCATTTGATACAGAGAAGGGTAGGATGCACCTGGCGTTCCTCCATGCTCAAGTGCCTGATCCAAACGTAATATCCGATTATAAGAGGTCCACATTCGAATTTCAAGCCAAATATGTACATCCGGCAGATCAGATGGATCTGCATAATCAAACTGGAGAGATGATCTCCCACACTTTAGCCCGTGTTGCAACTTCTGCGTCAAAGTTTCGGATAGCTTTGAGCAATGCCCAGACCCAACTGAAGCTGGAAAAAATATCTTCCTTCACGAAAGATAACAGGATAAAAACACTGGAGGAGCTGGTCCTCAAGATAGGATACGATCCCGCGAACGTCAAGGCTGCTGAGGAGATGATCAAAAAGAAAAATGCTGACATAGCCGCTTTGAGAAAACAACTGAAGCACCCCCCAATAGAGGACCCACAGACCAAAGAAATAGCTGAAAGGGAAGGCGAAAAGGATGAAATGTTGAAATAACTCCTGGAGCAAAGTGCGCAGCTAAAGGAGATGGAAGCAGAGATGGAGAGACTGCTCAAGGAGAAAGAGCAGGCAAAGCCCATGGAAGGCATTTCGTTGAGTGTTGTCCCAATCGCAACCACAATGGTGACAGTCGTTCCATCTGCAAAAACAGTTCCCCTTTCAGAAGGAGCCACTGACCTGGCCAAATCGATGGAAAGAATGAACCGGCAAGAGTCAGAAATCAGTAGGCTTAAGAAAGAATTGGAGAATCTCCAGGAGCTGAAGACATATTTTCAGACGAGTCTGTCAAAGGAAAAGCAGGTGAATGAGCAGATAAGGAAGGAGCTGTAGCAGCTCCAGAAACAGACATTGGTCGGAAAGACCTTGGCCGAAGTCAAAGAAATTGTGTGGACTGATATCTCTAAGTCCATTAATGAAATCTGGCCAATGGTTCAGATCATGTTCGAACAGAACGAGTTGCTCGAGAGGAGAAAACAGGTTGTGGAGAAAATCAGAATTGAACTGGGCGACATGCCAACCCAGGCCAATGAAATCATAAGGTTCCTAAATTCTAAGACACGGGAGGAACTCGAGGAGCTGAAAATCGAAGACAAGACAGAAACCATATTAGAAGTGAAAAGAGTCCTGACCAAAAGAGGTCTCATGGTGCAGCTAGAGGAGAAGATCCAAGTCATGGATCAAGGAGTGCAGAAGTTACTCCACAAGATAGATGCTCTACAAAGGAAAGGCCTGCCTGGCATGAAGGTCATAAATGACAGATTGATGACGCTTCCCGATTATTAGAAAATGTTGATCGAAGTGTCCAAGGACAGTTCCAAATTCGCAGGAATACAAGCAAACATCATAGGAAGAGCCTTCATCGAAGCCTTGCAGTTGGATATCAGTATCCAACACGAAATTAAGCACATTTTCGTCGTCAAGCCTACATTTTCTAAGTACACAGACATGGACGTAGTGTACCGAAGATTGCTTAAAATCACAGTGCTAGGTCATATCATATGGGAGGAACTGTGTGATCTACTAGATTAGTAGATGAGCTGTCACTTCCAGTCAGTTGTCCTGTCAGCAAAGGTGGCGAATGCGCCTCACCAACGGCCTACCCCTGAATTTCAGTATACAGTTTGATGAATCATCAAAACATTTTTTCTTAGTTAAGTTAGTTTTTCTAAAAATAGCATGAACACGTCCTGGTCAGTTATGACAGGAGTGTATGTATTTTGTCTTATAAATACTTCTTTTTCCAATGTATTAAGGGTGGTTGGTTTTGCACACCCGATTGTTATCGAGCTGTAACATTTTTGATGAGATCCCCCATTAATAAAGAAGAGGCATTTCACAGGATTCTTGCGCAGGTTTCACTGGTGATGTGATTTTCTTAGTTAAATGTTTTCTTGCTTTTTGATCATCTTGTTTTTCTATAACTAATCTGTACGAATAGCGTTATGTTGCAGGATTTATCCCTGATACCCTGTTTCCAATTCTATATATTTTAATGTTCATCTTCTAAATATATTCAGTTAAGAGATTCTTAAGTGCTTGTTAATTGGAGTTATTTTCCTTATCTTTTCTTCTGTCCATCACTTAAATTATTAAAGATCCAGTGAGCTTGTTATCTCGCCTTGTGAAAGATTTCTTCAGCGTTTCTGGTTGCATCTCGTATTTTATTAAGTATAGACCTCATAGCCCAATGGATGTGTAATTTGTCTCAACCAACTTTAAAAACCTTTTACAACAAAACAAAACTCGTGCCTTTACCTAGCCTAATATCTTTCAAACAAAGCTAAATCTTATAGAGAGATCCCTCTCTGAAGCTGGAAGGGCTAGATCCCAGCTTTAAAAGTGGTTGGTTAAGGTTACCTTTGTAAATTTCTTCTTTTTAGACCTCTAGGAAATTTACAGAGTGCTAACAGAATCCAAGGCGTGGTTTTTCCCAGAAGTGTCGATGTCCAGAGTGACATCAATAGATGACGTGGACAAAGAACATGGTAGAGTCTAACCATGTGAAAGATCCACCGTATGTCAAGACGTGGCTAAGCCATGTGTCCTACTAATTTATCATATATGGTATAGAGTTGGAGAGATGGGTACCACGTGTCAACGTGGCATCATCACCATGTATCTGTCAAGTGGAAGATGGTTGTAGGGACACCCATGCAGAACGCCACATATGCAAGAGGGATCCACTCCAGGAGTTCGAAACTTCAGAAATATGGGTGTTTGGAGTGCTAAGACACAAGATCCAAAAAGGGTCGAAAAGTCCGAGTCACATGGCAGGAATCTGGAGTTCGAAACTCCAGAGGACTTCCAAATAGAGAAAATTGGTTAAAGCGTCAAAGTGCCTAAGAGCCAAAGTTTCCCTGTTGTAGGGTAGAGCTATGATAGGATGGGCCCGCATGCGTCATGGTGATGTGCAATGTCTAGATGGATCCACATGGCATCGTGGGATTGGAAATGAATTAGGTGTAGGATCCTACCCCTCTAGTCAATTACAAGCGATTCGTTAAGTGCAAGTAAATATTAATCATTAGATCCAAAGGTGGGCAGAGCTTCACTGTATCTTTTAGAGTATAGAGAGTATTCGAGACTCTGGG
>ML792618.1:259478-271804 GCA_009831015.1 Picea engelmannii
TTGTAAAAATAATTGGACTGGCCAAGAACTATGGAAAACTCATAAATGTGAATATGTGATGTGAATGGACCTTGTGGAAAAGGTCGATGAATGTGAATAATATTATGAATTTATATTGCAGGACTGCTGAGAGGGGATGTGCTAAAAAAGAGACCATGATGGCGGTGGAAGGTACCTAGAAAGGTGGCGTTAACTTTCACTGAGAATCAATACCGTATTTGGACTTCACTGGCCCAGAGAACCAAAAGTGGCTCACTGGCCCTGAATTAAATGTCTCACAGGATGGTAGGTAGATGGATCCTCAATAATCAATGAGGGATGGGGAGGTGAACCACCCATCTGTGGAGCCATCATGACTAACCAGCGCAAGGGAAATCGTGCCACACACAACCTCACAAGAGGATAAGGCGTGGGGTAGAAGCGATTGGGGGGCAGACGTGAGGGGAGGAAGAGAACTCTAGCGATATGTAGAGTGAGTGATAGCAGAGAGGAAGGAGAGTAACCTTCACTCCTGGTCACTGGTAAACAGAGACACAGTCTCACAGCATCATGGTCTCAACTCGGGGGTGGTTAGTGGTAAATCCGTTGGGAGTCGCTGAGCGTACGGTTGGGTGGAAATGAGTACCCCTCTCAGCAGTTGCATAACCCCTAGTGTTATTTTCTAATAAGTGTTTTTCCTCTGGCATCTTGAAATATATATTTATTATAACATTTTTGTTTATAAGCTGTGAAATGGTGAATGATTTCAGAGTAAGAATGTTTGTATGATGTTTTGATCAGTACTGGTAGATGCATGTTTATAATGGAAAGACTACGTATGGATTACGTCTTCATAAATCACTATTTATATGCATACTGATCTAATTCAGACTGTGTGTCTGATTCGTGCGAGAAAGGTACCCTTATCTGCCTCAGATTTTACCCTGGGTAAAAACCTCCCCATAGATATACCCTCCTTGAAAATCCCATCAAGAACTGGGAAAGAGAATGTGAAGGTGCAAGGCCTTAGCAACCCTGCATGAGGAGGAACGATCCTCTTGAAAACCTGAGATGGCAACATAAGGATGAAGTATCGAATCGACAGATGAGATCCCGTCGGGAGATCTGTGGTCACTCACAATCGTTAGATCAGAAGAAGAAGATGGAGTGTTAAGTTCCTTAACCTTGATAGGTATTGATAGACGGACGAGATCCCGTCGGGAGATCTGTGGTCACTCACGACCGTCAAATCAGAAGAAGAAGATGGAGTGTTAAGTGCCTTAACCCTGATAGGTATTGATCGACGGACGAGATTCCATCGGGAAACCTGTGGTCACGCATGACCATTAGATTGGTAGGAGTAAGTAGGGTGTTAAATGCCTTACCCCTTTGTTTTTCTGTGTCTTCATGGGTAGCGAAGAAATCCGGACCGTAGATCCCCAAGGTGCATGAGAACATCTAGACCATTGATTTTTCCACGTCCATAAAGACATGGGAGAATGCACAAGTTAGGAACCGATCTGAGCCGTCAGATCCCGACTGAAAAACTCGACTGCCATTGGATCTATCGGGAGATAACTGAGGGTTAAACCCGCAGTGAATAAGGGTGAAAGCCTTGAAATAGATCTAGACCATCCGAATAATGGAGGCCACATGTAAAGAGATTACCCATTTCGGGAAATCGGGAGTCGAGAACTTGGGAGTTCTAGTGATGAGAGATCGAGACTTTCCATTGTGGAAACCCCGGAACAGATCTGGTCCGTCCGATTTAAGGAGGCCACGTGTCATGAGATTTCCCATTTCGAGAAATTGGGAATCATGAACTCGGGAGTCCTAGTGATGAGATATCGAGACTTTCCATTGTGGAAACCCTGGAACAGATCTCGTCCATCTAATTTAAGGAGGCCACGTGTGGTGAGATTTCCCATTTCGGGAAATCGAGAATCGTGAACTCGGGAGTCCTGGTGATGAGAGATCGGGATTTTCCATGGTGGAAACCCTCGGACAGATCTGGGCCATCCGATTTAAGGAGGCTACGTGTCGAGAGATTACCTATTTCGGGAAATTGGGGATCGGAGATTCGAAAGTTCCCTTGACAAGAACTCGGGCTCTCGCCTTGATAAATCTCGACCTATAATATTGAGATGTTAGCATGTGTCTAAGTCCTGATGAATGGATGAGATTCCTTCGGGGAATCTCAGGGTATATAATGACCGTAAGATGTGAAGAAGAGACGTCAACTTTAAGCTAGGGAAAGAATGCGCCTTAGGGTAAGTGGTGAGCAGATCTAGACGACCAAGGTCCACCCGTTGAGATCTACAGCTGAGGTTTCATTGCGGAGGCCCCTTGTTGTTCTGCCTTTAACAGTGGGGGGGGGGGTCCGGAATCAAGCGTGCAACTCGAGAACGATCAGGATCAATTCGCCTTGATCAATGACATTCAGGTGAATTCCGGACCCCCTTGCCATTCTGCCTTTAATGGGGGGGGGATCCGAAATGTGGTGGTGTGTGAAGTGGGACCCATCTCCTGTCACACCACCCGTCGTGTCATGTTTCCCCTCTCGCTACCTATACTTCGCTCACCCATGCGACAGGGCCGTTCCCAATGGCCATTTGCCAACCCTGTAGGGACTCGTCCCTATTGGCCAATTACCAGCCCTCCTAGGGTTCAGCGGTTGCAGATTCGAGCTATTCGACATCACTGTAGCGTTGAGGCGCGAAATACAAAGAGGCACTACGATTATTTAAACTATGATCATGACCTGCGATCACATGGGAATATAGAGAGAGAGAAAGAGCTAGCTTGCGCTAGGCCTCCGTAGGTAATTCGGGGGATCTGGTTCTACAGAAATCAACGGAAATTTGATTATGGTAGTGGGTATGTGACACCATGGTATCAAGGATGAACTAAAAAGTGTTTTGGGACATTGATCCTTGTCTTTTCTGGAACTATTGGCACATGTGGTCTTTGAACAACAAGTTCATCTTTTATACTAATCCTCTGCATCATCTCGTTGACTGTGTTGGTCAGAATATCTAATTTCTTCTATGAAGTTTCCATCCATACATTTTATGTTCTATATTTTTATTCTGGATTTAACTTTTCCCTTTTGTTTAGCAAGTTAGCTTCCACATCAACTGCAATCTTTTGCATTTCTTCAAGGGTTGCAGTGTTCCTTTCTCTTAATTGGAATGCGATCTCAGGGTCGAAGGAATCTGGGTAATGCAAAAGGGATAATCCTAGGGGTGGCCTTATATCAACAGGCATTGCATGATATACCTTATTAAACCTTGTTGAAAACTGTTGTACTATTTCCCCTGGCTGCCTTTTCAAATGGTCATACTCTTTTAAGACGAGAAAGACATTTCTCATGATCACCCATCAATCTAGGAAAACTTGCATGAATTGATGGAAATTGCTAATTCTTGCATATGGAAGACTCTTAAACCAAATTTTAACTTTACCTTGAAATGATAGGGAAAACATTCTGATGAAGACACCATCATATTCCACCTCAAACAAATCAAGAAAATCCTCAAGACTTTGGATATTCTTTTCAGCAGTGATCTTCACATTTTCCCCATCAAACCTGGGCATATTATTGATGTAATTAACAGGGAGATCATGGAGAATAGGAGGAAAATATAGGGGCTTGTATATATCTAGGATTTTTGTAGGTACATGAGGTAAATCAAGAGGCTTATAATCGTTTGACAACTTGGAAAAAGTGGGAGATAAAGCATGAGGCTCATGTCTCACTAGGATTTCTACAGGTGCATCTGGGATGTGCACATGTGTATGAGTATGTACATGATATAAAATTTGGGGATTGATCTCTTGAGGCTCGTCAATTAGCAGGTGGTCAATGCAATCTTCAACAATGTACTTTTGATCAGGTTTAGAATAAGATAGAACATAATTACAAATAAAACCAAAGATGTCTTGAATGAAATTTGGGTTTGAGTACCTGATATTTCTGGGCTACTTGGTCATGCTTCAGGTTCTTCCTCTAGTGGAGTCTTTGATTTGGCACCGTCTGGAGCTGATTGGAGTCACTAGGTGAAATTTTTTAGCCTTCTCATGTCTGCTCACTGTCCACCACCAGTGATCAGATCTGGAACTTGAAGTGCACTACTGGAGAAAGTTCCCCA
Source organism: Picea engelmannii (assembly GCA_009831015.1). Lineage (NCBI taxonomy): Eukaryota > Viridiplantae > Streptophyta > Pinopsida > Pinales > Pinaceae > Picea > Picea engelmannii. The sequence goes on from ML792618.1 coordinate 263,609, forward strand.
GTATTGTCGCCATTATGTTATCACCCTGTAATTTCCCAGGTTGAGGAGGAATTGGCAAGGGTAACCACAAAACTATTTTGAGTCAAGGATCTAGCCCTCCAAAACTCAGAGAGGGATCTCTCTGTTATATTTATATTTGTTTAAACATGGATCTTAGGCTAGTTATTAGGTGTAGAGTTTATTGTTTTATTTTTTATAAAAATGGTTGAAGTATGTCTACGCTTCCATTGGGCTATGGGTTCTATGAAAAGTTTGAAATCAAATGCATATATATAAGGTATTTACACAGGGAGAGTTAATGAAAACGTTGGATCATTTTAAAGTAAAGTGGTGTACATCAGAAGAAGAGAGGATGATCAATCACAATAAAAACACATTTAAGAATTTCATCATTGTAATATCAAAATAAAACATTAAGATTTTTAAAAGCTCGACATAAAGTATCAGAGATAAATTCTGCACTAAACCTCCTTTTAAAAGCCAGAGAAAGGAAACATAATGATAAATGAGAAGAAACACATTCAACGAGGAAAGAAAAACTTCACCAATGTCGACACGCAAGAATCCTTTGAAATATTCCTTTTATTTTTTGTGGCTCTCTTCCAAATTTACAGATTACAAGCTTACTTGGGCATATAGATCAACCCTTTTAAATTAAAATTACATGAATAAATAGGAGATATTACCCCTCAATCTTATGAAGTCGGATTCAACCAGCTCGTCCTAAAATAGCAACAAATCCCCAAAAATATGCAATTGTCTGCCATGATGGGCAGAACTCCTGCAAACAAAGGGGTCCACTCATACATGTGTTTCTCCTCATAGGTGACACCTGTGAAAAAAACATAGGAGGTTCTTATATATGAGTTTTTCTGGAGAAAAAAACTCCTTTGGTTTTTCCAATTTCATCGCCATCTCGCTGAAACAGCGCCCGCAAAATCAGGACTAAAACAGGAAAAACAGGAAACCTAAAAAAAGGGGCTGAAAGATGGATTTCATTCTCCCAACTTACGACACCTGTGAAAAATATGAAATAGGTTTTTGTTATTAATATCGTGCTGAACAAACACCTCTCTTGGGTTTTTAAAATTCATTTCCATTTTCTCGAAATCTTCTTTAGAAAATGATTGGTCAAACTAACAAGAAAATGATTTTTTCACTTTTCGGAAGGGTGGTTTTGGAGGGCAGAGTGGTTTTGGTCAGACCCCCCCTAAATTGGTAAGTGGTATTGCGACGGGGGTTTTTGAGTTCACCATGAGGTGACAAGTTTCCCTCCCAATACCACTTACTCGAACCCTCCCCTTGTTAAAGTTAGAATGGTCGGGGGGGTCCGAGTAAATTATGGATGTAGATTTATTTCTTGGGATGTGTGAAGTACGAGAGTGGGAAAAGATTTGACTTTTTACTTTATTTTTATTTTTTTTAATTGTTTTTTATTATTTTCTTTTTGTTTCTTTCTACATGTTTTCATTTTCGTTTTGTTTTTTATTTTTTTTAATGTTTTATTAAGTGTTTTAATTTTGTTTTATTATTGTTTAAGTTATTATATATATTTACGTTTTGTTTTTTGCTTTTATATTTTATTTATTATATGTTTTCATTTGTTTTTAATATATGTGTTTTATATTTGTGTTTTTTGTTATATGTTTTATTAATATATGTTTTATATTTTATTTCATTTTGTTTTTATTTTGTTATTTATTATATTTTATATGTTTTATTGTTTTCAATTAGTATTTAATTACAATTTTGATTAATAAAATACTGATCTAGGAACCAACTTAATTATTAATTAATTATTTAATTAATATTTAATTAATTATTAACTAGTCTAACTTATTCTAACTATACTAACTATATTAAATTTTATTACTAACATGATTAATCATATTGTTTTTTTTCCCTAAGCTTGTTTATTCATGCAGGGATAAGTGGTGGGCGAGATGTAGTGAAGGGAGAGGGATTGGAAGACACAACGATGGATGAAGGATGCAACGGGGTGATGAAGGATCGTGCGAAATGGATAAGGAAGAAGTGAAATCAACCAAGGCCGGCAAACTAGATGCCTTCATCACGAGGCCAATTCCAAACAAATAATTGTAGAAACAAATAACCTATGATTATAGGACCCCAATAGAGAAAACAAAAAGTTGATAACAACAGTCACATCCACCAACATTGCCAATATTATAGGTACAAAGAATTCCAAAACATTTTGGAAATGGTTCTTATTCCAGCAGTGAATCATCCTCTTCACGAGAAAATAATTGAACAATGAGCTTAAGGGAAATCTATCATCAAAACAATGACTATGGACAACAAAGTCATTTTTCTTTTCTATCAATTTAACCAACCTTCTTTAAAGAAGAGGTGAAAGAAGAACATTTGGTAGAATCCATGAACAAAGAAATTGAAGCAATAGAAAATAACAAGATTTGGGATCTTGTTGATCTTCCAAAAGAAAAATCCAGCATAGGTGTCAAATGGGTGTACAAGACAAAATTAAATGAAAAAGGAAAGGTAGAGAAGCATAAGGCAAGGATGGTTGCAAAAGGTTTCTCTCAACAACCTGACATAGATTATGGAGAAACCTTTTCTCCTATAGAAAGGTTAGACACAATAAGGACCATTTTAGCTAATACAACTCAAATAAAATGATAAGTGTTTCAATTGGATGTAAAATCAACTTTTCTGAATGGAATTCTGGAAGAAGAAGTGTATGTGGATCATCCACCTGGTTTTGAAGTCAAAGGACAAGAGGACAACGTGTACAAGTTGAATAAATCCTTGTATGGATTGAAGCAATATCCAAGAGATTAGTACAGGTGGATTGAATCCTATTTGATCAACAATGGATTTAGCAGGAGCAATAATGAGCCAACTCTGTATACAAAATCAGATCATGAAGGTAAAATACTTATTGTTTTCCTTTATGTTTATGATATGATTTATGTTGACAATTTAATGTTAGAAGAATTTACATATGTAATGAAAACAAAGTTTGAGATGACTGATCTTGGACTCATGAAGGTCGAGCAATCAACTAATGGTATTTTTATCTCTCAACAAAAATATGCTACAAACATTCTAAAAATATTTAGAATGGATACATGTAAACCAACATAAATTCCTATTGCACTAGGAACTAACTTAAGTAAACAAAATGAAGGTTCAATAATTGATTCAAGTTTGTATACGAGCCTAGTTGGTAGTCTAATGTACCTTACTACCACTAGACCTGACATAATGTTTGCGGAAATATTTGTTTCCATCTTTATGGAATCTCCCTAGGATTATGACTGGAAAGTTGGAAAACGAATACTAAGATATGTTGCAAGGACACTTAATTTTGGTTTATAGTACAAAATTCTGAATTATTCATTTGCAGGGTACATAGACAGTGATTTTGCAGGCAACATCGATGACATGAAAAATACATCTGGTTATGTTTTTCACTTGGGTACCAATCTCATTTCATGGGTATCAAAGAAGAAACCCATAGCTGCAATATATTCAACAGAGGCAGAGTATGTTGTTGCAACTTCAACATCATGTCAAGCTATATGGCTGAGAATACTTTTGAAAGATTTGGCACATATGCAAAATAAGCTAACTCCTATTTTTTGTGACAACAACTCAACCATTGCATTGTCAAAGAACCATGTATTTCAAAAGAAAAATAAGCACATTGACACACACTTTCATTTCGTTCGAGAGTTTGTCAATAATAGAGATATTTCTCTTCAATTTTGTGGATCAAGAGATCAACTAGCAAAAATGTTTACAAAATCATTAAAAAAAAAAAAATTGAATTTCAAAGACAATGTTGGGCATTGTGAGTGTTGATGAATGTAACTATTGATATTAAGGGATAATGTTAGTGTAATCTCCATGTGTTAATCTTATATGTCAACTCTCTTAGTTTAGTCCTAGTTAGACTATTGTTAGTTATTTATTTCATTTCAATTTATCTTCAGTTTACTCAACAATTTTTTTAGATCAGTTGTAAATCTATGTATTCTAATTTATGATTAGACATGTATGGAAACCGCACAGAGTTTGTCATTCATATCTATTGTGATTTGTCTCTGATTTTTCTAGGAACTACAATATGATGACAACATGAGATCCAACATTTGTTATTTCAAGCTATAGATAGAATAAAAAGGACCTTGGATCTTGAGCATCAATCTTGAGGAGGAAAAGAAAAAATCTAGATCACACTATGCCATATCATTATGCAGTAAAGTTGATGAGGATTCTAGGTTAGATTAAGATGAATGTCCAACCAAGAAACAGTCAAATTGTATACAAATCCAACCAAATATGAATCAAACAATTACCCATTTTAAGTTGAAGCGGTAAATGTTTTAGGACATTCTATAAGCCCCCTGCCTATTTGTGCTTCTATTTTTGCATAATGACTCCAAAAAGTAGGCATGGTTATTTATTTTTTAGATGTGCATTTCTATTTATAAAAGATTGAAAGAGTATATGAGTACAATTTATATTCCAATGAGGTTTCTAAGTGTCACTAACTTGAAAAAATAAAATATAAAAGATAGTTTGAAAATGAGGTTTCTAAGTGTTACTAACTTGAAAAAGGAAAAGATAAAAGATAGTTTGAAATTTCTAGTAGAGGCAAATAAGAAAAATAAGAAAAGGGGAAGATTTTACATTTTAAAAGAAAGTGGTGTTCTTTTGTTTTGCATTGAACTGTAATCCATGAAAACAGAATGGTTATGTTATATATTTGTGTTATATGTTTTATCTAAGTCAAGAAAAGCCTATTGTTAAGGATGGTACATAAGGGTCACAAAAAAAAGTATTTATAAAATAGTGTAAAAGGAGTTATTTTTTTAGTCCAAATATCTTTAAATATCGTAAATTCCAAATGAGTGCAAGGTATTCGTATCAAAATTGTAAAAGTATCAAATGAGTATAAATGCCAAATGAGTGTAGGGTCTTGTAAAAGTATGAGATGAATCTAAATATCCATCCATGTAATTGAGAGTAATTGAGTCTAAACTAATTCATGAGAGGTGTATATGAAGCAAGATCGAAAAAGACACAATAGGGAATGGAGGAAAGAAAAGAGGAAGACATCAAGAACAAGATGAAAGCAAGAGACAATCTCTCGATGAAGTGCAACAAGAGGAAAAAATTGATAGAGATTGTGTAGCCAAGAAGGATGAAATAAGAAGAGCATAAGGGAACAAATTAAAGAATATGATATAATATAGAATAACATAGTGAAATAATATTAAAGAAGCATGGACACAAAAACCTAGGCACGAACAAAATTTGCAGTGGCAAGTGGCAATCCAAGAATCATAAAGTGACAAAGGAGGCAAAAAAATAATGAAGTAGCATAAGAAAGGTAAAAATAAGTAGTAACAATAATAGCATATGTTTAATACATTGGATGAAAAATAAATTTAAGTGAATTCATAAATAGATAAATCTCTATGAAACCTCATGATCCTCTTTGATAATGTTGTTTTGATGACAAAAAAGAAAATGGTCATGGTCCTATGTTTAAAATAGTCATATTAGCTTGAGATGATCATGTATGAATATAAGTTTTTCTTTGTACCTATTGAGGGGTCCTAAATCCCTTTAACTCAACAACGGGAACCAAACTCACCACCGAGGCCCAATTAGACTCTACAATGTTTGATGGTAGAATGGTTCTCCAGATCTGTCGATCTGGCCAAATAATCGATGGGATTTACGTAGTGAATGACATGATATATTCTTATGAAAGTTCCTCCTTCAGTTTAAACGTTTTCTTTTTGTATTTTCTTTTATTAGATGGGTCTGATAAAAATATGTGTTGGTATAAACTAGCTAGTAAAAGGGGAAATATTAACTACTAAAGAAGGCTAAGCTTGGGATAAACCTTGTGCTCAAGCATGCAAACAAATATTTTCACACCTATGAAAATCCTAGTACTAATACATTAACTTGTTGGTATTTCAATTATTGACTGAGATACAATTATTGAAAGAAAACATACATGCAATAAAATGAGGGCAAGAAAAATAGTTTCCTTAGCTCTAATCATTAATCACACATTAACACAATGACTTGATTTCCATCATTAGAGACAAGAACTAAAAAAATATTGAATCAACTAACTTATCAATAGATTCATAAACTCTTACTCATTACATCATCCATTCATGAAATAAAGTCGGAAGTAATTCCTCCTCAGATCCAATAACACATGCTTTTGATGAAAAATAGAAGTTTGTCTACAGTCCTAAAACATGAATTCTCAATTAAGGTAGCTCCAAAATATCTCTTTACAATTCCAAAAACGAGGGTCTTTTCCAAAACCATCGACCCTTTATAAAAGGTCGATCCTCTTATTTATAACATATCATTAACTAAAAATAACTATCAAAAGTGAAAGATACGTAAAACAAAAAATCACCACATGGCGCTTCCAACTCTCTGTCTTCTAAGAGTCATCAAATGGCTTCACTGAAGTGGCTAACTCTTCTCATACTCTGAACATTTGCCGAAGTGTTCCTCGCATGTGTTGGCATACGTGAATTTGTGTTGGTCCATCGGGGCCGAAAGGATCTCCTTTACTTCTACTTCCCATGCCTGATACTTGACTATTTTGAAACTTAACTATTTTAATACTATTTGATCCTTGATCGGGTGTTCCATGAACCATTGTAATTCTCTTGGCACCATGTTCACCACCTTTTATATCTCTGCAGTCCATGTCGAGTCTTGTTCTACATGTTGTTTGACTATGTCATGCAAGTCAAAAAAGTCCTCTGGTGATCCGAATTCTGGGAGACCGATGTCTTTCATCTCCTTATTGATCTTGAACCAACTCCTTTCTGTTGGAGAAATTTCTATTTTCGACACACTAGTTCAGTGGGAGTTAACTAACTAGTTCTATTTTAGACTTTCTATTTTTACCATCACTATTATGCATGCATGCATTCTTAAGGAAAGCTAACTGCTTGATTGCTTTTCTTAATTATGGAATTATTTTCCCTATATATGAGTGTGTTCCAATCATTCATTGTATCATATTGATCATGGTCTATGTATCAATCATCATCTCATTGGAGTAGTGTCAATATATTTTCTCATTCTTCCATATTGAATATATCTTCCTTTCTTGATAATATTTGTTTGTACTTGCTTTAGGTAGATCCCATGTGTAGGTTTCCATGAAAAACTGACATGGTATCAGAGCTATGCTGCTTGGAGCAAGCCAGACAAGCCAAAGAATAAGGAATATTGGGGTTTTGTTGATGCTTCAACAAGTTCCCAAGAAGGAACATACCACACTTCAGGCAGCAGGTGACCTTGCAGGGAATCCATTGGATTCGAGGATGAATCGATCTTAACATGAGGAGCCTTCTGATGTACTTTTAGCTTCAGAACCTGTGATGCCCATACATTGTTATATGGTTCAATCTACGGATCCACATAACAACAATAGGGTTGTGGGAAATCTATTATGGAAAGCATCCATGCAGAAGGAATATGACTCACTCCTATAGAACTAGACTTGGAATCTAGTTCCACATCCAAGAGAAAGGAATATTTTCAGGTGTAGATGGGTCCATAGGATCAATAAGTACAAGGCCCAACAGGTTTCCAAAGAACTTCATCAGATCCATAAATATTTATACATATTCACGAAGACTTTCAATGAGAAAAATTTTTAGACTTTGCGGGATCGTCTTGCAATGAAGAACACTGTTGTCTAGAAGCTATTATTTTCTTCTTTTGATACGTTATCTTTTGAGGGGGGGTTTTGTTCCCATGTGGTTTTCCCTCTTTCCTCACTTTTATTCAGTGTTCATTAGTTTCATTGTACATGAGTACCTAAAATGGCCTAGTAGTCGGGACTCATTTTTTACTCCATAGTGATGTTCAGGGGGGGTGTTGGAGAAGTTTCTATTTTCGACACACTAGTTCAGTGGGAGTTAACTGAGTAGTTCTATTTTAGACTTTATATTTTTACCATCACTATTATGCATGCATGCATTCCTAAGGAAAGATAACTGCTTGATTTCTTTTCTTAATTATGGAATGCTTTTCCCTATATATGAGTGTGTTCCACTCATTCATTATATCATATTGATCATGATCTAGGTATCAATCATCAACTCATTGGAGTAGTGTGAATATATTTTCTCATTATTCTATATTGAATCT
>ML792619.1:11300-26017 GCA_009831015.1 Picea engelmannii
GGAGTTACTGAAGCATTGTCGCTAGGGTTTCTAGTAGGTGCAACTGCAAAACCATACACCTTTTTCCCAGCACTTTATTTTGGAACGTTTTGACCAAGGAAAGGATATCCTAGTGCGCCTTAGTCCAACGCACCTACTGGCACTATGAGAAGGCAAAAATGTCAAGGTTGAGATTTTGGGTCAAATTCAATGTTTGATTAGTCAAAATCAAAGTTTGACCAGCTATCAATCAACAGAAATCATGAATGAAAAGGCAGATCGTCTACACTATTCAGCTCTTGCAGGACCCCTTGAAGATAACATGTGGATAATTGACAATGGAGCTTCCATGAATATGACAAGATACCAGTTCAGACTCATCTGAACGAAAAGAAGACATCTCACAAAGTAGAACTTGGAGATGAGAACACTTATCCAAACAAAGGGATTGGTCAAGCCTCCATCAAATTGGAATCAGGTAACAATGTTCATTTAAGTAATGTATTATATGTACCTGGTTTAGAAAAGAATCTTGTATCTATCTCTTGCTTAGAATACAAAGGAAATAGAATAGCCTTTGTAGATGGTGAAGTATTATCTTGGTCTAGAGACTCCAACGTAGAGAATGCTAGAGTTATTGGAACTCGTGAAGGCAGATTATACAAACTACTAGAACAAAATGATGAATCTCGTATACATGATGAAGTCAATCGCAGTGAACGTTGGCATAGAAGGTATGCTCATATTAATTATCAAGAATTACCTTTCCTCAAGAAAATGGTTGTAGGAATACCAAAACTACAATCTGTACATGAAGGAATTTGCAGAGGATGTGCGCTTGGTAAGAATGTTAAGAAGTCATTCTCAATTAGTGATAATAGATATAAGAAAATCCTAGATGATACATTTAGATGTTTGCGGTCCGATGCCATTCAAATCACTAGGAGGTTCTCTTTATTATGTAACCTTCATAGATAATTACTCAAGAAAGACTTGGTTATATATCTTGAAGACAAAGGATGAATTTTTCAGCAAGTTTCAGGAATTCAAGGCAGAAATAGAAAACCTCACAAACAAGAAAATCAAGACTTTGAGAACATATAATGGAGGATAATACATGACATCCAAGGAATTTGTTTCCTTTTGTAAATCAGCAAGGATTATGAGGGAGCTAATTGTTCCTCATAATCCTCAACAAAATGGTGTAGTAGAAAGGAAGAATAGATCCATTGAAGAAACCTTGAAGGCACTAATGAATGATCAAAGTCTATCCATGTTTCTATGGGCGAATGTAGCCATGACAGCAATATATGTTCAGAACAGAAGTCCCCACCACATATTGAAGGATATGACTCCGGAAGAAGCCTTCTCAGTAAAGAAAGCTAGTGTGGAACACTTAAGAATCTTTGGTTGTCCCGTTTACATTCATGTTCCCATGGACAAAAGGAAGAAACTAGAACCCTCATGAAGGAAAGGCATATTTGTTGGATATAGTGAATCATCCAAATCCTATAGAATCTGTATTCCAGAATAACATAAAATTGAAGTCAGTAGAGACATAAATTTCAATGAGAAGTTGGATTTCAAGAAGTCTATAGAAGACTCCATGGAAGAGGAATATGAAGAGCCTAAAGAATAAAGCATTGGTTTTCTAGAAATTAAGAATGAAGAACCAGAACAACTTGATCATTCAATGCAACCATGCGGACCTATTGAATCAGTCCATATATCCAAAACTAGAAAACGTCTAGCTAGGCTTGAAGCTACTCTACAAGAAGCAGAAAGACTCAAAGCTCCAAGTGGTACTTTCAGAGAAAGCAAGAAGCCCAAAATATTCTCCAGCTATGCAGCATGTATGACAAAATTTATAAAGGAATAACCCACCACATTTGAAGAATCATTTCAAAAGAAACAGTGGAAAGAAGCCATGACAGAAGAATACCAGTCTATCATGAAAAACAATGTGTGAGAAATTGTGCCTAGACCCAAGGAAAAATCAATGGTAACTTCAAAATGGGTCTACAAAATCAAACATGTTGTATATGGAATCATGGATAAATACAAGGAAAGGTTCGTGGCTAGAGGGTTCTCCCAGAAGGAGGGAGAATATTATGACGAAACATTTTCTCATGTTGCTAGAGACACTTCTATTAGAGCCAGTATGTCCCTTGTTGCTTCCATGGGATGGAGTTTACATCAGATGGATGTAAAGACAGTTTTTCTCAATGGAGTAATTGAAGAAGAAGTGTACATTGAACAACCTCAAGGCTTTGAGGTACATCCCAGAGACACTCATGTTTGCAGATTAAAGAAATCCTTGTATGGACTCAAGCAAGCTCCAAGAGCTTGGTATACCAGAATTGATAGTTACTTAATAAGACTTGGTTTCTCTAAGAGTCGTGCAGATCCAAATCTCTACTACAAGGTTGTGGACAATGCACTTGTGATTCTACTAGTGTATGTCAATGATTTATTCTTGACAGGTGTAGATTCTCTCATCACCTAGTGTAAGAAGGAGTTAGCTTCTGAGTTCGATATGAAAGATCTTGGTCTCATGCATTATTACTTGGGACTAGAAGTATGGCAAAAGTGTGGTGAAGTCTTCCTTGGATAAGGAAAGTATGCAGTAAAAATTATTCAGAAATTTGGAATGATGGATTGTAAATACATGGCTATTCCTATGATCACAGACATAAGAAAAGTAAGAGACTCAGATTCCGATGCAGTAGATCTATCCCTGTATCAGAAATTGATTGGATCATTGATGTATCTAGTGAATACTTGACCAGATATTTTCTTTGTTGTAAACACTTTAAGCCAGTTCCAAGTGGAACCCAGACAAGAGCACTAGATAGTTGCAAAACATGTTCTAAGATGTATTTGTGGGACGTTAAACTATGGTTTAAGATACACCTCACCTAGTGATGTACAGCTTCATGGATTCACAAATTCAGATTGAGCAGGGAGTGCAGAAGACAGAAGGAGTACTTCAAGGATGTGTTTCAGCTTGGGCTCTGTTATGATATCATGGGCCAGCAGGAAATAGAAATATGTCGCACTCGGCACTGCAAAAGAATAATATATCGCAGCATGTGAAGCATGTGCCGAAGCAGTATGGTTGGGGAAGCTAATTTCTGGACTATTTTATCAGTTACCAGATTCGACCATAGTATATTGTGACGATCAAAGTTGCATGAAGCTACACCCAGTGTTTCATGAACAGTCGAAACATATTGAGATCAAATACTACTTTACTCATGATAAAGTCTAGGAAGGAGAAGTGAAACTCCAATATATCTCCACAGATGAGTAGGTAGCAGATATTTTGACAAAGCCTTTGTCCAGAATAAAGTTTGTGTACTTAAGGGACAAGATGGGGCTTGTGGAGATAACTCCCTTAGTTGAAAGGGAAGAGATGGCTCCCCAGGTTGGGAGGGAGCATTGATATGTTATTGATATATGGGCAGTGATTTTCTAGTTCGAAAAATGGTCCAGGTTGGGAAGTCACTTTCCAGTCTGGAAAGTGGTCCAATATTTTTGACAGACAGTCATTTTCCAGTTCGGAAAATAATCCAGAACGGATAGTCATTTTTGTAACCAAAATGGTCTGATAGATTAATGATGTACCATAGACAGTGATTCCCCTTGTGGCCAGTGTGGGGGAATGTTCTAGGACATTCATTCTCCTTGGAAGTCACTCTGAGAAGTGGTCAAGCAGAATGTTCTGCCTCTTTGGGCAGTCATTCTTTCGAAGTTCACAGTTGTGAGTTGTTTCGAAGAATGGTCTGATATAGGAGGTTGGTGCAGGACAATCATTTCTGTAGGAAATGGTTCGGATAGTCATTCCCTAGGGCAGGACTCATTCTCTCTAGGTTGGACTGTGATTAGTGTCGGAAGAATGGTCCAGGTTCAACAATCAGGGATAGGCATTCCCTATGGCAGACTCATTCTCTCCAGGTTTCACTGTGATTAGTGTCCGGAAGAATGGCCCGGTTAGGTTGAATGGTCCAGGTTCAAAAATCAGGGACAATTATTCTTCTATGCTTGGGAAGAATATTCTAGATATCCCATGGATGATGTTTAACTTGATGAGGGTAGATTCTCTTCCAGATCTCACAGATGTGAGTGGAAGAATGGCCCAGATGACTCAGTTTGTATCATGATATTGTTGATATCAGATGATATGATTGTTGTAGAGACCGTATGTCTTTGGATAGTAATTGTATGTTATTGTAGTGGATGTGATCCACTGGTAGTGATTGTGTGTCACTGGTTAGTAGTAGTGTGCTACTAGGAGTGGTTGTATACCATTGAATAGTAGTTGTATACTACTATGAATAGACACATTTGTGTTCCATTGGATGGCATTGTTCTGATTTCCATCGCGACTATCTAGTTCGATAGTGATGATGGTGCTTGTGATTTGATCATGACATAGCATATGTGGCTATGATGATGCTACCAGTTAAATGGTATTTTTGTGCTCAATACCATTGCCTTTAATACCTCCCTATCTAGGAGGGAGTGTTGATAATTATGGTAGTTGCGGGATTTATTAACCTCCATGTGTAACCTTGACGAGACTAGAATATTCTGGGAAGCAAGAGAAACCCTAAAACGTTGGATAATAACCCTAGAATACAGGTCGTCTCAAGAGATTAATTAATATCAATTTATTGGCCTCCAGGAAGAGAAGTCATCCCAATCAGGTGAGTTGCAGCAGTATAAATAGAGGGCACTAGAGCTTATTTGGTCTCACTCACTCACCACTGCATAAGGACTAGTGTTGCACATCACTGGTGGAGAACTGCAACTGTTGCAGTAGTGACTTAGTCTTGGGTTATGGTTTGGAATTTATGTTTGGTCTTTGGTTGTTGCTACTTGGTACGCTATCCTTGGAGAGAGGTACTCTACATTGGTTGAATATTCTGCTTCCAGAATTATTTTGTCTATCAAGGTTAAAAGTGCTTGGGTGACAATATTGTTATATTTTCTATGGTGAAAACGAACACATTCTAACAATTATCTCGTCACCCGACATGTCAACTAAATGAATGACTTGGAAACAAATATAATGACCTAGACACCACCACGTCATACGCCTAATAGATTTTCCATGTTGGATATTAGGTTGACACCTCAAGTCAACAAGTGGCAAGTGGCGAGAGGGTAGTGGGAGGTCAAGGTTCCTCATCCGAGATCCGGAGTTTCGTAAAATGTGATTTATTGGAAATTCTGGATTTCTGGATATCCGAGATTTCTGAAAGGTCTTGATATTTGGATATCTGGAATCCGAAATAAAATAAAGTGAGACTAATATTAAAATCCAGAACCGGATGGAATCCAGTAGTTCTTATCCGTTGATTCAAAAGTAAAATGGATCAGAGTCATCGATATTGAGATCCAAATAAGCATAAGTTTGGGGTTTTCAATGAAATTTTGCAGGTTTAGATTGTGCGTGTATATGAGATTCGGGACTTTGCACGTATTAAATTTTGGGCTTTCCCTCCTGAGTTTTCTTTCTCTTCTTCTTCCTGCATTTGAGCAAAGATCTATTCTTGCAAAATCAAAAGTATGAGATAAGAAATTTTGAAGTATGTACAAATTGAAATATAGTAAAAACCTCAAAACACCCAGCGAAATAATAAAATCAAAAATTTAATAAGAAATCCTTATTTTACTTAAAATTATAGAGGTACATTTTGAGTAACAATAGAGAGGTCACCCAAACTTAATAGGCCAGTGAACAGGAGTGGATTCCTTCGATTAAAGGATCATTGTAAGGTGTGTCTCTACCTCAAGGGTTTGATATTAATAAAGTGTGGAGCATTTTTATATCTTGTTCGTGATTCAATTTCTAGGGTTAATAATCATAACAAGTAGAATCAAAGCTCTTTCTTGGGCCCAAAAGAAAGATATTTTTTTTTCTATTTTATAGGTTTTCAAAGGGAAAAAGAGGGTGGTGACACTCTTATCAATTTTTATAGATTTTTGAAAAAAATTCAAAGAAACCAACTATAGATCTAAGTTCCTCTCAGAAAAACACCCAAGTCCATAAAATAAATTGTCTAGACGAGCTACGTGGATTGCAAAGAAAATATCTTTTGACAATGTGCTCATATTACCGCCAAACCAACGTCATTAGAAAGAGGATTTTTTAAGATTTGATTTTATATATTATATGATATGCTTCTAAACAATATTGAGTGAGCTACATCCCGTAAAAATTGCCACCTTCAAAACCTAGCTTTCATACTTACAATGCCTTATGACATTTTACAAAGATATATCAACCCCCCTCATTGAGAAATATCCAATGATATATGCAAATTATGTGGAAAATGAAAATGATGTGGAAGAAGCCCCTCCTATAAGTTTTTTTGAAGAGTCCATGGATTATGAAGAGCATATCAAATAATGGTTCCTCAAAGTAAAAGACATTTCACTCCCTGAAGTAGTTTGTATAGTGCAACTTTGTGCGGAGAATCAAGTACAAAAATTATAGGAAGCCTGTCAAGCATAAAGATTGGATCTTTGGAGACTTGTTGAATGGGAGTATACAAGGGAGATATATGGATGGTGTGATTTAGAGGAATGGTCTATCGACAATTGTCATTTATGGGAAGACAACTACTTACACCTTCTATTTGATGACTACTCCATCTTATGTAGATAACATCATTGAGGGCTATCATGAGCTAGTTATGACTACCAATTTTCAGCGTGCATATTCTCTAGTGGTATTATTATTTCCATATCCACAATCCACCTTTCACAACTATGTGGATGATTTTTTGGACATATATCATTATCTTTATTTGGATCCACGTAATCATGATGGGAATTTGGAGTATAGTACTCGGCCATTCACTTAGCTCGGGTGCCATCAGTTGGGAGTCAACATGAGAACTTGGATATGGGACCTGGGTTTATGGGCAAGTCTTAATGACTGCTTCAACCTTACAGAGAGCACTTCTACATGGGACCTTGGTTTCCTAGACCAATTCAACATGGTGGCTAGCACTCGTATAAGGGACTTAGGATTATGGTGGAGCTTCTTGGACTACTTTAGCATGGTGGCTAGCACTTGTACATGAGACCCTAGTTCGTTGGCCTATTTTAGCAATATGGTTAACACTCATCCATGGAACCTTGGTTTATAATTGTGCTTTCTCACTACAAGCGTTGAGGGCAACACTTTTTTAAAGGGAGTGGAGTGTTGGGATCCTCCCTAGGGATGTAATGGGGAGTCAAAGGGCACATTACATTAATAATAGTGGATTTCATTCAATCTAAGATGGACTAGGTCCACTATGTTTGTTATTATTAAATAATGTCCACTATGGTAGTTAGTATTGAATAAATGTAATGTGACCTCATGAAAGAAGTTCCACTAGGTAGTTAAGAGGTTTTTATTATTAGGGTTCTCTTGCTAGCTATAAATAAGGATAGAGTCTTCATGAATTATGTGTGGAGTATATTGTATTTGGAGCTTAGCTCATTGAAAGGTCGTCCAACCTTAAGATACAAGTAAACAGGGGTGGATTCCTTCCATAAAAAGATCATTGTAAGGTGTATCCCTATCTTAAGGGTTTTGATATTAATAAAGTGTGGAGCATTTCTAATATGTTGTTTATGATTCAATTTATGGGATTAAGGATCATAACAAGATTGGTAAATTTTATCTTGGTCTTACATACTATTGAAAGAGTCAATCTAGATATAATTTTCAAAGTCATTCTTGTGCACATATCCTC
The DNA here is from genome assembly GCA_009831015.1 of Picea engelmannii. Classification (NCBI taxonomy): domain Eukaryota; kingdom Viridiplantae; phylum Streptophyta; class Pinopsida; order Pinales; family Pinaceae; genus Picea; species Picea engelmannii. The sequence continues at coordinate 19,037 of ML792619.1, forward strand.
CGAAAAAACTTCACGTAAGTTTTCCTCCTGAAGTAGTAGTCAACTTGTATATGTCATCATTGCATTTGTAAGTTGTCTACACAACAAGTCCTGGATGCTCTTCATATTGCTTGTCTAACGTATAGTGTCAATTTTTATTCATGCTTGCACTAAAATTGAAGGCATGGAAATCATCTTGGGAATATTTCAGAAATATATCTTGGAACTTCATACCATTTGTCACTTCGACAACTTTCTCATTTGGGACTATTTTACTTTGGTCTTTCAAAAGAAAGTATATGTGTCATGGTTGGGGGTAGGGACAATTTTCAAAGTCCCCACCCCCCAATCTCCTTTGAAAAATCAAAGGAGATTGGGAGAGAGGGTGATTCTAGGAATCGCCCCTCCCCCATATCCTTTATTTTTTATTTTTTCAACGTTCTTTTTTTCTTTTCTTTTTAATGTTTGTTATTTTATTTTTTTTAAATCATTATTGTTGATAGGTTTTTTTAATTATTTCTCATTTTATTATTGTTTTGCTTCTTTGTTATTGTATTTTTTTCCAAAAATATTTTGTTTGTAAATGTTTTAACGTGATAATTTTTAACCTTTTGTTTTTAATATGTATTTTCTCTTTTTCCTTTCCAAAAATATTTTGTTTGTAAATGTTTTAACGTGATAATTTTTAACCTTTTGTTTTTAATATGTATTTTCTCTTTTTCCAAATTTTATGTTTGATTTGTAATTTCTTTTTTTTCTTACTTTTATTATCAAAGTATATAAAAAAAATGTTTTAAAAAAAAAATTGTAATTGTAAAAAAAAATTAAAAAAAAATAAAGCCAAAATGTGTATGATTTCCATTGTATTTAACTTTTAAATGTATATTTTTTTACTAAACATTTAAAATTGGTAAAGTTAAAAAATGTTTAAAAATAATAATTTACATTGTATTAAAAATGTATAGTATGTAAATTAATTATTAATACATAGTTAGATAAAAAAAAATAGTGACCTACAAAAATCACATATAACATTTTTAATATTTAAAAAAAAAAGACAAATTTTAACTTTTTGTTTGTAACACTGAAATTTTTTTTGGAAACACAAAAAAAATACATTGAAAAAAAATAAAATTGAGATTTTAGACACATGAAAATAATTTTAATTTTTTTGTTAGTTTGTCCGTGATTTGTGGGACTAACCTGTAGCTGAAAAACCGCATCACTCGGGGATCGCATCCGGCCTGAGCCACACCAACCCTTAACATGACTGGATTTTTTGTCCCCGCGGGTTTCGAACCGATGACTTTAACATCACGGAGTTTATTAATAGCACACTCCATCACCGATTGTCTTACACCTCGGAAACGACACACATGAAAATAATTGAAAACACAACATTTGAAAAAAAAAAAAATGTTGATATATTATAGATAAGAAGATTCAAAATGTTAAAAAACTACCCCAACAAAAGAAAGGTGCTACCAATAACACCATCTTTTGAAATGGGAGTAAAAATAGTCACTAAAAACAACCTCTAAAAAATGAGAACTTTGGAGAATTCTCATCAAGTTGATAACTATGTTCCATTTAGAGATGTTTTTACTTGTATTGATTCATCCATTGGTTGATTCTCTCTTCAAAAGAGAAATAAGAAAAATACACTAAAATTGATCAATTTCTTGGCTTGGTTAGCACTTACCAAAAAGGTCTTTGATTTACCCTTGTGGGAATTGATAATGGAGGACTTTCCATCCTTGATTAGGTGGTATTAGTTTGCATTGTCTAGTGATCTTGAGTTTTACATCTTTATTTACCCATCCCATCAATATGGATGAGAATGGTCATGGAGTTCAAATTGGACCTCATTGGCTAAATCTTTTGCTTTGAAATTGGCATATGAACCAGGGTCAAATAGAGCATCCACTTTGTCTTCTTGAACTAAATTTTAATATGGAAGAGTTTAATCATCTCCTTAAAGAAGCAATTCTGAGAATCACTCCTCTCCCAASCTTGCATTTTTCTTTCTTTAACATTTGTTATGGTTTTTAAAAATTTAAATCATTGTTTATGAACCAGGGTCAAATAGAGCATCCACTTTGTCTTCTTGAACTAAATTTTAATATGGAAGAGTTTAATCATCTCCTTAAAGAAGCAATTCTGAGAATCACTCCTCTCCCAACCTTGCATTTTTCTTTCTTTAACATTTGTTATGGTTTTTAAAAATTTAAATCATTGTTTATGAACCAGGGTCAAATAGAGCATCCACTTTGTCTTCTTGAACTAAATTTTAATATGGAAGAGTTTAATCATCTCCTTAAAGAAGCAATTCTGAGAATCACTCCTCTCCCAACTTTGCATTTTTCTTTCTTTAACATTTGTTATGATTTTTAAAAATTTAAATCATTGTTTATTGTTATTGATGGATTTTTTAATTATTTTTAATTGTGTTATTGTTGTGTTTGATGGTATTATTTGTTTTCTAAAAATATTTTGCTTCATAAATTTACATGGTAATTTTTAACTTTTATTTTTTAATATGTATTTTTTTTTTCTATTTTTTTTTCTTTAATTTTATTATTAAAATACATATAAATTGTTTAAAAAAAATTACTACACAATGTTTTATTTCACATAAGATTTTAAATCATAAAGAAAAAAAAAACCAAAATAACTTCCAAAATGTGTATGATTTTCATTATATTTAACTTTTGAATGTTTTATTTCACATAAGATTTTAAATCATAAAGAAAAAAAAACCAAAATAACTTCCAAAATGTGTATGATTTTCATTATATTTAACTTTTGAATGTATATTTTTTTCTAAACATTTAAAAATAGTAAAGTTTAAAAAATGTTTAAATTAATATTTTATTAAAAATGTTTGGTAACTTATATTTATTATTAATATATTATTAGATAAAAAAATTATAATCTAAAATAATAATATAGAACATTTTTTTATATTTTTAAAAAATGACAAATTTCAAGCATTTATTTTTTTACAATGACATATTTTTGGAAAGATAAGAAAACACACCATTAAAAGAAATAGAGATTTTAGACAAAAATGAAAATAATTGAAAAAATATTTTAAAAAAATATTGATATTTTAAAAATAAGAAAATTCAAAATGTCAAAAAAATACTTCAATAAAAAATGGTGCTATCATTAGCACCATCTTTTAAACGGGAGTGAAAATAGTCATAAGTACGACCTCTAAAAAACGAGAACTCGAGAGGGTTCTCGTCAAGTTGGTAACAATGTTCCATCCAGAAATGATTTTACTTTGATTCATCCCTTGGTTGATTCTCTCTTCAAAAGAGTAAATGCTAAAATTGGTTAATTTCTTGACTTGGTTAACACATACCAAAGAGATCTTAGATTTACCTTTGTGTACATTGATGATGGAGAACTTCTCATCCTTGATCAGGGAATAATAGTTTGTTCTCCTCGTGAAGATTGCATCTCTCATATACATGTAAGGTTTTCCAAACACTACACCACACACATCAAGTGGTACTACGTCTACCTACACTTCAAGAATATAGTTTGCACTTATAGCAAATTTGATCTTATACTACTTAGTGACCCTCAGCTATGCATCCTCATTTACCCATATGAATGGATATGAATGAGGATGGTCATAAAGTTCCAATCCAAGTTTTTCACTTGATATTATGCTTTGGGGTTGGCCTATGAACCAGAGTCAAATAAAGTTCATCCACCTTTGTCTTTGCGACTTGAATTTTAATATGGAAGAGTTTAATCATCGCCTTCTCTTCCTTGGGATGGATGCTACTCAAATTCACCTCCTTATGCATTGTGGTGCAAACAATCTTTTCATTTCCATCTGTGCTGCTCTCTACCTGATTGCTTGAATCCATGGCTAAAATGTTCTCGTTTGCATCAATTTTGTGATTCTTTGGATTCAACATTGAATATAGCTTCCCATACTTATCTTTGGTGTAACTGTCAATATTACAATGGTTATAGTGGTTGTTTGGATTCTTACACCGATGTGCAGTGACTATTATCTTCTTGTCCTTTCCTTTCCACTTCTTTCCAATCCTTGGAAACATCTTGGTGGCCTTTTTGCTTTGAACTGTTTGGTTGCCCTTTATTTTTACCCATGTTATCCAAAAATTGTGCTTGCACACATGCCTCATCAACTATCTTAGGTTTAAAGAGCATCACTTGCCTCAATAAATCATTGTATATACCATCCAAATACTTGAGAAGTACATCCGAGTTCTAGGGAAGTATACCCAACATAATGGCCATTTTTTAAACAAAATGATGTACTCTTACACAATCTGCCCTTGCTTCTACTGAAAGTAATGCCAATCGATCCATTGGTCCTCCTTATACTTGATAGGGTAGAACTGAAACCTAATGTGGGTTTTCAACACCTCTCACTTAGTTCCTAAGGGATCATCATCTAGTATAAGTGTCTCCATGTGATTTCCCCACCAAGTTTAAGCATTGTCCTTTAACTTCAATCATCCCAATCAAATCATTTGTTCTTCTATGATGTTATGAACACTGAAATAAAGTTCTAATTATTGCAACCATTGATTCAACTTAACAACATCAATCTCACCTTGGTAGAGTTTGATGTCCACTTTCGCTTCCACTTTAAACGAAGAACGAGAAGTGATGACACCGAAACTTGGTCTCTTTCTCTAGCCTTTTTTTAGACTCCTTTCTAGGTCTTCATTGTCTCCAGATTTCTCGTCCAACCTAGCTTTTTAGTTAGAGCCACCAAACTCCCCAAAAGGTTCAAACTTATTCTCTAGAGTCACTATGAAAATGGCCATGTGAGAGATGTCAACAACTTGAGCTTCCATATTTGAAAATCCCTCTTCCAATTCATCCTATGGATTGTCAATGTACCCATCTACCATGGCCCCAAAAAACACTACTTTGATACCAATATGATATCTAAATTGTCATGGATATTCCACCGAGACATTTCATCACAACAAATCTTATAATATTCTACAACATTTTACTATGCGGTGTTTTATTTTAAATTGTATGTTTTTAATATTACCAATTTAACGCAAAAATAAAAGAGACAAGCAATAACACAATCCACACAATGAACACAAGTTGTACCCTAAGAAAACCCAATACGGGAAAATCCCCACTAAAAGGAGAGTTCTATGCTCTATTATTTTCTTCTCAATGATAAAATGCAAATACAAATAAAAGGGCACTCACTATAAAGTGTAGAACAACGTCAAGAGGGTGGAAACTATGTTTGCATAGTTTTGACCCCAAAAATGATCATTTAAGGCCTCAAATAGGAGTCCAAAAGGTTCTAGACCCCAAATCTCCAAAGTGAGACCTACCCCTAAAAATGGGCCCTACAAACAATAGATCCAATTTTTCCACCCAAAGAATACCAAAATATATGAGAAATTATATATTGATCCACTCCAGATCATGTGATGTCCAAAATAATGTAATTTTCACTTTTCAATGCTACTAACCCTATATGTTTTAATATATATGTACAATAACCCCTATTGCAGAAAGAACCCTACCTTTGAGTTAGGTATTTATACAACGATTCTCATTTGTATTTATCATCTCAAGCAATTCTTTCATTCTTAATAAAATGAATTCCCCGTGAACATCATAAGTGTTGTGCTCTGTCTTGTTTGGTTTTTTTCTCTAGTGAATTTATCATTGAGTTCTTTCTCTCTTTAAGGTCGTGCTCCTCTTCACTGATTTCTATTCAAGTGTTGCACTACCCTAACATTGATTTTTTTTTCTTTATTGCAAAATTAGCATGTGTGTTGTTTGTGTTCAATTCTCTCACCATCTCTTCTTCCGACTCTTAACAAGTAGAGACTTCGTTTATGTTCAATTCTCTCACCATCTCTTCCGACTCTCAACAAGTTGAGACTTCAATATAGAAATGTAATGTGAATTCATTCATTTTTTGGAGCTTTGATATACAAACTTTAAGTGAATCCATTCATTTCTAGGGTTTCGATACAGAAATTCTATGTGAATCTAATCATTGGTGTGTTTGAATACACCATATTAAGTTTTGAGTAGATTGCATGTTTAGCGCATTTGTGTGTTAGGTGCAAATTGTGGCTCATAAGAGTGGCCTTTGTGGAATAATCTAAATGGAATCAAAGTCACCTTGGTGAGCTTACTCATTCCATCAGAGTCACCTTGTTAATGCCATCCAAGCCTATACAATTAGGCTTGTCAATGTCAATCAACATTCTACATTTTCTTTGAAGAGTTATTTACAATAAAAACTTGGTGTTAATACATAGGATTCCAAGCAAGCAAATTGATTGATAGACAGATGCCATCCAAACCGGTACAATTCCACTTGTCAATGCCAATCAGCATTCCACATTTTAAGGATTTATTTACGATAAAAACTTGGTGTTGATACATACGATTCAAGGCAAGCAAAATGATTGGTAGGCAGCCCATTGTCGGCCCCTGCTTCTTTAATTCTTGTTTTTCAGACTACCGGGGAAAAGGTGTCCACAAGATTCAACGTTGGGCCGCCTCAGGAAGCGCCCCCAACTTACCATTCAACCAACATGCTATGCATAAACACTCCACGAAATTTGAATTACAACAGCTAAGGATTGCAAATCTTGAATATTTATTTACAAATTTGGAACAATATCAAATTACAATGTCGTACAACAACTAAGGGTTACAAATTTTGAATTTTTATTTACAAATTTGGAAAAAAATGTCAAAAAAATTAAGGTAAAAATAATATGAGAGGCCAACGGAAATAGGGTTACGAATTTTGAATTTTTATTTACAAATTTGGAAAAAATGTCAAAAAAAATTAAGGTAAAAATAATATGAGGCCAAAGGAAAATATTGACAAATTTTGGGCCGCAACAACACTTGTATCCATAAGTGATGTATCCAGTCAAATGCATACTCGAAAACAGAAGCAATATGCATAAGCCTTTTTATTCAAACATGGAACTTTTACTTTACTAA
>ML792619.1:37799-51200 GCA_009831015.1 Picea engelmannii
TACCTTGGGAAAGTGGTTCCCTTGTGCTTGGGAAGTGGTCCCCTTGTGGTTTTGGGTCTCTAACCACAAGAGGGAAATACATTGGGACTATGTACCTTGTACTTTATGTCTAATTCCACTTTGACTTCACTTAAGTCAAAAAGATAGAATTATTAAAATAGAAGCATTATGAGAAAATTGAAAGATAGAATATATTTCTATCGAAATTGTACAGCCCGAGTGGGCCTAACGGTTAAGAACATGCGTTTTCTCCTAGAAGATCACAGGTTCAATTCTGGAGGGGGGTAGGATATGTACATGTGAGCAAACTGTTGTTTGCAGATATTAATGTGGTGTTGAGTTTTGGGTACCTTGGGAAAGTGGTTCCCTTGTGCTTGGGAAGTGGTCCCCTTGTGGTTTTGGGTCTCTAACCACAAGAGGGAAATACATTGGGACTATGTACCTTGTACTTTATGTCTAATTCCACTTTGACTTCACTTAAGTCAAAAAGTTGGAATTTTGTTACTTAAGGCAAAAGTGACATTTTATTCACTAAGTGGGTGAATGAAGGGACAAAGTGAACTTAGGAAACTTAACCCAAAGTGGGTTTCTAAGTGAGATTCTTTTGGGATGATCTCACCCATTGAGTAGATGGTGCTTGGAGTGATCTAGGCCATCCATCTTTAGGTTTCCTTATGGATCGTTCAAGAGGGGCGCATAGGGCCAAGAGAGGCTTATTCACTCATTTGTTCACTTGGAGAGTTTGAGAGAGAGCATTGAGAAGAGAATGGAAGCATTGGTTGAGGGAAGCTTGGGCGCCTACTTTCATGGAGGGCTCATGGAAGCTTTGACCCTCAATTCTTTGTGGTGAGTGCTTTGGCTTTGAGGAGGGTGCATGCTTAGCAGGCACTAGCATTACTTGGACGATTGCAGATCTAACAGATTCAGTGTGGAGGTAGCACACAACAGCTTGTTTGTGTGCAAGGGCTTCTTCATCAGACAGAGGAGAATCAAGAGCACTTCAGTTCAATGAGATAGGCAACAAAGGGAAGAGGGCGCACTTGCTTGGGTGCATTTCTTCTTGGAACCATTAGCAAGGCTTGAGAGGAGCTTGCTACTTGTATAGGTTCCATTGTATTTGCTTACTTGTTGTATCTCATGCTTTAGACATCACTTATATACACATTCATTCTAAACCGGTTTTCCCCGGGGGTTTTATCCAGGGTCATGTTGACCAAAAATACTTGTGTTCATTTTTCATGTATGCTTAGTGTTTAGATCAGTTGTAGGAGCTTGTAAAGATTCTAGAGGAGTGCTATACGTTTTAAGGTTTGCATGTACTAACACTTGGTTACTAAAATTACTTGCAAGGGCACCTTAAAAGATCATATAACCATCAATTGAGGGCAGTTTTCTTGGCAGAAATAAACAGACCTTTTTGCTGTCCTAAAACGCAGCAAAGGACAGATTTGCATAACCGAACCTAGAGCCCAACAAGAGTTCATAAGACAGCCCTGTTGGGCAGTCCTCATAGTTCCTCAAAAATCTACATGGTATCAGAGCCTTGGTGGATAAGTTTCGCTGATTTGTAGAGCATGCAGTGGGCAGTTTTGTGGGACTGTTTTGGAAAGTTTGGACAGACTCTTTTCACACCTGTGTTGACAGGAGTGAGGCTATACTCTTTTGCAGTTTTAGCATCAGTTTGAGTTTCAGTGGACAGCCATGTTGCTGTCTCAGATGAGGGCAGAGGATAGGCTAGTCGGAGCTAACAACTGGTCCCCTTGGAAGACCAGGGTCATATTTGTCTTGGATGATCTTGAACTATGGGATATAGTCCAAGCTCCAGTGGTGATTCCTCCTGTCACTGCTCCCTTGTTGGTAGTAGAGTTCAGAAAGAGGAACACCAAGGCGAAGAGGACTATTTGTGATGCGGTGAGAGACCATGTCATCTTAGTCATCGGGTTCGCCATTTTTTAAGGTTCAAATTCGAAATTCGACGATTTTTATCCAATCCCAAACTTAATCAATCCAGTTCGCCGAATTCAAACACAAACTCGAACCCTAACACGATTCCGTACGCAAATTCACCAAAATTCATTGAGATTCGGCTAGGTTTTCATAAGGTTTGCGCAGTCGTTTAAAAAAAATGGGAAAATAGTCTGCCCACGAACTAGAAACCTCTCCATGCCGCAGCTCACCTTCATTTTCTCCTGCGACCCCAACCCGTGCCTTTGTCGTCACCCTCAACCTCTCCATGCTATCGCTCACCTTCATTTCCATCTGCGACCCCGACCCATGTCTTTGCTGTCACCCTCGACCTCTCTGTATTGTCGCTCTCCATTTCCGCCTGTGACCCCGACCCGTGGCTTTGCAATCATCCTCGAGTGTTAGTTCCACCGTCGATTCCATCTCGATTACCGGACGACATTCCATCTCCATGCTCCAGCATACCTCGACCATGGTCATAATTTCATATATTTCACTATATATTCAATAGTATTAATATATCCTAATATGGTAGTATATTAATATATATATATGGTAATATATAATTTCATATATTTCACAATATATATTTATAATTTCGTATTATTATATATTGAATTTTAATATATATATGTATATGTATATGTATATGTATATATATATATATATATATATTTTCAAATTTTATAGTATGACGAACATAATGCCGAATTTTATTCCCAAAATTTTCACTGTCGAATTTTTGGCGAACTTCAAGGTCGTCGAACTCAAACACGAACACGAACCAGGTGACTAAACCCCATTTTACTAGGAAAGACTATGCCTTTGAGATGTGGACCTCATTTTGCAAGCTCTACCAGAGTCTCAATCAGAACCGAAAGATGGTTTTGTAGGAGAAGCTCAGGTGCATTCAGATGCGCAATTCAGAATCAGTGACATCATACCTTGGCAGATTTACACAGATTCGAGATGAGTTAGCAGCATTCGTAGAGATTGTGGATCCGGACTTTTTAGTGAGGACGGCTTTAAATAGCTTTTCCAAACCTTGGGGTTCATTTGTGCGAGGCATTGTGGCCCGGGACGTCATGCCCAGTTGGTAGAGACTTTGGGACGACTTTGTACAGAAGGAGCTGAGATGCGGCTCTGGATCTTTTGGATAGTAACGTATTTTTGAGGGTGATGAGGATCTTGCTCTTTGGTCAAAGGGCAAGAAGAAGACCGACAAGGGTGCTAGACAAGGTCCCAAGGGAGGGGCCAAGCCACAGCAGAGTGGCAGTGGGCAAGAGAGACATGAGCAAAGTGAAATGTTTTTCTTGTGGGGAGATGGGGCACTATGTTGGACAGTGTCCCAACAGGAAGAAGAAGCAGCAGGATAGTACTGCAGTGACAACAGAGGAGGAGGAGGAGTTCATTGCTTAGTTTGAGAGGGAGTGTGCCTTCATGAGTTGTTTGACAGTTGAGACCCCATCCAGCAGTTGGTGCGTGGACAAAGTTGAGGAGGTTCCACAGATTGAGAGTGGTGTATCTCATGGGACACAGACTCAGTTTTTGAGGACACCATATTCAGGGGTGACTGGTCCACCCGGGACAACTTCAGTTTTAGAGTTGTCGAGTAGACAGACAATTGGTGTAGAGGCTCCAGAGCATCAGAGATTGATCAGTGGGAGCAGGGCGCCAAACAGGTTTGACTCTCACTCGGCTATGGAGACGAGCAAATCAAGTTCAAGTTCCACTTCAGCTGGAATTAACTTGGTGAGAGGCTAAGGTGAGGATCTTGGTGAGATGCCAAGATCCAGGTACTCTTGGTGAGATGCCAAGAGATGAGACTCTTGGTGAGATGCCAAGAGTAGGGAACTTTGGTGAGATGTCGAGGTAGAGATATTTGGTGAGATGCCAAGATCTAGGTGATCTCGGATAAGTGGATATGGACTTCCATCTAGAGATCAGACAAGTCGAGCAGATCAGTGTTGGGGCAGGTCGAGCAGATCAATGTCAGGGCAGGTCAAGCAGATCAGTGTCAAAGGCCACTTTTGGTGATCAGGGTACAACCATGCTCACCGAGTATTTGCCAGCAGGCAACGGTGTCAACTGCAGGGACGAGATGGGCTTGGTGAGAAACACTTTCTTCAATAAGAGGGAGTGTTGAGTTTTGGGTACCTTGGCAAAGTGGTTCCCTTATGCTTGGGAAGTGGTCCCCTTGTGTTTTTGGGTCTCTAACCACAAGTGGGTGAATGAAGGGACATAAAGTGAACTTAGGAAACTTAACCCAAAGTGGGTTTATAAGTGAGATTCTTTTGGGATGATCTCACCCATTGATTAGATGGTGCTTGGAGTGATCTAGGCCATCCATTATTTGGTTTCCTTATGGATAGTTCAAGAGGGGCACATAGGGCCAAGAGAGGCTCATTCACTCATTTGCTCACTTGGAGAGTTTGAGAGAGAGCATTGAGAAGAAAATGGAGGCATTGGTTGAGGGAAGCTTGGGCGCCTACTTTCATGGAGGGCTCATGGAAGCTTTAACCCTCAGTTAATTGTGGTGAGTGCTTTGGCTTTGAGGAGGGCGCACTCTTGGAGGAGAGTGCATGCTTAGCATGCACTAGCATTACTTGGATGATTGCAGATCTGACAGATTCAGTGTGGAGGTAGCACACAACAGCTTGTTTGTGTGCAAGGGCTTCTTCATCGGACGGACGGAGGATCAAGGGCTCTTCAATTCAGTGAGATAGGCAACAAAGGGAAGAGGGCGCACTTGCTTGGGCGCATTTCTTCTTGGAACCATTAGCAAGGCTTGAGAGGAGCTTGCTACTTGTACAGGTTCCATTGTATTTGCTTACTTGTTGTATCTCATGCTTTAGACATCACTTATATACACTTCCATTCTAAACTGGTTTTATCCAAGGTCATGTTGACCAARAATACTTGTGTTCATTTTTCATGTATGCTTAGTGTTTAGATCATCTGTRGGAGCTTGTAGGAGTGCTATATGTTTTGAGGTTTGCATGTACTAACACTTGGTTACTAAAACTACTTGCAAGGGCACCTTAAAAGAGCATATAACCATCAGTTGAGGGCAGTTTTCTTGGCAGAAGTAAACAGACCTGTTTGCTGTCCTAAAACACAGCAAAGGAAAGATTTGCATAACCGAACCTAGATCCCAACAAGAGGTCATAAGACAGGCATGTTGGGCAGCACTCATAGTTCCTCAAATATCTACATGTGGCACTGGCAAGGTACCAGCACTCTCATTCTCACTTAGAGGCTAGAGAGTGGAACGAATTCCATTTCCTAAGTGGACCCCAATGCTCAAAAATTCTCAAGGAAAAAATTATTACTATTGAAATTCTCAAATGCCAATGTTCTAGTTCAAGTATGTCTCATAGATGCTGTGTATCAAATTTTTTGTTATCTATATATAGTCACATACATATAAAAACTCTCTTTTACTTTATGATTGACCAATGGATTGAATTAACAAGAGATTCTCAAATTGAATACAACTATGCTATAAACTAAAACATAAAAAAAAATGAAATCTATTTGAATTTTGAATAACTTCAAATAGCAGCCCCCAGGGTGTAGAACAGTCGGTGAATGAGTGTACTGTTAAGGCACTCCGTTATTATGTGAAGTCACCGGTTCGAAACCCTCGACTAGCCTTGTGTACCGCGTGAGGGGCTGCGTTAGCATGCCTAGAGGTTATAGTGGTAGCAGTCGGATAACACAACCACTTGTCACGCGAGTACGTGCCCGACTAGTTGCTAATTCCGCCAGTCAAAAAAAAAAATACTTCAAATAGCATTAAAGTCTACTTGAAAATACATGAATACAATATATTTATATTTAAGTATTTAATCAATAATGCCAAGATCACAGAATGTGGTGTCTCTGATTCTTAAGTTCGAGGAACCATATTAGATGGCTCCATTTCAATGCCGGGTTCTATTAGATATATGACAAACTATAGTGGATATAAAGCTTTTTCAGAAAGCACATATTTTTCTTCAAATTAAAAATAAAAATAAAAACTTTATAATGTAATACATAATCAAGGAACAGTTTTAAATTTAAACATAGACTAAGCATACCAGTCGAGTCATACTATCAAACTCCTTGACCACATCAGTAAAGTTCACTACATCCTCTTCATCAATTGCATTAGCCAAATCCTGAAAAAAACAAGTAATCTCTAAGTTCAAATACCAACAGATAGCCTATCCTATATTTTTGTTATATCTAAGTATGTTGACGCTGCCATATTCAGCCAAGTTTGCCACGAATGTTTTCTCAATAAATCATGCAATTAGAAAAGGTAAAAAAACTTACAGCTAGGAATTTGCACTCTCGGGTACCTGAAAATGTTGGATCAAGTTCCTGCATTGGCAACCATGACACAATTGAAGAAAGAGTTCTCAATCACTTCTCTCTCAAGTCCAGTTGATTAAGTAGCCATACAAGCTTCTGAGTTATAGAAAAAATATCAAAAGGAATGATTTAACAAGTCAATGCTGAACCTGATATTTCTCAATTGCATTGTTTATTGCCACAACATCACCCTTGCAAATGTGGCAAAGGCCAGCATTTAGAAGATAACCCTTAACACTGTACTTGAGAAGATTATTATTGATCGACTGCTGTGCTACTTCTTCAAAAATTTGGATGGCCTTTGGGTATCTGAAAGTATCACAATCAAAAAATCAAATCAGAGAGAAAAACATTGCAAAAGGAACCAGAGAGATGATTCAATGCCTTTTGAATTAGGATTCGTAGGCCAAAGAGCCTGGCAGTTTGCTACAATAGAAATAACCACGAGCACATTCCCCTAGTGGTATGTTCTTCTAGAAAATGGAAACAAGAATGAGTGTAACCATGGACATAGTAGACTCTTAGTGACGAAACACTTTTGGTAGGTTCAGGACTATGACGGAGCAGCAAGGAGTGAAAACCGTAGCACACGGACTAGGGTTACAGTTCAATGGTGATAGCACGAAGGGAGGATGAGGATTGGCCTCTACAAGCAACCTCTCCAAGAACAAGATCGCAGACAAGGGCATGGTCACTCAAAATAAGTTCAAGGATCAGACTGTTGAGGTCGAATAGATTCCAGGTAAGGAGGGGAAATCGCCATTGGCACAAAACAAGACAGTGAGGGAGGAAGAGAACTAGAATCAAGCAAAAGATGAGAAGAAAGGACAGCTTAAGGGAGGTAAGACGACCGGATCGCGGGGCAAGGATAAGAATATCATAGCATTTCAAAGCAGGTTACAAGTCAAGGACAGATCAATCCTTTCCAATGATCGTGTAACCCTTGAGGATTTTCTCTCAAGCGACCTCCTCAACCTCATTTCGAAAGGGCATACTGTATCTCAGAATTTCAGGCTCAGATCTGATCCAGGGTTTCACTTTGATAAATAGAATAACAAAAGTCAGTGAAGACACAGGAAAACCAGTCTCAGGGAAGGAACAAAAGAAAAACTGCAAGGTGCATCAAAAAGTCAAGCGAGGATATGTTGTTGGACATGGAAGAGGGACTGGTGCAGGAGACTCTGCTAAAATTCTCTCAACAAGCCTTCATAAGGTGGTTTAGAGGAAGGGAGCTTTCAGAAAATACCTTAAGAGGATGGGCTGCAGCTTTTTGGGGCAAGTCACTGGGATATGCTCCAAAATTCCACATGGGTTCAAGGGGTTTCAACATCATCCTTTTCAAGGGTTGGGAGGACAGAGATAACATAAAAATTGGAGGGCCAGACTTCAACCATTCAACATNGGCTGCAGCTTTTTGGGGCAAGTCACTGGGATATGCTCCAAAATTCCACATGGGTTCAAGGGGTTTCAACATCATCCTTTTCAAGGGTTGGGAGGACAGAGATAACATAAAAATTGGAGGGCCAGACTTCAACCATTCAACATGCCTCTGTATCAGATACTGAGGTCCTCATTTCAACCCAGTTTGACAGCAAATCTCCAAGCTCCCAGTATGGATCAAACTTTCCCACCTCCCCCTCAAATTCTGAAAACTGTGATTCTACAAATGATGGATGAAAAGCTGGGAACCTTACTAAAAATAGACGAAAACTTATTGGCAATGGAGAAAACAGCAGTTATTAAGACATATGCAATAAAATCTAAATGACAAGTATATCTTGAATCTTCTAATCATTTCTTCAGTCTTTATAAGAGTGATTTAGCCTACAAGCACCATAAAGTGTTGCRCTCTCTTGTGATTGGGTTATTTCTCTCTCTAGCATGATTCTCTTGGATTATTTTTCTCTGTAGGTTTTGTGCCTCTCTTGGTGCCCTAGTGTTGTTTTTTCTCTCTTTATTGCAGAATCAAGGTTTGCTGGTTTGTTACTTTTGATTCTCTCTTATGAATCTCAGCATTGTATCAGAGCGGGTGTGAAACTCCCTTACCCAATTCTGCAGCAGATCCAAGGCTATTTGGCTGGTGGCATCATTGAAAATTTGTGGCTGCACAACCAAGGTTTCAGATAATCTTTTTACTGTAGATTTTCCGCAGCTGATCCGAGGTTGTTTAGCTGGTAGCATCACTGATTTTGTGACTGCAATCATTTTTTCTTGCTCAAAGCTCCTCCAAAAACCAATGTCTTTGTGTGGCTGGCTTTGAGCAACTCCATCCTGACATGGGCAATCTACAGAAAAAGGGATGGCAAGGCCCAGGAAGGTGTCAACTATTTCAAGAAGACACATAAACAGTCTCTCCTTTCTTCATCTTCTACCATTTCATGAAGGAGATATGGAGTGCAAATGGAAGATTGACAGTGACAACCTCAAAATGCGAAGGGACAGATCTGAATCAGGATCTAGGAAATTAGATTAGTGGGAAAAAGGAGGATCAGCAAGTTCTTCCTCTGCTGGTATTATGGTCAATATGGATAGCATGGAACAGCATCATTTTTCAAGGGAAAAAGTTCAGCCCGTTAAGGACATATCATAGGATGAAAGCCAGCCAGGGTGAGGGCCTGGAAGCTAAACAGGGAAAAAGCCTTGTATACTAGAAGCTCCCATAAGGGATATGGCAAAGGTTCAAGGATTATTTGATGGAGCAGCAAGAGGAAACCCAGGACAGAGTGGGGCAGAGGGATGGCTCTGGTTTCAACTTTCGGGACAATACAAAAATTTGAGTCAAGCTTGAAATAGGCAGGGGTACCAACAACCAAGCGAATAAATGGCAGCAAACATGCTGGTCACTCTAGATTTGGTGAAGGGGGGTCTCTGATATGGAGATTTACAGGGACTCCAAAGTAATCAAAGGCTGGCTGAATGGGTCCATCCATCTTCAAGCGAGCGTGAAGAAGATAAGAGATACTGCAAGTAGATTTAACCGAATTTATTTTTCTCACGTCTATAGGGAGCTCAACCCTGAAGAAGATTCACT
This sequence comes from Picea engelmannii, assembly GCA_009831015.1. NCBI lineage: Eukaryota > Viridiplantae > Streptophyta > Pinopsida > Pinales > Pinaceae > Picea > Picea engelmannii. Next base: position 47,158 of record ML792619.1, read on the forward strand.
GGCTAGGGCAACTGTGAATCTAGCAGAGGGAAAACTGTAAACAGAAACAACAGGAAAACCTGGTAGCCACTCTACCAGGTATATTTTCTAAATCCAGTTTTGCTTTTATTTCCTTTTATACCTGTAAGGACATATATTAGGTGCCAAGCATTGGCAAGAAATATAGTTGACTCTTTTTCTAAGCTTCAGTTCCACTTCAGACTTTGAAAAGCTCTTTTTGAATAGCAGGCACTAATGTCAATCAAAATGTACTCGTTTTATAAACTAAATAAAAAGAGTTGACTTTCTTCCAAGGGGAAAAACAAGAATGATGGTAACCGCGTGTAAGCTATTCTTCATAGTATTCTATAAATAGAATATATGTAGCTGATACTTCAAAAGCATCAGCAGAAAAGCCTACACCTACAGGAATTTCTATCTGGGATTATTTGAAGTTGGTCACCAGTGAATTATTACTCAAGAACCATTTTTGTTGCTTTAGGTGTGGAACTGCCTACTAGAATGTCCACTTTCTGTGGGATCTTGGGAATATATATTATAGATACTCTAGCAAGTTTCTGGTGGTTGAAACTTGAAACGACCCTACTTGAAAAAGCACGAGAGTCGAACACAACAATATTGGCAAGAAGTAGACTTGTGGCAGGATTAGGGGAACTTAACAGGGCCAATGCTCATATTCAAACATAAAAGGAGAATGAAAAAAAATGGCTCTGGCTAAACAATGGAAAGGTATATCACAAATCATAAACATATCAAACAGTATTTTCTAATGGCATGCAGAGTTCTACATTTTTGCTAAAAACATTACAACTGCAAACTGAACATTGAAAACTTCCTATTCAGTATAAGTGGAAACCCTATGGTCACTTATTATCCCACAGCAAGGTGAAGTGTGACACTAATATTCATGTTAACAGTCCCTCTTTCCATATTGAACTTACTGTTCAAGCTGGGCTGCAAACTGTGCAACTTTAAGTTGGCATTGGTTAGCTGTACTAGTAACTTCTTCACCTCGAAAGAGGTCTGCGGCACGCTCAAAATATTGCATAGCCAATTCCAAATTTTCTTCTGCCTCATATAGGTCACCAATCTCCTACAGAAAAAATATATTCTAGATTTAATGAACAGCTTTATCCAGAACAGAATGATACTGAAGACATCTAACTGTGCTACATATCTTAGAACTTATTCTAAGCACATTTTGGTAGTAGAACAAATAAATACTCCATTTGTTAAGACATGGACAACATGGACATATCAATTCCACTACAAACATTGCATTACCTTGCAATGCTTTGCAGCCATCGACAATCTTCCTATCTCCAGGAAGAGATTAACCGCCAAATTTAAGCATCGCACAGCCTCTGCAACATAAAAATCACTAAAATCAAAACTGGCAACCATTCAATAGCAGTAAAATAGAACCGATGGTCTCAACAAACTAATACAGCAACCTAAACATCACCTCTGCCACCAGGCAGAAGACATAAATTCTAACCAAGTACAAGAGCAAAACCTACAGTAGGAGATCAAGGCTATTGATCATCAAGCAGGCATTGGATTTAGATAGCATTACAATCACCCATAGAAATGAAGTCAAATATATGGAACATATTTCAGATAAATACTATTCTAGAAATGCTATTCTTTGCCCCAAGTAAATTATTTGTCTAAATGTGGAAATGTTCTTCCCAAACATTGCATTCTACAATGGACAACCTTCAACATAAAATTTCTTATTAAAACAATAACAATATATGAACATATTTCAGATAAATACTATTCCCAAAATGCACATTGCCCTAAGCAAATTATTTGTCCAAATTAAGAAGTATTATCCCAAATACTGAATTCTACAATTGATGAACCTTCAATGACATAAAATTTTAAATTTGTTATTAATGAAGTAATAGCAATATACTAAAATATAATGTTCAAAATGAAGACTTAAACCAGATTTGTTAAAGCATTGACCAAGTCCATGCAGGCAAGGCAATGTTCATGGGAAAGCGGTTGGCACTCAGATGAATATAAAAAAAACCTCCAACGTGCTTGCCTATGTTGGTTAGTTTCTAAATGTCCCTCAATACATGTTAGACAATCAAAGCATGTCAGATGAAGACGTGCGTAGCTCGTTAAGGCTTTCATTCTTGAGGAAAAGAAATTATTAATGAGAAGCAAGCTTCATCTCAAAATAAAGTACATGACTCCCCAACTGGCAAACAAGAACATCTTCAAAGATGACATTAAGAGAGAAATGATTCCTTTGTCAACAAAATTCACCACTGTAAATATATAATACAACTCCCAGCATGCTAGACTGAACCAGCTTTCAAGATGCAAATTATTCTGGTAGAAATGGTGAAAACATCTATAATAGTAATCTTTATTCTTGCTACATCTTCAGATTATTGGGTCTCTTTTTTACAATAAAATTTCAGTTTCTTCATTCTAGTTCACTATCAATAATGCTGGTTCATTAAGCAAAAAAGCCTTGCACAGACAAAGAAAGTGTATCAATGTTCAAAACCAGACAGATACATTATCTGTGGCTTAAGTTGACACAAAATATGAAAGAATGAGACTAAAAGACTGTTGAGAAAAGCCCACGTCCTAAGATAGGCCCTAGGGAGTGCAAAGGGTTGCTGGATCTTGATATCCATCAAATTGGAAAATTGCCTTATTAAGAGTCGTCAATAACCACTACAGGGAAAAGTCTGTGTTTAATAATGTATGACACTGGAAATAATTGCTTAATTAAGATTCACCAATAACCACTCAAAGGAGAAGTCTGCATTTAATAAGGTGTAACACTGAAAACAATTTTATTATACAAATTCCATATTGTCTTTAAAAGCACAGTTCTTTCTCTTCTCCAGAAATCCCTTTTATCACTTCTTTGTCATATATGGACACTAATATAATGTCTCTCTTGGATATGACTCCCTTGCCCTTATTGAGAGATGACATTTTCAGAACCATTTCCAGGATATCTCGTCCAAGATGCACCTCCTGAGCATGATCATCAGACCCATTATCCTTTATGTTTCCAAGGGATGGGGCCTAGTTTGCTTCAGACCAACTGGGCTGGGACAGATGGAATCCAAACCCTTCTTCAGTGCATCATCCAGTGTGAACAGACAATTCCCCTGCCCATAGTCCAAGCCAGGTTCAGATCCCATTCTTTATGCCTCAAGGCCATTTTCAGATTGATCTCTTTCCTTTGTAGAGTCTGGATTTTGGGGGAATCACCTTCCGGCAAGGATCAATATCCTTATCTTGCACGTTGTTCCTCTGAGTCCATCACCTTGGCAAGCCCCTCGAGCAAGTCTGTTGTTGGTTTTCAAAGGCTTCCAAGTTACTTTAGTAAGTGGCCATCTCGTCAAAACGTACCCCACTTTTAGGTACTCTTCAAATGCTCCAAGGAACCTCTTACCATCTAAACATGACCTGAACTAGGTAATCAAAGTGGACATCTACAGACAGTATATCCAGATCACTTAGATTGCACCCCCTAGGAATCTTGGCCCTGAGATGACCTTTTATTCTGAGCACTTTCTAGAGCTGAGAGACATGGACACTGGATGCATGCCCTATGGATCCCCCTTGATCAGTTCCAAGTAGGCTCTCAGCAAATTTGGGTTCGAACTTCAGACTAATCACCACATCTCGCGGTCAGATATGATTTATCTATTATGCAACTTACAGGAGACCAAGACAGAGGAGCATCTCAGGGAGATATTACTGTGTCTGTCTGATGTCAAAGGGAGATATTACTGTGTCTGTCTGATGTCAGGACTCGTGGAGCTCCTTCTCCACCATGTTTTGCTACCCCAATTAGTGGTGCCTCACTCTCTTCATGAAAGAGAGGTTTCCGGACATAGATCGCAATCTCCGTCCACTGACCCAATGGGAGACCTTCAAGAGGATCACCTCTTTCTTCCCATTTGCCCTGTCAGATCGAGGCAATGAGCGGCAAGCAAAGATCCACACCATTTCAAATTCTAGATCAATGAGACTTTGAGTTTCCTCTTGACCCTCCC
>ML792619.1:76136-93312 GCA_009831015.1 Picea engelmannii
GATAGAAATATATTAGGTTATGTTACGTTGACTCCAAGGTTTCCCAATCAAAATGCATATTCCATGGAATAACCCACCAAATTGTAATCAACCAACGAAAAACAATTTGCATGTTACCTTCTCAAAAGGAAAAAGCATAAATAATTTTTAACCATAAAATATGTCCACGTTAACCAATGTCAAACACTTTAACCATAAAATGTTAAGCTCAACCAACATAGACACTTAAAATTTCAAGCTCGACCAACATAGGCACTCTTTTTAAGGTTGAATAATTTACTTTTGATTGAGATTGATTTATTAATGTCAATGTCAAACACTTTAACTATAAAATGTTAAGCTCAACCAACATAGACACCTAAAATTTCAACATCGACCAACATAGGCACTCTTTTTAAGGTTGAATAATTTACTTTTGATTGAGATTGATTTATTAATGTTGAATAATTTACTTTTGATTGAGATTGATTTATTAATGTTGAATAATTTACTTTTGATTGAGATTGATTTATTTTGGAGAAAATGAATCATCTTTCCATGGTTGACTTTACCATGGTATCATCGAGAGTGGATAGCAACGCTTGGTCTTATTTCACAAAATAGATTTTTCCCATATATGTATATAGAGAGTACCAAGTACCTTCGAGATGACTAAAAGAACTATTGTCATTTTTTAAGTTGTTTGCATGATTTTCATTTTAACATATCATTTTATAATAATGATTGAAACATAAATTATTCAAAGTTATTTTCATAATCATTATAGTGATAGCTATGGCATATAGTTAAATCTATTATAATGATTGAAACAATATAAATAATGCAAACATTTGTTTGATAATATTGATATTCTAATAGAGGATGAATACTTTCAGTATCACTCACACAACTAGATCAAAGATCAACACACCGATATTTTGACGTGGTAAAATCTCTACGGGTAAACATCCACGACTCCAGCAAAAGAAAAAGATTACAGAGAGATTTTACAATAGAGTTTCTCACAATCGATCATCGACAAATGACCCTCCATGCTCTTTAAATAAAAATCATGGACCAATCGAGTGTTAAACCACGGATCAATGGTCATTAAGATCGAGGATAATATGAACCGTCGGATCACTCTATGTCGGGAACATATCGTGATCGTCGGATTTCCTAACTACAAATGCATATTAATGCATACTAAAAAAACACACTAAGAACCACACTTTTACCTAACGACACATTAGACCAAGTAGATCTTAACTAACTCCTAAGTGTCTAAATATCCTAACATCCCCCCTTAAGAACAACTTGGGATATGATTGGAGGATTTACAATAGTGACACAATAGGAGAAGGAAGGAGTCATTAGAGCCTATCCCCCCTTAATGACAACTTCCTGAACTCCTAATATAGATTGAAGGTTGGAAAACTTCGCTTCTGTAAGAGACTTTGTGAAAATGTCTGCAACTTGATCTTCTGTAGGGCAAAAGAGCACTTCAATAACTTGATAATGAATGAGCTTTCTAATGAAGTCCATGTGTAGTTAGATGTGTTTGTTGCGTTGATGTTGAACTGGGTATTTGGCGAGCTTGATGAAACTTTGATTGTCGCACCAAAGGTTGGTTGGATGGTGTTGCTGGAATCCAAACTTTGAAAGGATTTGTCGAAGCCACAAGGCTTCCTGACTTTCATTTACTGTTGCTTGGTACTCTGCTTCTGCTGAAGAAAGTGCAATAGCATGTTGTTTCTTTCAGGCCCAAGTGACAGGTCCTGATCCAAGGCTGAAAACATAACCTGCAGTAGATTTATGATCATCAGGGTCACCGACCCAATCTTAATCGGTTAAACCAACCGATAAAGGAGTCCCCCCTGAACTGTAATGTATCTCGAAATGAACTGTATCATAGACATAACGAAGTATCATTTTAATTGATTTCCAATGGTTTTCATGGGGTGTTTGCATATACCGGGCAACAAGACCAACATCAAAGGAAAGATCAGGACGTGTATGAGTCAAGTATAAGAGGCTACCAACTAACTGATGGTACATGGTGGCATCAACTTCGGGAGAAGTACAAGTGGCAGTAAGCTTGACTCCAAACTGGAAGGGAGAAGAGGTTGGTTTACAATCATCCATGTGAAAACGACGAAGAAGGTCACAAGCATACTTAGACTGGGAAAGAAAAATTCCTTCATTGGTTTGCAAAACTTGGAGGGCAAGGAAAGAGTGCAAAAAACCTAAGTCTATCATTTCAAATTTCTTCTTAAGGCTGGTTTTCACATGGTTTAAATTTTTTGAGTCACTACCAGTAAGGATAAGGTCATCAACATAAAGGACAAGGATTATGAGATGGCTTCCTACTTTCTTGGTATAAACATTAGGATCATAATGGCATCTAGAGAATCCAATGTCATTGAGAAAGTTGTCCATTTGGGCATACCAAGCTCGAGGAGCTTGCTTAAGACCATAAAGAGATTTCTTAAGGTGACAAACAAGGCTAGAGTCATTTTGGACGTAGCCATGAAGTTGTTCCATGTAGATTTCTTCTTGCAAATCTCTATGCAAGAAGGAAGATTTAACATATATCTGATGGACCTCCCATTTATGTGAGGCGGCAAGGACAAGAACAAGGCGGATGGAATTCATTTTGGCTACAGGGGCAAAGGTTTCATTATAGTCAATTCCTTCAACTTGGGAAAATCCTTTGGCAACTAACCGAGCTTTCTGTCTTTCAACACTTCCATCTAAAGCATACTTAGTTTTATAGACCCATTTACATCTAACAAGTTTTTTTTCCTTTTGGAAGAGGTATAAGATCCCAAGTATCATTTGCCATTAAAGAATGATACTCTTCATTCATTGTTGTATCCCAATCTGGATGACCTGAAGCTTCTGCAAATGTCTTTGGATCATGAGTCTCAGAAACTTGAGCCAGAAGAGAAGAGGTTCGCTAGAACTATGAACGTGTTCGGCATTGATATGAAGGATCACCGACAAGACCACCAACTGCTTCTCGTGTTGAACTGACCCATCTAGGAAGTGGTGGAACGGGTGCGGGTTCAGGTTCAAAGGACTCATCTGGAGGAAGGTGAGCAGGCAGAGGTGGATTTTCATCCTCACTGTCATCATCTGAAGAAGAAACCAGAATAGGAACAGAAGAAGGCACAGACGCTGAAGATGGCTCGCAAGTCGAAGAAGGCACAATCATCGAATTAGGCTCGCAGGCCAAAGAAGGCACAAACGTCGAATTAGGCTCGCAGGCCAAGAGATTTTCATTAAATTTAACATATCTTCTAATAATAATTTCATTACAATGTGGTTGAAGAAGTCTATAACCTTTGACATCTTCAGAATAACCAAAAAATATACACTTCTCACTTTTAGGCTACAATGATTTCCTTTTCTCATCAGGAATGTGAGCCTATGCTATACTGCCAAATACACGGAAGTGACTTACATCTGGTTTAATTATAGTCCAAGCTTTTTTTGGTGTTATATTTTTAAGAGCCTCTGTGGGAGTGCGATTTACTATGTAATTTGCACAGTTGATTGTTTCTGCCCAATACTTTGGACTTAATCCCTTAGATTGGATCATATAATTAACCATTTCTTTTAATGTGCGGTTCTTTCTCTCGGCAACACCATTTTGTTGTGGTGTATATGGAACACTGTGTTGCATTTGGATGCCCTATGTAGTGTAGTAACTTGTAAAATTATTGTTCACATACTCACCTCCATTATTTGTTCTTAACCTTTGAATTTGATGTCCATATTGTTTTTCTACAAGGGCCTTGTAGGCCAAAAACTTGTCAAAAAATTTGCTCTTAAGTTTTAAGAAGTAAACCCAAGTACGTCTGGAAAAGTCATCAAAGAAAGTTAAGAAATACTTGCACCCAAAAAATGAAGGAGAAGAAAGTGGACCACAGAAATCACTGTGAACAAGCTACAAAGGGCCCGAGGCGTGCCAAGAGGCACGTTTGTCAAAACTGTCCCAATGATGTTTGTCGAGAACACAACTGGCACAAACACCATCTTTGCATGAAACAAGAGGAAGACCAATCACCATCTGTTGATTACATAGTTGTTGCAATGAGCGATAATTTAGATGACCAAACCGCTCATGCCAAAGTTTGCTCAAGTCATTGCTATGAGCAATAAAAACTGATGGAAAAGACGATGACCCAAAGTTGTCAAACTCTTACAACCTGGTAATATCATAAGCAATTCCAGTTGCAAGAACATGCTTAGGATCTTTTAGATCCTTGATTACAACTTGGTGAGGTGAAAACTCTACGATTTTACCTTCACCTGAATGAGTGATTTGATATATTGATAGAAGGTTAAAAGAAAGACTTGGAACACATAATACATCATGGAAATGACCAATATCTACTTGAATTGTTCCAGAGCCTACAACACTAAGAGATCTATCATCACCAACAAATATTTTCTTGGTGTTACATTCATTTAGAGTTGAAAATATGTCTTTATCCTTAGCCATATGATCAGATGCTCCAGAATTAATAAGCCACTCATCAGAAATAGAAGTAGAAGTTGTATTGAAGGAGAAACCAAAAGAAAAAAGTGCATGTCCATGATAAGAAGAAGTAGAATCAATATTGATGTTGTGCTTCTTCATCGTTGCTTTTAAAGCTGCCATCTTCTTGAAACATTTGGATTCATCATGACCATTTTTATCACAAAAGTTGCAATCTCTGTCTGTCTTCTTATTTTTATATTTTGCTCCTTTGTCACCATTAGGAGCCAAAGTCGTCTGAGTGGGTTTGGGACCCTTATGTTGCTTTTTGTTGTAGCGTGGATGTTGTTTCTTGGGATACTTGGGTTTATCTTTCTGCTGGGCAACTAAGGCTTTGTTGGAGGTACCTGCAGTGCTGATCACTCCAAGTTGTACAAGCTTATCTTCCTCTCTAATCAAAGCAGCACAAAATGACTCAAGAGTGGGTTTTTGATAAGCTTTCCCTAGAGCCTCTCGCATGGCATAAAAGGTAGATACAAACACAGAATATGCACTACCTAGCTTAGAAAGAATAAGATAGATGCAACGCTCTTCCTCCATTTTTATCTCACATTCTTCACATAAAATTCTGAATGTTTTAAACTTAGATAGATAGTCTCAAAGGCAAGAAAAATCATTTGGAATTAAGATCAGTACTTGATTTTCTAACTGTTGTGCTCGAATAATATTGAGCTTACCAAACACAAATTCAATATTCCCAAGCTTCATCGGGGTCATCAATTTCTTTAAGGTGGAACCGTAAATCAAGAGAGATGGACTTTCCGATTAGTCCACGTGCTTCGTAGCTCCTATTAGCCCATTTGACTTTCTTATTAGCATCAGTGGGTTTTTTCTCCTTTCCCAAGGTAATCTGGTACAAGCTTTTACTTCTTAATAAATCCTCCATGTGAGATTTCCATTGGAAGTAGTTGGTGCTAGTAAGCAAAAGATTTCTGGCAGAAGCCATATTAAATATGTAGATAACATGGATTTGAAAACTGAAACTGATGATTTGGATGGAAAGATCATGAAAAATTATGCGATTTAAAAAAAAACAACAACACTAAAAACGGACTTCAGATGTGAAAGTTATGCCCTTTTAAAAAAAGGCATAAACGGTAACCAAAGGACCACGTGGTGGTGTAAGTTGCTTTATGAAGTGATCCACTTTTATAAAGAGAAGTGGGGATCACTTTTACAATGAAGTTACTTTATAAAAGAAAAACTGCATGCAAAATAAACAAGAGCAGCAAAGCTGCATAATACTGCCTCCTTACCAACAACTTAAAAAAAACATAATTATGTCTACAATGAAGACTACGGGTGTCGACATGAAATTCGCGGTATATGGAGAGGACAAAGGACATGGCCATCGCATAGCCAGCTAATTTTGAACACCTCAATAATGCCATATCGTTGGTGCCAAGTTCGAATTTTAGTCTCCGGCGGATATTTTGGCCGAAGATGCGTCCAATTAACTATTAATGCTGGAAATCAAGTTACACGTCAGCCATTAGAGTGTCATGGTAACGGTGGTGGCCTCACGTGTGGTAAAGAAGCTGCCAAGAAATTTCCACCTCAACGATAATTTAATATTTCATTTAAGCGGCGTTAATATTAATAGTTTTGTTTGGGAGTAGAATTTGATTATCTTCCACACGCGGGAATGATAGAAATTAAAGTAAAATTATAAATACTTTTTTAAATACGAACTTTACCCTGTCGTTTATGAACGTGGATGTACTGAACGTCCATCCCTCGAAGGAGAAAGAGCAGTTTTAGCCTTAAAACGCGCCTGTTCACAATCGTGAGCGTACGGGGTCACATCCACTCGACTGTCGTTTCGGATTTCCTATGTATTGATATAATATATATGTAATGTAAAAAGTTGGCAGTCTTCCCGTCACGGCGATTAACCTTTTACTCTTCCCCACCCGAACCCACCTCCAAACATGTCAACAATCCGGTTAAAACCCCCAACGTCAGCTGCGGTCTCGGTTAATGAAGTTTATTGCATCGCAGAGAGTCCTTGAACTGAGATCCGCCCACTATACAAAACCAGATCGCATTCTCAACCACTCTCCACCTACTTACCCCGGGTAAACCACAGCCTGAGGTTACTTTCCGTCAGTTAACGGCCCGGGCCCTTTCTCTGCAATTAATGTGAAGCGTCTAATCAATTAATTTGAAATATTGAACCACGTGAAGGTTCCAATAACACTCTAAACTTATTAACCAATGAAAAGTTAGAAAACTACAAAATTTTATATATCGAAAAATAAAAAATTACGTTTCTTATGTTTAACTTTAGGTTTTTTAGAAATATTTTTTAAGTCAAAGTAAATTAATATATGGTCAAAGGCGATCCATTGCTATATACTGCCGGAGGCAGTATAATAACTCTAAAATAAAATATTAAAACTACTTATAATGATTCACTTTTATACTTGAAGTGGAATACACTTTACAATTTGAGCATGAAATTTTTCAAAAAAAGTAACAAAAATAGAGACTTGATTTCAAGACCTCTTACTTAATAAATAAACTTTTAACCAAATGGTCGAGCAAAACATATTGTATTGTTTAGCAAGAGGATAAGTGGGGATCACTTTTACAATGAAGTTACTTTATAAAAGAAAAACTGCATGCAAAATAAATAACTCTAAAATAAAATATTAAAACTATTTATAGTGATTCACTTTTACATTTGAAGTGGAATACACTTTACAATTTGAGCATGAACTTTTTCAAAAAAAGTAACAAAAATAGAGACTTGATTTCAAAACCTCTTACTTAATAATGAAACTTTTAACCAAATGGTCTAGCAAAACATATTGTATTGTTTAGCAAGAGGATTGGGGGTGTTGTTATTGTTGTTGTTGTTGTGGAAGACGACCTTGGAGAGTGTGCTAAAAAAATCTCTTTCCACATAAGAAAAAATTCGCTCTGGATCTGACTAAAATGGTCGTATCTTGGGCGGACATAAACCTTTTCGAGTGAAACAAAAAGTGTTCATAATTGAAACGAGCGTTCTAGACGCAATGGAACAGTCCTATCAGCCCATAAATGTATGGAAATGACAGAAAATGGAGATGAGGCAACTCGGCTTCATGATCTCGATCTACAACAAGAGTGGGTCTTCAAACATGATCTGATACCATGTTTGACAACACAGGTATTCCAACAAAGGATGAACACCTTCAGTAACCACTCACACAACCAAATCAAAGATCAACACACCGATGTTTTGACGTGGTAAAACCCCTACAGGGAAACATCCACATCCCCAGCCAACGCGACCACTAGGAACAATTTATTAATGCAAAAGAAAAAGATTACAGAGAGATTTTACAAGAGAGTTTCTCACAATCGATCATCGAAAAATGACCCTCCATGCTCTTTAAATATAGGTCATGGACCAATCGGGTGTTAAGCCATGGATCAAGGGTCATTAAGATCAAGGAGAATATGAACCGTCGGATCACTCTATGTCGAGAACATATCGTGATCGTCAGATTTCCTAACTACAAATGCATACTAATGCATACTAAAGAAACACACTAAAAAACACACTAAGAAACACACTTTTACCTAATGACACATTAGACCAAATAGATCTTAGCTAACTCCTAAGTGTCTAAATATCCTAACATTTTCAATATACCAAAGCTTTTCAAACAAGAAATTAGTAGAGCATAAAGTTTGATTGTGTATTTGCTATAAACCATTTTCATTTTTCAAAGATTGGTTTTATAATATGAGCTCGAGACTCCTGCTCAACAAACACAAGTAATTAATCACTGTGAACACAATTGTTAAGCATTTGAGTACTCTTTTTATGAAATTTGCATGAACTTGTTATGAATAGTGACGAGCTACTTTATTATTTTATAATTAGCAAGTTAAGAGCAATAAAAGAGATTGTGCATTTACTTTATCGACCCGGGGTTCTATAGAAATTTGTGAGATGTTGTGCACTATATGTGTAGGTCCCTGGTTCTTTATTTAGAATTGGTTTTCTATATGCTTCTACATAAAGAAAATTTGTGTCGTTAATATAATAAAGAAAATATCATTGCACGAAATTAAACACACTACACTTTGCAAGAAAGTAAACACGTTGTGGAAGGGAAACACACTTTGAATTAAAACACTTGTTCAAAATTGTGGGGACTAATCTACTATAGACTCCAACTATATAATGGCTTTTCTCTTCCAACTAGATAGTCTAATACATCAATGAATACCCTTATGCCAAAAGGGAAAATCTTTGTGTGGATGGTATTTCGTTAAATATTTTAAAGTGTTGAGTGCTTGTAAGTTCTATGAGGATTTAACCACAACTATTTTGAATACTTAAGGTACATAAATCATAAATGTTGAATATGAGATGAAATTGCAGAAAGTAAATTTCTAAGCTACAAAATTGAAATAAATATGTACTCCAACAAAACACAAAAATTATCTATAGATCCATAACGTTTGTTCTCTAGAGTGCCCCCCCCCCCCCTCTAGAAATCAAGGTGTTGGGATCTGCTACAACAACAAACTTAAATTACAACGCAGATAATCTCATAGCGAACACCATGGAATTTGTAGAACAAATTTTTAAAGGCTCTCTATTTTATTAAAAAAATCACCAACTTCTATCATGTAGATCGTCCTCCCCAGTACAAGTGTTGGCCCCCTCCTTATTTATAGAGTTTAGGACATATTTTATATTAAATGTAAAAGAAACATAAATGAAACTAAATTTGCAACTAAATCCCATATTCAAGATATGATCCCTCAAATGGTTACATGGTTGGTTGAAAGTGGCTAGAACGACTGTGATCTTGATGGGGAACGCAACCTACTTATCAATGGAGATTTAAATGCCTATAACCAGCAATAAAAACTTGTTCATGGATCTCTGCATTTGTATTTATCAATTCTTGGAGGTTGGGGTGAATTTGACTGCTTGGGACACATGGATTTGTAGTGGTGGCTAGGATGCCCATATATGTAGCAGTAATTTTGAATTTGAAGGAGAATTCGATCCTTGCATGCTTACCCATGAATCTACTCTATGGATTTAGATACTTTGTTTGTTGTGTCATTCAATGCTCTCTTGATTTTGCCTCCAATTTAGTAAATGCGTTCTTGGTATCTTTTGAAACATGCTTGAATCTTGATGTGTAGATGTAAACCATACCCTTCTCATTAGTTGCAATGAATCATAGAATTATATTAGTCATTGAAGCAAAGCATGTAGGCCAAAGATTGTGGAAATAATTGATGCCACATCTGCAAACATCCTTTGAATAAAAAATTCAACATGATATTTATATGTCTGGGAGGGGGGGTATCGGTATAAAACTTGTTAGCAAACCCCAAGTATACAAATTAATTAAGAAAAGCTTGTACATCAATCAAAAAATAGCTTGTTATGCTTGTAATTGGAATCTTGACAAATGGAGATGAATCTTGTGTATTGATTGAGGCAAAAAGAGACATAGGGAGGCAAAATGATATAAAAGATAGGCAAATGTATGGCAAAATGATGACAATTTATGAGCTCGTCATCTCCCCCCTACTCAAGATGTTGCATGTCCCCTATGCAACCAATCACTCTGTCTCAACCCATTGACTTTAGAATGATCATTTAATTATGTTTCGACACAGTGGCTCAGTTTGTCGTTAACTTGTACCCCATTGGCAACTTTATCATATTCATTCTATTGATGGAAAATATGTTGTTGTGTTTCTTAACTCCAGAGGTAAATCGACCCATCTCTCATGGGTACTTAAAGAACATGACCTCATGATTGCTAATGGTCAACTTTTGTAGCAACCATTTTTTCATCATTCTCACTTCATATTGGAGGTTAATAATAATAACCATTCATGTTGGATAACCATACTAGAACTCATTTCTCTTTGTTGTGATGATTCCATCCTTCCTCCCACTTAATTTGATTGAAGACAAATGATGTAAAATGCACCGAATTTGTTGTCTCCAACATAGGAATTAGGGTTCCATTGCAAGAAGAAATTGAACTAGTATAGTTCACACAACAAGTTTTGCTCATGAGGTGTAGAGGAAGAATGTTTGCAAAAACAAACTTAACCTTGTATATTATGTATTTCACTTGGTTTTCCTACTATGAACAATTGCTAATTTTTGTCTTCCATTCCCATGCTCGAAGTCTCAATAGATGCAAGTTGACAACACCTTCAACAAATTTGTAGCACCCAAATTCTATAGGTCTGTTAAACAACATATTTCTTTTAAATTAAGAGCTGGGTATTTCCAATTTTTTGTGGGTATGTTTATCCCAATGAAATGCTTCCCTTTGCCAAAAATCATGAATACTCAGTTCACAGATCTTATGATACAAATAAATAATCAGCAGGGCCATAATTGGTGTCTTGAAAATTATGTTGTTTGAAAGAGCTTGCTCTGCAAATTCCTCCAAGGGTTCATTAATTTGATTGAAGATAAATTTATGGAGGTGTTGCATCATCTTCCCTCTCACCCTTATTGAAGATGTTGCATGTCCCCATGCAATTGCTCCTGTAAAAGAAATTGATATGCATCTGTTGCTAAAGTATTCAATCCCCAAAAGAGATATTTGCAACAAAGGTGCAAAATTCTAAAGGTATACAACCAAGGTAGTCCAACATAAATCTGGTAGCAACCCTAGTAACTTGAGTGGTTTCTTCAACCTTTTGAACTGCAACAACCATTCTCGAAAGTCTTTTTCAAAAGAAAATAATAACAACCAAAGCTAGGTGTTTGAATCAAAATCGAAAGAACCCAACAACAAGACTACCAAAGCAGAATGTTTCAATCATAACCCATGCGCTAATGAATTAAATGGAGATAAAACATAGGCGTCCATGATTTCCAAAACCCAGATTCACACTAGACTTTGTTTGTCTTTTCAAATTTATCAACCTCATACCCCAAATTCACTAAAGCTTCAAATCCTTGGAGGGAGACTCCAATGACCTTTTCTCTAAACACACAACAAGAATAGAATTTACTTAATTTTTCTCCATTAAGGATTCTCACATTTGAACAAACTTAAATTAGTGCTCACATAATCTTTTCCAACAAAGCTAAAACCATCACTATATATCTTGATTGTTCACTTTACCATGATTGTATGCTAAATCAATCAGACAAATTTTTAATTTGGGATGGTGTCGTAGATGGTCTAAAAAGGTCACTATGCTAGAGACAACTTTTCAATTTGGGATGGCCCTTTGCAAGTGATGAAATTTTAAATGAAGAAAGTCATGCCCTTCCACAGAGTGAACTCCCAGATTGAAATCATGGAGTCAAGCCTCCTCAAGAATAAATTGTTTCCAACTATCATTTGGAATCCTCTTGCGTTTGGACCCACATTTGTTGCAATCATGTGGCTTAGGAAATTGTATCCTCTAAAACCATGATTGTTAATCCTTTTACTATAGTGTGATCTCCATCAAATGCTTGTGTGAATTAGAGACCTACTTGATGATTGTAACCTTACAGTCTTTCGAAAAATACAAACCAACCCCTTTGAGAGAAAGCTTCCATCACTTGTGGATTTGAATTATTGATCTCAATGCTTGCAGGCTCTTGTCGCTTAACATACTCCCCATGATTTCAAATTATCATTTGGATACGATTATATGCAGAGGTATAGGTCTAGACGAATATCTCCTTGAAAGCGCATGTAGTGTATGAACAAAAACAATTGTACTATAAGACATAACTTAATACACTAAAAAGTATACATTGCAAAGCGTAATGCAAGGAAAAATAGGCTCGAATGGAAGGTTATATGGTAGTTTGAAAGAATATAATCATGACAAAATAATGGCAACGTTTCCAAATCTAATCACATCTATAAACCTCATCACTACATTGCGGGGCTTTGAAAAGCAATAAGATATGGATTGAGTGATGTATTATCGTTTCAAATCCATAGCTTTGGAATATGGATATGGGAACCATTTTCAGATAGAGTTTTTAAGCACAAACAAATTTATTCCCCTATCATGAACGCAAAGATGGTTAACAGAATGATATGATTACCCAAAGATTTGTGTGATTAACATGTAGTTTTCACGATTGACTTTAAACCATTTTCAAATTTACAAGAAAACTCATAGAAAAAGTTAGATGTTACCTTGGAATATTGCTAATTCTAAGCTTGAAACCCATTTTGAATCATTGTGCATTCTCAAAAATGATCCTAGAACAAGATTAGTCAGTAGTAATATGTTGTGGTATCATGATACTGAAAAGATGTTGGAACAAATCAAACAAACGGAAATAAGAGCTTGAAGTAGTCTTTGTTTATGAGCTGGAAGCCTTTGCAAAAGTGAATATTTTGAAAATTTGCGGAAAAGGTAGAATGTTTGCAGTTAAAGTGACTTTCTGGAATTGATGTAAACCATTATCCTCGAGCAAGCTAGTTTTCAAACAAAGTTTTTCCAATTGCACCCCAAAGGGGTTTTCACAATCAAAGTTTATTTCACCAAGTGATGCCAGCTAGAGACCGGGTTTCTAGCAACGCAATGTCTAACAACACCTAAGAACATGTTTTCACTACTATAATTTTTTTTCTATTTTTATTTAATGGAGTGGGTTGAGCGAGGAAGTCAAGGAGGTCTTCATGGAGGATTATATGAGGGTAGTTGCAAGAGTTGGGGAGGTGAAAGTTGTTGGGTTGGTTGTTGGGGTATGAGTGAAAATGGAGGTTCTCACAATTGGTGTTGGAGGGGAATTGTTTCCATGGCATGGATGAATACTAAGAAATATGTTGAGTGTGAGGCCAACATGAAGGGAAGTACTAAGATGGATCATGTACCATACCTGGTGGTCGGGACTACCATGGTTGGTTATGATATGGATCAATGTCTAGATCTTCACAAGCAGGGCATGGAATTTGCCAGAGCATGAGGTGGAATATTCTTCATCTTGGCTAGCCCTATAGATTATTGAATTGGAATTTCAAAAAGTCATTAGATCTTCTTTGTTGGAGCTTGCTCCTTCTGCTTCCTAGATCATATTGTTCAAGGGATTGAAGTCCCAAAAAATTGGCCCTTCTTATGCTATTGATTCATCAGTATAAATGGTTTTTGTCGAGAAATCTGGTTCTTGGATTGGATTTTCTTGTAGGTTTAACACTTCCTGGCCAATGCTTAGCTCAGTTGTCTTCACTGGTTCAACAATGTTTCCTTGTGACCAGATTAGGATCCAGAGTTTACCCAAAAATCTCTTCTTCTTATCGATTTTCCTACAAAATGGTTAGTTCTTATAGTGGCTCTTACTATGCCACGAAAATCTTCATTTTGGATTTCTAATTCTAGTAATGCATCTATATGACCTAGTCTAAATGCATCACATTGGCAATGAAATTCCACAAAGAGGGTAGTCGATCGTTCCTCTTGTTGATCCCCTTACCATGTGTGTTTCCTAAAACCAGTGCAAATAAATACTTACCATGCCTTTGACATCTCCTCGACAACAACGCCAAAATGACAAGCTACTTTATTACCCTATAATTAGTAGGTTAAGAGCAATAAAAGAGAATCTGCATTTACTTTATCAACCCAGGGTTTTGAAGAAACTTGCGAGATGTTGTGCACTGTATTTGTAGGCTCCAAGTTCTTTATTTACAATCGGTTTTCTATATTCTTCTACAGAAATAATTTTTTGCATTGCTAATCTAATAAATAAAATATTATTGCGAGAAATTAAACACACCACACTTTCCAAGAAAGTAAAAACAACGTGGGAGGGAAACACTTGTTCAAAACTGTTGATTAATTGAGTTGGTTGTCATTGATGTCAACCCTTGAAGAAAGTCCGGTAGCGAATTTCGGTAGCACACGGTTTGGGTAATGGACCCAAGTTTGTTTGATGGATAATGGTACGAATTTTGATATATTTGCAAGTAAGACTATTCTAGATGGATAGTACATGTCATGCCATTTCTGGTGGTATGTGGAACGTCACATAACTCCTCATGGTTAGAGAGTTATGGCCATGAAAATTTGGAGGACCCTCATGAGTCATCTAGAAGCCCCCAAAAGTCAAAGTGTTTGCAAAAGAAATTATTTAAATAATAAAGTTAATGGAGAACTCCCTAAAATAAGAAAAGTGGGATGCTACATGAAAGTATAAATAAGAGGCAAGACTCTCTCATTTAATCACACTTGAACACATTGAATATCTTTTGTTGTGTAAGGCTTATTGCAAGTACTCATTGATACATCTGAAGTTGTGAAAGTCTAAGGTAGTATGAAGGGTTGAAGACGAAAGTTTCGGAATTACAACGAATACTAAAAAACCCTAATTTCTGAGGCGTACATGGGCTGACAGTGTATTAGGGTGCGTACATACGCGGGCTGACAGTGTATTAAGGTGCATACATACGCGGTTGACAGTGTATTAGGGTGCGTACATGTGGGTAAAGCCATGGAAACTTGAGAAGATGAAGATGCATAGGTTCTAGATTATGATATCAAGCTCCCATGAAGGTCTACAATGCTTAGATACATCAGATCTATCCATTGGTTCAAAAGGTATGTCTTATTTCTACGAAAAGTTGGATTTTGATGTATGCATGAAAAATGGTCATGGAGATTTGAGGATTCTCCCTAGAGAGACTAATGGTTTCATGGGATCTTTTGTATACGTTAGATCTATAGAAATACAATGCTAGTATATTGATCATTGATACTTCTTGTTAAAGTTGAGGCACATCTTGTATTTCTTGGCATATGGCTAAGGGTTTTTGTGGTACATGGTTGAGAGCTTGTATTTGTGAAGTGGTTGATGTATTGAGAGGTTGAATATAAGAAAGGGTTTGATGTCTAGATCATGTGAGGGTTATTATACTTGTTCATGATTACACACACTCATATGGCACATGACTAGAGAGAGATATAAAGTTTTTGGGTAAAGGTTATATATGAGGATGCATGCACAGGGTACAGTTACAGTATGGATACAGTGACAGGTTGCAAATCTATGTGAAAGAAGTTACAGAGGGTCATAAGTTTTCATAAAAAGAAAACCCTAGTTTTCAGAAGGTGTATGCAGGCTGCATACCAGACAAGACACGTACATACGCAGGTTGTTGTATAGACAGGGCATGTACATACGCATGTTGCAGAACTATAGGTCGCATATCCCTAGTTTCATAAGGCATACACACACTGCATAACAGACAAATCGCGTACATACGGAGGCTGTTGCACAGATAGGGCGCGTACATATGCAGGTTGCAGAACTATAGGTCGCGTATCTATTGTATTTTGTTGATACATGTTCAATTCTGGTACAGATTGACTACAGGGCAGTTGTACAGATTGGTTGCAGGTCAATGGTACATGTTGATACATTTGTATAGTGGTATATCTCACAGTGATAGTGTGACAAATGGTTCCATCATTCTACTTCTACGTCAGTGCGGTTGGACGGGGCAAGGACTGGTGGTTGTAGCCACCTTCCGGTTGTAGCCGGAGAACATGGGGTTGTAGCCTCCTTCTGGTTGTAGCTAGAGAATTGGGGAGTTGGAGCTTCCCTCAGGTTGTAGCCTGAGAAACTAGGGGGTTGGAGCATCCTTCCAGTTGCAGTTGGGAAACAAAGGAAGTTGGTGCTTCCAATGAATGTAATTCTTCAAGACATATAAGAATAAACATTCTGTGGTTTTCTCCCGCTTTGGGTTTCCACGTAAAAACATTGGTGTAATGTGTATGTGTATGATTGCTCATTTGTTCATTATTTATTTACTCTGCAAATATTGGATGATAATGCTACATTGATATAACACTTGCATTATATGGTTAAAAATGATTAGATTGCTCTATTACTGATTCACCCCCCCTCTCAGTAATCCAGCAAAAAATGCAAGGACTAATCTACTACAGAGTCCAACTACATAATGACTTTGCTCTACCTACTAGATAGCCTAATACATCAACAAACACCCTTCTCCCAAAAGGGAAAATATTTGAGCGGTTGACATTTCGTTCAATATTTCAAAGTCTCTAGTGTTGGTAAGTTTTAGGAGGATCTAACCACTGTTATTTTGAATACTTAAGCTATCGAGACCATAAATGTTTAATACGAAATGAAATTGCAAAAGTAAATTGGTAAGTTATAGAATTGAAATAAACATGTACTCTAACAAAACAAAAAAGCTATCTACAGATCCACAACTACTATTCTCTAGAGTGGACCCCCTCTAAAAAACAGGGTGTTGGGATCTGCTACAACAACAAACTTAAATTACAATGTAGATAATATCATAGTGAACATCGTGGCAATTGCATAACAGAGTTTCAAAGGCTCTCTATTTTATTTGAGAAAAAATCACATTCTATCTTGTAGATCGTCCTCCCTAGTACAAGTGTTGCTCCCCCTTATTTATAAAGTTCAGGGCATCTTCTATATTAAATGTAATAAAACAAAAATGAAACTAAATTTATAACTAAATCCTAGATTCAAGCAATTATCCCCTAAATTGGTTACATGATTGGTTGAAAGTGGCTAGAGAGGTTGCAATCTTGATGGGGAACACATCCTACTTATTAATGGAGATTTGAATTCCTTTAACCAACAATAAAAGCTTGTCCGTAGATCCCTGCAATTGTATTTATCAATTCTTGGAGGATAGGGTGAAT
>ML792619.1:94223-106298 GCA_009831015.1 Picea engelmannii
TATATATATATATATATATATATATATATATATCCCAAGTAAGAAATTAATCTGTGGCGTGGAGGGACTAATAAGATAGCTAAAGTCCGTGGCCTGGAGGGACTAATAGGATACTAAGCAAAAATACGATTATTATTTTATGTTGTATATAACAATAATGGGAGGATATCATAATCTTGATTCCTCGAGTTGGGGGATCTATGTTTCACATCATTGAGGAGGTCACAAGCATTGTCCTTTCCCATGAAAGTGTGTTGTCAATCCACTTCTTTCCTAATCCTTTAGCATTATCCTTTTTCATGCAAGTGTGTTTTCAGTCCATTTTTCCTACATATTCCCTGCACTTTTTTTAATCCTTACACCACTTTTTAAACAAGTGTTGCATGGCAGCGTAGTCCCTGCCTAAAAGTTAATTTACCTGAAAAATTAAAAGTTAATTTGTTGAATTAATTAAAAGTTAATTTACCCGGAACAACTTAATTGCTGGTAGGACATCATTGAATGAATTTATAAGGTGTTTGTACAATGAATTTATAAAAATTATTATAAATCCATAAAAACTTGGATATGTGTGTATAATGAAGTTGGTTTTCTTAAGTAAAATTCATTATAAAAATTCTTATAAATCCATATAAACTTGGATATATAAATTATCATGCTTGTGTACAAATAGAATAAATTACATTAGTGAATAATTTTTGAAAATTAAATTTTTGTCTCCACTTGTCAAACAAATGAAATAATTAATTTTTTAAAACAAAATTTTTGTCTCCACTTCTTCTCAAACAAATGAAGTAATGTCATTGTTAGAACTTTTTTAAGGCTAACCATTTGTCTTGTATGCATTTCTTTTCCATTTTTGAAAATAATCATCAAAAAAATAGATTAGATGATATTATTGGGATCATTCTTTTCTGGTTTAATTATGAGTCTTGTTTGCATAGCTTTATCATCTTTTGAAGATAATCAAACTATTATTAGTCCCTGCTGTAGGCATAGAGGGACTATAGCGACCGATAAAGTGTTGACTACATATTAGTTTGTCCTTTGACCAGAAATATTTGCAAAATACCTATTGTTGGAGCTATGGAATTAAAAACATATATTTTTATATATTAAAAAGTAACATATATGTACTGATCTGATTGGCTAAGAGATTGGAGGTCTTATTGCCGGCTTCGCTATTCCCAATGTAGTATATGGCAACATATCCAACTTTTTCTCGTAGACAATATGTTTTAATCATATATTTTTCCTGTATATTGCTTGAAGGTCGATTAATGCTACCATTAGTTCGAATGTTTGTATTAGCATTTTCTGCTACTCGAATATATCCGTCAGTTTTGATATGTACTAAGCATATTGAAATGTTTTCATATCCAAACTTTGTATATTTCTTGAAATTTATTGACACTTATTCCGAGATACCTCAATAGGCCTGACAGCGTAAATGTTTACATGACGCGACGTCCTACAACACCCCTGACAGCTTAAATGTTTGCATACCGCGAAGTCCTTAGACAACCCGAGAGTCTTAAATGTTTATGTAAATACGGTTCTTGGAGTACATGCCAGTTCAATAGCCATTGTATGTTTCATCTTTGTTCTGCCATTGAAGCTACATACATTGTTTACTGGTTCAGTGACTGCTTCTTCTTTGTTGGTTTGTCAGGTGCTGCCATTATATATTTCATCCTCGTAATCATTGAAGCTAGATACATTGTTTACTGGTTCGATGAGTGGTTCTTCTTTGCTGGTTTCTCGGTTGCTGTTTTTTGTTGTTTCGCTCGCAATTCGATCTGCACTTCTGCATTTCATCGTTTCGGAGTAAGTTTCGATGCCATAGTTTCATTTTGTATTCCTTGTTTGTTGTTCAGTGTTTGCAGTTTGCAAGTAAGAATGTTTACTTATTTGTAGTCGCATGTTCCTTGTATGTTTTCGGTTCCTTTTCTGCTTCGGCTGCAGTTTCGTAATCATTGGAGATACATATGTTGTTCACTGGGTCGATGGCTTTTGCTAGTTCGTTGGTTCTGTTTGTTTGTCTGGGGTTTGCGCTTTGGGGCCCTGGGGGTGTAGTTCGGCCTCTTCGTGCTTTCTCGTTGGTTTGGTCCTTGCTGGTTTCTTTTCTTTGATTCGTCCTTGCAGGGTGGGGGTGCAACGACGATGGTTGGAGCTTTTCTTTTTTCTTTTTTTTTGGATTGTTATTGTTTTTTTGGGGGCGCTTTACGGTGTTCATCCCCTGCACCCACCAATCAATCTGCAGTTGTGTTATTTTCCATTTTTGCAGAGGCAGTTATCTGTAATTCTGTGAGATTTTCCTGGTGCTCGAGTCCTGCCATGAAAGAAAATAGTTGCATACAAAATTGTTGGAGGATTACATGTGAAGTTACAATATCCGTTGTATTTTGTTGGAATAAAGCATATGTATGCAACCTACATTTATAGACCATGTATGGTCAGATGTGCGGATATGACATGACATGTTGTTTCTCCTCTACATAGACTAGTGTGTGCACGATACAATTTGTGTTGTGCTTGAGATATGATATGTGCAACAAATATTCTTCAAGAGTATATTTTCATGTCTGGAAGCATGTCTGGGTAGTTTGCCACGGAAAACTGAGAACTTGTATCGTGGGCACAACAGTCTGTGTAGAGGATAAAGAACATAGTTAAAGGGCATATCTGGATGAATTGCCAGGGAAAACCAGAAATCGTTTAGCTGTGGCCATGCAATTGCGTGATATTTTCTGCCTTGTAATATATTTTGGCTAGGGAAAAAAAGGTAGACGTTTACAGCCATGGATAGAGAAGCGCAAAGGTTCATGTTTCTGCCTTTGTAAACTGTTTGTTGAGTCAGTTTTGTTGTATCTACATATTTCTTGTTCGCCAGTGAATACCAACTTCCATTGATCTTCATTGAATTTTGTGGGTTCCCACATTGAAACAAACAGAGTAGCTGGAGAAAAGGAGGGAGTCTTGACTGCATCAGCTGACGAGGATATAGAAAGGTGCATGCTTGTACTATTGTTTCATATTGCATTGTTTTGTATTTCATTTATGGTATGTATATGTATTAAACTAGTTGCGTGCCTTCCTACATGGTAAGTTATCTTGGTTGCATACGTTCCTTCCTGCATACTAAGCTAGTTTATGTCCGTTGTGTTTGCGCTGCATTTAAAGAAACATAATCGCTGGACAGGACGAAGGACTCTTTGGCGGGTAAATAGACCTTTTTATTTTTCTTTTAGATGTCTGTTTTCATACTAACTTGCCTTTGTCTCGATTGCATCTTCGACATTGTTGCCTTGGAAAAAACAGGTTGCTTCGACAGGGAGATGAATTCTTATGTGAAACAGCAGAGGGTTCCATGGTACAATCTTCTAAAAGGTATACCAAGTGTGCCGGTAAATTAAATATACAAATTGGGTGGGAGCATATAATATTAGACTTGAAAACGATGAATTCGCAGTAATGGGCCTTTCTACGCTCCGTGTTTCTACTTTTTCCATTTTCTATTATCCCTTTTGTTTTCTAATTCATCTGCTTAGTGTGGTTTCTGAAAATTCCCTCGTGCGCTAGTTGGAAGACTAATGGACTGACATATGGTGTACTACTTCTACCTTATTCCGTAGTTACCCACTTTGTCGATTGTGGCTGCCAGGTTGGCAGGTTGAAGATTGCTCCCTTGGCTTCCGGGGGTCCGCGATATACAGATTGGCCATGGTGACCTGCGGTCACGCCCTGTTTATTGTTAAACATTTCTCCAGTTAAAAAATTAAGATGCATATAGTTTTACGGTTCTTTGGTCCTTCCGATGGACAATATACAATGCATATATTTGTTTAGTCCCGATGTTCATTTGCACATGCTTGCATCAAAAAAAGAGGTGTGGTTGCGAAATTGTGGCTCCATAATTCATCAATACTATTCGTGTACTTGTAGCACACTACCATTCACTTTAGTTTTCCTGTTCAAAAAATGTCATCAGGTCTAGAGTTGTGACATCCAAAGTACTGTCAATAGAGGGCTTGAACAACCGCCAAACTAGACAACTGTTCGTCGGGGACATAATGGTTGTCTATACCACCTACTTGGACAAGGCAAACAAAAGTAGATCCATTATGCATTCTGATATGACAGACAAGGACACCAAGATGACAGTCACACCGACTGCTCCTCCACAACTTGTTCAGAAACATGCAGAAAAGATATTGCCGCATAATGGGATATCCATTACAAATTTTAATGTATTGCCCAAAATAGTATATGACCATGGTGATTACGATCGAATTATTTTGCTTAACGAAACAAGCATTGTGGAAAAAATTCCTGCTATTTGTTCAAAATATCGCTTCCTCCCGGACTCGACTATCAGGCAGCTTGCACAGAGCCCCGATATTTACCCAATCGGAACGATTGGGGCTGCTGTGACACTGGCAAGAAAATTTGGGTCGCAACACATTCTCCATATAAAGGATGGACAATCAGACATATAAAGGATGGACAGTCGGACAACAACAAGGAAATGGTACCGCTTTTCATATTCAGTTTTGTTCTTAACTTTCGCCTTTGCATATATGTCGGATAAGTTACACAAATATTGCATTGTTCCATGTTGCAGCTACAATTGTTCGATACGTATTCAGATTTTTTTTCGTCAATGGAATAACAATTGCATAGAGGGCAGATTCCACTTATGTTGTTAAAAAATATAACAAAGAAGAAGGATGCTAGAGAAAGGATCTTTCAGACAACCCAGACAACATTTGTAACAGAGTTGCAAGAAGATATAGTAGAGGATCTAGAGAAACTGACTAGCTCTACAATTGTTGTGCATATACATCCACAAAACCATCCTCACTTTTCTTATAGAAATAGCCTTCAACAAATTTCTACACTTGTTTACTTTTTCTTTTTTGTTTTAAAGGGGAGGGGGGGATGCAATTGTGTATTATATTGTTCAATGTATTAATCCCTTTTATCGCGTTGCCAGGTTGAAGGTCTTTTAGTTGCAACCAATGTGTACTCGACCCCCTTTGAGCCTGTATGTGCAAAATGCCATTCCGTTGCTTCTGCCTCCGCTTTGATAAGTGATGATACAATTGATTGTCTGCGATGCGGTGAAAAATGTCCATATATTTATGGACATTGCGTCAATGGTGTTATCTGAACCGTGGACAACACAACTGTGTAGTGTTCGGTTAGGCAGCCTCTGTTACAAAATGTGCTTCCTGAATTGGCAGAGTTGTTGTATGAAACGTATCTACAAAAAAAGGCAAGCAATGTCTATATGTCGTGGTAGCTTCGGATACAGAGCAAATTCACCTTAAATGAGGACAATGCAATTTTGCATATCGGCTGAAGAAGGGCAAAAAAATAAATTAAATCAAACTTTGGAAGGAAACAAAAATACCTCATGTCTCTCTGTAATATTTGTTCAACATCCAGATGAATGTTCGTTTCAAGAGAAAAGGAATGCGCCGACGTTTTTTCTTTGTACATCAAATGGTTTGGTGCAAAGGTCGATGGGTTCTGCTCTATGGAACCTTTTGGGAACTTTCTTCTGGGCTGTTTAAAGTATGGTTGGTTCTTGGTTATCTGGTTTGTCTACCAATTTGTATATCGTGGAACTCCATCTCTTCTTTGGAGGACACGAGACAATATAATTGAATTTTTTTGGCCAACTGGCACGCAGATTCGCCTGATAATTTCTATGGTGGTGTGACGCAAATGTACTATGTGACTTGTTTTGACAAATTTTCTTGATCGATGAACTTGGTCAAATTATTGTTGTGAAATAATTTGAAATCAACGAATATATAGTGTCTGAAGTGCAACTGACCTATCATACCAACAAGAGGCTCTTAAAATTCAAATTGATCGTTGTTTTCACAATTTTTGCTTATTCGATGAACTTGGTAAAATGAATATCCTAGAATAATTTGAAATCAACGAATATATACTGTGTGGAGTGCAATTGTGCTATCATATGAACAAGAGGGCCTTAAAATTTAAATTGATCCTTGTTATGCTTGCAGTGATAGAATTTTACAAAAACATTCTTTTGTTTCCTTCATTTAAAAAAAAAAAGCAATTTAACATCCTTTAATAATTTAATGTAATTCACTTGTACAATAACAATAGTTAATATTAATATTTTAGTATTTGAAAATAATGTGTTTAGTTGAAGTTAGATAGGATGAGCATTGCTAAACAATTGCAATCTTGAACCCGCTAGACATGGAATCCGCAAGTCCACCCGTCAATTTGTATAACGCGGAAGTCTGGGTGATATTTGCAGGACATCGAACAAAAGAGGTTCAAATTTCAGCCCGCCAGGCTGAGAACCCGCGATCCAAAAAGTGCCCAAGTATGGAACGAGGGATCCGCATATGCTCTATAAAATCTCTTGTTCATACTTTCTAAAAGTACATGTTTACTATGTATTGTTCATTTGTCAGAAAACTTTTATATGAGTCGCCCGACCAGACTGTACAAACTTTCTTGTTTAATTAAATTCTACAATAGCAAAAATTATTATTAATAATCTAGTATTGAAAATCATGTTTTTAGATATGTTAGATAGTTGATAGGGATTAGTATCTGTAAAAAATGGCAAACTTGAACCCGCTAGCCCTCAAGTCCATCTGTCAATTTGTATATCGCGGAACTCCGAGGGCTATTCGGAGGACAAGGAACAATGAAAACTACAATGTTGAGCCACACAGCCCACAGGTCTGTTTGTCAATTTGTAAATCGCGGAGATGTGCCTGGTGTTTGTACAACTCGAAACAATAGAGGCCCAATTTTAAGCCCGTGAGCCCCACAGACCTGATAAAAAAAATTCCCTAGATATGAAATTCATACGGGATCGCTACGAGACAATAAAACTGCAATGTTTAGCCAACCAGCCCGAATCCACCTGTACACTTGTATATCGCGGAAGTTTGGGTGCTATTTGTAGGAGACAAAACAATAAAGACTCTAGTTTCGACCCGCCAGGCCGCGAACCAAAAACTGCCTAGGTATGGAATGAGGGATTTGCATATGCTGTATAAAATCTCATTCCATAGTTTATATAGAGACAATGTCCACAAGTTCGCGTGTCAACTTGTATATCGCGGAAGTCTAGGTGCTATTTGTAGGACACAGAACAATAGATACTTAATTTTCAGCTTGCCAGGTCGCGAACCCGCGATCCAAAAAGTGCCCAAGTATGGAATGAGGGATCCGCATATGTTTTAGAACAATATTTTTGTACAACGCAGAACAATAGAGGCCCAATTTTCAGCCCGCCAAACCCAGAGCTCTCGATAAAAAAAATTCGCTAAATATGAAATTCATATGGGATCTCCGCATATGCTGTATAAAATCAGAACAATAGATACTTAATTTTTAGCCTGCCAGGTTGCAAAGCCGCAATCCAAAAAGTGTCGAAGTATGGAATGAGGGATCCGCATATGTTCTAGAAAAATGTTTGTAAAGCGCAGAACAATAGACACCCAATTTCCAGCTCACTAGCCCCAGAGCCCCCGATAAAAAAAAACGTTAAATTTGAAATTCATACGGGATCGCTACGAGACAATAAAAGTGCAATGTTCAGCCAATCAGCCCGAGTCCACCTATCAATTTGTATATCGCGAAAGTCTGGGTGCTATTTGTAGGAGACAGAACAATAGAGACTCTATTTTTGGCGCGCCAACCCGTGAACCCGCGATCCAAAAACTGCCTAAGTATGGAATGATGGATCCGCATATGCTGTATAAAATCTCATTCCATACTTTATATAGAGACTATGTCTAAAAGCACGCGTGTCGATTTGTATATCTCGAAAGTCTAGGTGCTATTTGTAGGACACAGAACAATAGATACTTATTTTTCAGCCCACCAGGTCGCGAACCCACGATCCAAAAAGTGCTCAAGTATGGAATGAGGGATCCACATATGTTCTAAAACACTATCAATTTGTATATCGCGGAAGTCTGGGTGCTATTTGTAGGAGACAGAACAATAAAGACTCTATTTTCGGCTCGTCAGATAGCGAGCCCGCGATCCAAAAAATGCCTAAGTATGGAATGAGGGATCTGCATATGCTGTATAAAATCTCATTCCATACTTTATATAGACTATGTCCACAAGTCTGCGTGTGAATTTGTATATCGCGGAAGTCTAGGTGGTATTTGCAGGACACATAACAATAGATATTTAATTTTTAGCCCGCCAGGTCGTGAACCCGCGATCCAAAAAGTGCCCAAGTATAGAATGAGGGATTCACATATGTTCTAGAAAACTATCAATTTGTATATCGCGGAAGTCTGGGTGCTATTTGTAGGAGACGAAACAATAGAGACTCTCTTTTCGGCCCGCCAGACCGCGAGCCTGCGATCCAAAAACTGCCTAAGTATGGAATGAGGGATCCGCATATGTTGTATAAAATCTCATTCCATACTTTATATAGAAACTGTCCACAAGTCCACGTGTGAATTTGTATATCGCGGAACTGTAGGTGCTATTTGTAGGACATAGAACAATAGATACTTAATTTTTAGCCCACTAGGCTGCGAACCCGGGATCAAATGCAATGTTCAGCCAAGCAGCCCGTGGGTGCTCTTGTCAATTTGTATACCGCAGAAATCTGGGTGCTATTTGTAGGACACAGAACAATAGACACTCTTTTTTCAGCCCGCGAGGCTGCCAACCTGTGATAAAAAAAAGTGCCTAAGTATGGAATGACTTTTTTATATTGCTCATTTGTGGAAATACTTTTATATCACTCGGTCGACCAGATTGTGCAAACTTTCTCGTATAATTAAATTCTGCAATATAAATATTTAATAGTAATAATTTAGCGCAGGTCAGGTTCTGAATTTGTATATCGCGGAATTGTCAGTGTTATTTGTAGAGCACGGAATAATAAATGCCCAATTTTTTGCCCGCCAGCCCGAGAACCCCCGATCCAAAAAAGTGGCTAGTTATGGAATTAATACGGAATCACTAAGGACAAAAAAAATGCAATGTTGAACCAACCAACCCGCAAGTCCCCCTGTCAATTTGTATATCGCGGAAGTGTAGGTGCTATTTGTAGGACACAGAACAATAGAGGCTCAATTTTCAGCCCGCCAGGCTGAGAACCATCGACCCTTCACGTGCCCTGGGTATATCTTCGCCCGACCGCTTTTCATACTTTGGTATTTCTTGGAATCGGTTTCGCCATTGCTGCTGCCTTCATATTTGTTTCTAGATATGCAATAATTAAGCTTTAATGCTAGTAGCCATCCTGCAGCAACCGTTAAAACTGTCATTAATGTCCGGAAGTCCAGAGAAGATTTGTCATTAGTACGAATTAAACTAAGATTTGCTCACAAGCATGTTATCCTTTCCAAGTATTCATTTCAAAGGCCACACAATATTTTGTTTTTGTGCGCCGATGGGTTGGTGCTTTTAAGAAATTTTTGATTCTTAATCTCTTTTCACCGTCACCGCCACGTTCACACTTTTTTCTAATTGTGCAATTAGTGAGAAGTGATGGTCACAACTCATTTCACATGAACCCTGGAAATTGTCATTGATCAGCGAAAGGCTTGAGGAGATATTCCATTGATACACATTAAACCATAATTTGTGGAGGCTTATATTATCCCTCCCCGATTTTCATTTCAAACATCGTCTCAACCAAAAGGAAATTCTAAATAACTTCTGGCAACAGTTCTCTCCACACATAGTAAACACATTGGGGCATAATGGCCAAGGATTCCACTATTCCAGGGCATATTCTTACTATTCATCTCCCTCCGCCCAGGAGCAAAAAAGGAGATGGTCCCTTGGTATACCGAGAGATATATTTCAAGCCAAAAAATTCCATCGCAACCCTAGCTGGTCAGAGAACCTGCCCAGTTGCAGTCATTGCTATCGCAGAAGTTGATGCCATGAATTCTGAGCCAGAAGAAGATGATCTGATGGACGATGATACGACAATGGATGATGGCAATGCAGAGAATCTCCCCACTCCTGTGCCCAGATTGAGATCAACCATAACGAACGGACCTTCTCGGCTCGATGATCACAGTCATGACAACACCAAAAGGAGTTTCAGAAAAGAAACTGACGGTGAATGCAACAACCACTTTGCACCACGAAAGTAGGAATTCCAGAGTTCCAAATTAGTCCGTTCTGGATGGAAGAGTTTCAGTGTAAAGAAATGATATGCTGATGCTCCCAGAGATATATTTCAAGCCAAAAAAATATTGTTTAACATTTTCGGGCATCAGGTCCAAAACTCTTGCTCCTGCCACACATTTTCCTACTAGTCATCTCCTTCTGCCCATAATGGACTAATTTGGGCCTCTGCAATTGCACGTGCAAGTTGTGCTATTGAATTTTTTTGGACTATGCAGAGGCGGTTTCAACTAAGGGCTATTCCACTTGCCCTGCAACCATTTTCATCTTCTTTCTGAGGAAAAGATTCTGAAAAATATCAATTTAAGCAGAGGATTATTCATCGACGAAAAAACTCCAAGGATCTTGCATACTGCAGAACCAATGCCTGTGTTTGTCACAGATACCTTCATTGTTTTGGCCCGAAGAACTGGGTCCAATTTCTAAGCATAGATGTACAATACTCGATGTTTTTCTTATTTTTTTTATTTTAAATGGATTTTCTATAAAAAAAAATTGCCTTGCACTCTTTGTTGCTACCTCTTTTCTGGGTTTAACGCATGTTCTAATTGGCATGGTTCGGTGCTCTCGTACTTCTTTGATCTTGTGTTTACTAATACCAATGTAATTCTTGCAGCAAAATAGTTATTCTTGTTTCTAGACATGTAATTATTAAGTTTTAATGCTAACAACCCATAATGCAATAAGTTTAATACTTGAGTTAATATGTTGCACTGATGGTAGAATGTATTAAGAACACAGTTACACACACACGTTCCAATAAAATATAATCTTCCACAAAGCATTTGCTGGCAATTAGTAGAAAAGGAAATTTAGTGGTTAAGTTGATATGTTACAGTCATGGAATAATGTATCAAGAACATAGCTGTAGGCATACGTTGCAATAAAATGTAATCTTCAACAACGCATTTGCTGAAAATTAGTAGATCATGGTTTTGCAACGATGACGCTTCTTTGAAACCAATTCGCGCTTACGAAAACTGCCTTCCGCCTCTCTATTTTCCCACTCTTTTATTCCCTCTAGTTTCTCTTCCTGGTTACTTAATCATTTTTTTCCTGACAATGCGTTGCTCCACAGCTTCGTGGATTCACGTGTTTGCGTTTCCAACGACCCCTTCCCCTTTCTTTAAATTGACCGTCTATTGTTCCCTATCCCACAACTGGCACCCATAGTTTCACCATATACAAATTGACAGGCGAACTTGCGCGCTGGTCGGGTCAACATTGCAATTCTACTTTTCCTTGACCTCCAAACAACATTCAGAGCTCCGATATATACAAATTGACAGATATTCAAAATCGCAACTGTTCTTAGATCATACGCTTTTCCATATTACGATCCACCTATCATGCCCTTTTCTGTGCTGCATTTTTTTGCACTGAAAAATTTCGAGAAATACAATTTAACTGTCGAGTCCTCGCATATTTAGTGGAACTATTGTCACCCCATTGTGAAGCTCGTCTGTCCGCTTTCCATACTTCACCATTTGTTCATTTTTCTTTCGCAAATCGTTAGTTTGGTGGGTTGAAGAAATATTCAGTTCGTAGTCGTTGTTTCCTGTATCCGCGCCCCTTTGCAATTAGCATTTGGAAATTATATATAAGATCTTATTGCCACATATGCAATTAGCAATTTCCCTGTTCCATACTTAGCCACTTTGGCGGAATTCTGCAAATATACAAACCGGTCACTCAACTGCCCCATCATGATCTCTTTCGTTTTACACATTTTGCACTCAAAAATTCCGAAACATGAAATTTCATCGTGCAACACTTGACTATCTTGACTATCCCCGTAACCCTTTTTTGAATCCCGTCCGATCGCTTTTCAGAGCTTGCCATTCTTTCCTTGCTCTTCGCCCTCTCCGTCACCTTCGCACTTGTCTCTAATAAAAG
>ML792619.1:106360-120930 GCA_009831015.1 Picea engelmannii
TATATATATATATATCTTGTTTCTAAATATGGAATTACTGGCATTTAATTCTAACAAGTCATCATGCAGAAACCATATATATTGTCTTTGATGGGCGAAAGGCTCGAGGACATCTCGTATTCATGCGCATTAAGCCAAAATTTGTGGGCGGATTATATTATCCCTTGCGAGTGTTCATTTCAAAATGATGAAATCTCGTTCACATTGTGTGCCCTTCGCACGTTCACGAAACCTCCATTCCTTAATTGCTCTTTGTCGTACCCGCCACGTTCACATTTATAAATATGCAATAAATAAATTTTACTGCTAATAGTTCATCATGCACCACCAATATAGGTTGTCATTAATCAATGAAAGGCTCGAGGAGCTTTCCCATTCACAAGCATTTAACCAAGATTTAACAAAAAGTTACATTATTCGCTCTAACAATTCATTTAAACCATCATCTGTAGCAAAGCTACCTTCTCATAAGCCTATGGCATCAACTTGACACCAGTTCTGTGGAGATACAGTGAACACCTTCGGGCGTGAGGACCAGAACTTCCACTAGTCCAGGGTATTTTCTTATTACTCAACCCCTACTGCAGAGAACCAAGTATTTTGGACCTCCGGGATTGCTCATGCAGGCTGTATCGCTGAGGTTTTCGACTGTAAGGACCTGGTCTCTTGGTGCGTCGATAAATTTATTGCAGAGCAAAGAATTATTCCACTGCATGACGACTCTTTTGTTTCTTTGTCACCTCATGTCTTCTGCCAGATGCTGAAATTGCCCGAGCCAACATTGACATTCAAAGGAGAAGATTGCAAACAATTCCTAGCAAAGCATAATAATGGATTGGACCTCTTGCCCCATTTTTTGGAAAGGCTGAATCTAGTTCCTAAAGATATTACAAGTATGCAGGTTAGTTCATTTAGAAATCCATTTCGGGAAATTGCCTGGCTGTTTACAAGAATAATGAGACAGGAGTCCACAGGTACTATTTCCCGCATGGCTCTTTATATTTTGTATTTCACAGTAAAAAAACAAGCTCTTTTTGATTGGGGCAGGTTAATTTCCCATGAAATCTCTTCCCAATTGTCAAGCTACAAAAGGGAAAAGAAATTTCATATGTCATCCTATTTAGTTTTTGCAATAGCACATTTCTGTCAATTTTCGCAACTGTCTTTGTCCAAAAAAGTCAACTACGAATTCCACCTAGTAACGTTCTAGTACCAGGCCTTGTGGAAGCACAAGGCTTCCCACTATTTTTATGAGGTTTTTAATGGCTTCCTGTTTGTTTTCAAAGTTTTGTTGTTAGGAGAAAATGCTCCCCGCATATCTGAACATGCAACTAGTTTTTTGGACAATAAGGGGACACTCCAACATTTGGATAATTACACTGTAATAAGAATTTTTGGTTCCACGGAACAACCTGCTCTCCTTCAATTTCAAGTTACAGACATAGTTTTTATTGCAGAAGTAGCACGTCAATACAACTACTGGTTCCATCTGTTCCAAAGGAAGAAAAAAAAAACAGTTCATTCCTCTGCCTTGGAAAATAGGGGAGTTCGTCTTGAAAAATGTCAACAAAATTGACGATTTCGCAGCACATTTTAGCATCTCCAACCTCATGCTGAAGACATAAGAGGATTCAACCCCTATGATATTTTTAGACAACATTTACAATCACTTGGACTCGGTGATTGTTTTGTAAATAAACACCTGCCCAAAATCAGAGATAGTGACGGTCCTGCCTCTGATATCGGCGACATAGAGACAGTGCAAAGTTGTAGTAAATTGTACACGCAACATGGGAAAGGCCCCAGTGACAAGAGTGTTCAATCCACAAATACCACTCCAAAAAGTACGACATCTCGGAGCATCGCTCCAACGACCCATCACAGCAACAAAGAAACCCAGAGTTCTTCAAACGGAGGAGGAGATAACGACCCTCCTCACTCTAAAATTGATAGTTCTCCACAAGCTTCCAGTAGAGAAGAAGAGAAAAAAAATGTGGGTCAGAAAGAAGAGCCGGAAATTTAGATTCAGAACATGGAAGTTGACACTGATCTGGATGCCATGTTCCCCTTCCTTGATTATCCCCAAGACGACATCCACCATAACCATCCAATGGACATATCTGTTACCCAAAATTTTGACGAAAATGAATCCTTCATGTTCAAGAGCACTGTTTTTGATAGCCGGAACAAAATATTGATATTTGAGAAAAAAAATGTTAAAAATATCAAAGGCAAATCTCGTTCACAGGTTGACGTTGCCAACATGCAACCGTACCAAATCTGTTAACTTCACACTGCGACCGGAGAAGCACTTCATGATTCCATTGGACGCATTGAGACTCAGAATGCCAAACTGAAGGACCGAGTCAAGGAATTGGAAGACACTTTCATTCCTATGCCATTGCTTGTCGATCCTTTGGCAATAGCCATGCCTGGCACCCCTGCACCTAATGTAAAAGCATCCTCCACCCTGCTCGGATCCTATAAAGGATATGTGGAGAACAATATCAAAAAAAGAATGGAACTGGTTACCTAGGCGTGGAAAAGATCACAAACCATCGCTTCCCTTGGAACCAAGGCATATAGCTTGCTCGAGCTTTTGCAAGCTGAATTAAAAGATGAAGAAAATTTCTTTTTAAAAACGATCATCCCTTTTGGCAAGATTGTCAACAATATGACAGAAACAAAAAGAAGAGAAGAAGATCTTCCATCCAAAAACCGAATCGGCCAATTGAATGCATGTTGGAAACAAAAAGTAAAGAACTTGCGTCTCATTGTTCAGTCATGTGAACAAGCCATAGCGAAGAAAGACAAATTATTCACAAAGCTGTCAAATATAGACTTAGCAGGGAAAACCAACGACTTCCAAGACCCCCTTAACCAGGAAAGAGTTCGATAAACAGGTTGCTATGTTGAATACCTTGTCTCTGGAAAAGTTTTACAACATCCTTCAATTTGATCAAGCTCACGTCCATGACTGGCTAGTCAAATATGCAATACAGAATGAGGAAATTCATCAGGCTCTCTCTAATCTTTCTATCGACTTCTAGGAATTAGAAAACGAAGTTTTCAACATCAAAATCCGGAAAGAGATCAACGTCGCCCCAATGAGAAGCTACATTGAAGAATGGGTCAAAAGGCAATTGAAACAGGCCACCAACGAAAGACAACAGGCAGTTCCCGACATTCCAACAACCATGGAGAACATCCTTGAAACCGCAGTCGTCACCGACATCAATGAAACGACAGCCGCAAGCAAATAGCCAAAGCGCTCATATGTACCCTCACTATAAGTTTAGTCATCACATCTTTCTTTGTTTCTCAGCCAGGTTATTCCACTTTCTTAAATACATATGTATAGGCAAACACTTATACCTTTCCATTTATTTTCTTTTGCAACTATTGCACTCTATCTTCTTTCCACAATCCTGTTTCTTGTACATATTTCTCTAATGGTCCACGGGAGCCCCAATCCCAGTCTACATGACAAACGCATTGAAATTCCGGTTTATATGTAACAAAGTTTAAATTTTTGGTATATTTCAAAATTTGCAGTAGTATGTAACAAACTTTCATTTTTTGACATACTTGAAATAAAAAATTCATTTAAATTTTTATATGTTACAGACTCTATTCTTATCTTTTCGCATTCTGTATAACAAATGCATTTATTTTTTAATATGTTAGACTTTTATTCTTATCCTTCAACAGTCTCTATGGCAAATGCATCTTCTATTTTATATGTTACACCTTTTTCTTTTTTTATATATTTCAAAATAAATGACATTCAACAATGCAAGCATCATTTACATATACCCCATGTTCACAAATGCATTTAAATTTTTATATTACTTATCTCCTATTAATTTTATGTCATCATATATTTTTATCTTTCACCAGTCCATATGGAAAATGCATTTAAATTTCCAAATTTAATCTTGCACTGTCAACAAATTTTTTACTTTGTTATATACTTTCAAAAATTAGATGTTGTTGTGCCTGCCAACCCTCATTTACTTTTGCCTTATCTTCCGTGATATACATTTTGCACAACATTTCCCTGATATACATTTTGCACCAAACACTTCGTTTCATTTACAATTCGACCCCATTTTCCACAATTTGCTTTCTAACCTCCTTGGCAGGGACTGCGCTACCACGCAACCTTGTTTTAACATGGCATGCTTTTGATAAGTTTCACCCTTACTTTTATAAGATGATAAATACACATAAAACTATATATATTAAGCTATTGCACCAAAGGAAATGAAATGCAACTATGAAAATATAGTAGAATAAAATAGATGTGACATGGTGCGCAGGTTGGCGGACTCACGGGTTCACATTTATAGTCATGCTTATGTATCACAAGTCCGACCGACCGCAACATGAGATTTAGTAATTTATAGAATATTATAACATTGTGCCAAGATTTATAGTAATTTATATAATGCTATAACATTTTTTACTTAAAGAATAATATAAACAATTATTTAAATTTTATTCAATATTATTTTTAATGTTTTTAAATGTAAATTTGGAATTTTGATTTTGTTTATGATAATAAAGGTTTGTACCTAGAAATTGATTCTTTTTGACTCTAGAGTTAAAATTGATATATACTTTTATATACTATTTTATATTAATATTAATAAATAAACTATAAGTAAAATTAATGCTGTCTATCCTATAATATTAATATTAAATAGCCTATTCATTATTAATATGTGATAATGGTTTGTTAAATTTTATTCAATTAATTATTCGTATTTATTTTTATTTTTCATTTTTCATGTCCCTAGTGTTCCGTGATATACATCTTGCACTCAACACTTCCGTTATATACATTTTGCACCCAACAATTCCGTCATATACTTATAAAAATATAGTAGAATAAAGTAGATGTGACACGATGAGCGGGTTTACAGACTCTCGGGTTCACATTTATAGTAATGCTTATGTATCACTAGTCCTACCGACCACAACATGAGATTTAGTAATTTATAGAATATTATAACACTGTACCAAGATTTATGATAATTTATAAAATGCTATAACACTTTTTACTTAAAGAATAGTGTAAACAATTATTTAAATTTTATTCAATATTATTTTTAACGTTTTTAAATATAAATTTGAAATTTTTGAATTTTGATTTTGCTTATGATAATAAATGATTGTACCTAGAAATTGATCCTTCTTGACTCTAGAATTAAAATGGATATATACTTGTATAAACTATTTTATATTAATATTAATAAATAAACTATAAAGTAAAATTAATGATATGTATCCTATAATATTAATATTAAATATCGTATTCATTATTAATATGTGATAATGTTTTGTTAAATTTTATTCAATTAATTATTCATATTTATTTTTATTTTTCATTTTTCATGTCTCGCTTGTTTCGTGATGTACATCTTGCATCCAACACTTCCATCATATACATTTTGTACCCAACAATTCTGTCATATACTTATAAAAATATAGTAGAATAAAATAGACGTGACACGGTGAACAATAACATGAGATTTAGTAATTTATAGAATATTATAACATTGTACCAAGATTTATAGTAATTTATATAATGCTATAACACTTTTTACTTAAAGAATAGTATAAACAATTATTTAAATTTTATTCAATATTATTTTTAATGTTTTTAAATGTAAATTTGGAATTTTGATTTTGTTTATGATAATAAAGGTTTGTATTTAGAAATTGATCCTTCTTGACTCTAGAGTTTTGTTTTTGTTTTTGTGAATGAGTGTGTGAATCTATATTGCGTTATAAGGTTATAGTACAAAACTGATGCTTGGACTCCCAGGATCTGCCTAAACGGAAACCAGATCCGGGGTCCCTGGAATGCAGTATCTGAAAATAAACAAGAAGTGCCTGGGTCGCCACCACGGGAAACCAACCCAGGCTACCATAATCCAGTCTAAAAAACTTCATCAAAAGAAATCAAAAAGTCTAAACATAGTGGGGTTAGCTCCTACTTTGAGAGACATGATCTGGGCAGGCCCTACGCTAGTCTAGGTTGATGGGGTGCTCTTCATCCCCTTCTTGCTGTGCCATGTCCTCCTCCCTCTGTTCCACCAGACGTATCTTTCTGATGCATGTTGGGGTTCCATTTCTGTCGGCTGGAGTGATATCTATATGGTGGACGTAGCGTATATAGAGATGAAATTACCCTGCCATCCACTCCAGTTTCTCCTATTGTCTTGTCTAGTCCTTCACCAGCCTTTTTACCCCCGCCTCTAGGTTACTGAGGCGGTTGAGAGTTCCTGTGTGCTCTTTCTTCTGCTCTTTGGTTTCCATCCTGTTGGTCTCCCCCCGGTCTGCACACATCTTTCCTATCAGCATTTTGGTTCTCCAAGCTTCCTCCACCGTCCTGTGGTAGAGGGTTAACCTCAGTTGTGTGGCTCCGGGGTCCCGTATCCACCGTGCTTCCTGGGTTAGTGTTGACCAGGTTTTGCCCCTGCGGGCATTGTTGATTTCACCCTCCCAACTTTTAATGATCTTCTTCCCCTTGGTGTCTATCTTCGTGTGGAAGGTGCTCTTTGCTTCCTTGGCCGCCTATTCGATTCTTGTCTTCCGTCGGGCGCTCTATGGAGGTTCCTTCCTCTGGGGGCCTCTCTTGTTGCTAGTTTTCTTCATGCATACCATCTTACCTTGCAGGTGGTGGTTCTTACGTTGGGTTCTTTCCCTGCTCCATTTCACCCCCTTCTGGTAAGTAAGGTGGCCCCTATAATTGCGATGCCTCGTTCTGTGGTAAATTTTGGTGTCCCTACCTTTATGGAGCCAACCCGACTGCGGTCCCGTCCTTGCAATCATGGCCTGCTCTTCAAGGTGGTCCTGCCCGTTAGTATTCTCTATTCCAGAGCGTGTGCGCTTGATGATCTTGCCATTATCCCTACGCCAATGCTTTGCCCTGCTCGTTGTACGCCAACCATTTCCCCGCCCCATCTCTGTACTTAGGTGAGGTGTGCTCCTACTTGGCCCTAGTGTAACCTGTCGTCCTTCGTCCTTTGCTGCCTGCGAGTTATCTCTTCTGCTTTCCAATGGGTAACTTATGTACTTCTTTTTATTGACGGGACCATGGTGCCGTACCTTCACCCGATGTGTGATCTACATCTGCATTTATAACCTTATTTGATTGGTGGGCCATCATCTCCTGTCTGGGACCTACGTGTCCTTCAGTGTCTGCTGCGCCTCCATTCTTTCCGTAATCTTCCGTACTACTCCTATTGTCCCAATCTTTTGCCGCAAGTTGGGTGCAGTCTTCATGGAATTGACCTTGCAAGATGTTGCACCAGATTTTGTCCAGTTCTGGACCTTCATTCTCGACCCCCTCGTTTGCTATTTTGTCCGGTAGTCCATTTGCTGACCTCCTCACCCAGCGTAACTCCACAGTGATCCCTGTCCGCAAGTGCTCCTGGATTTTTTTTCAATAGGTAGGCCAATCGCCAGTGCCTCTGGATTTTACCTATTCTGGTACCGTTTTAAAGTTTTCTCACTGTGTTGATGAATAACGCAGAGTCTCCTTCCACTATGGAATTCGTCATCCCCTCCCGGCTAAGAATCTCCAGGCCTAACTCCAGGGATCTGAATTCTACGACGTTATTGGTTGAGTTGCCCAAGATTTCGGCGTACATTCGTATGATGTTCCCTTTACTATCCCTAATTACTCCTCCCAAACCTGTTCTTCCTGGGTTACTTTTTTCCGCCTTGTCAAAATTCAACTTGAGGGAGCCTGAAGGTGGCAGTTTCCAGTTGTGCTCACCTACTTGGAGTTGCGGCTGCTGTCTGTTTGGATTGGGGTTGCGCCCACCTGCTAGTTGGAAAACCTCTAGGACTTGGGAGTCCTGATCCGTGGGTTGTGCTCTACCCTCCTGGCAGTTGCGGCTCATCACCGTCTCATGTATCATGGAGGTTATTGTTTCCTTGATCTTCCCTTCTGGCTAGCTTTGGTTTCTGAAAATGCGTCGGTTGCTTTCCTTCCATATCAACCATATGATCATTCCTGGGGTGAGGGTCCAACATAGGTTCACCTCTTCTTGGTCGTTGTAGTTTTCTCTCCAGAGCTTGATTGTTGCGGAAATGTTAC
This sequence comes from Picea engelmannii, assembly GCA_009831015.1. Lineage (NCBI taxonomy): Eukaryota > Viridiplantae > Streptophyta > Pinopsida > Pinales > Pinaceae > Picea > Picea engelmannii. Next base: position 114,477 of record ML792619.1, read on the forward strand.
CACAGATCCTGTCGGACTGGCGAAAGATACTTGCTGCCAGTCCCACAGTTACGCAGTGTAGGCGCAGTCGTCAAGGAGATGGTTGGTTGTTTCTTCCTGAGTTTGACAAAGATGACATCTTGACGGACCGATGAAACCTCTTTTCCTTAGGTTATCCCAAGTTAGGATGCGGTTATGTAATATTAGCTACTGGAAGATCTTAATCTTTGGCCATTGGGGGTTGTTCCAGAGCTTATCCCAGTGTTGCGCCAGGTTGTCTTGGTCTGGGTCCGCCATATAGTGTCGAACTTCTTTTAGGTTCAATTCCCCTCCATCTTTTTTGCCCCACCTCAACTGATCCTCTCCTTCCGTGACTGTCATTTTCCGTCTGCCTAGTTCCTCCTCCACCTCTTTTATTGTTGTTGCAGGTATCTCATTGTTCTAAGGATTAATCTTGTCCCATATTCTCCATTTGTTGCGGTTTGTTCCCTGCTACCAGTATTGATAGACGTTGATTTTGCCTTGTGTGATGAGGTCCTATTGGAGTATCCCTCTGTCCGGGTTTTCCATATTTGGTTCCTGCTGCCAAGCGTCCTCCCATAATCTGGCTGTTCTTCCATTCCCGATTTCCCAAAAACTGTGTGTCTGAATCCATGCTTTGTTGCGCTAGGCTAGGTTCCAAATGGCTGAGCCTTCCCTGGTTCCTCCAAAGCGGATTTTGTCCTGGTCGCGGGTGTCCGGTGCGTACTTTGCCTTCCATAGGTTTACCCAAGGTGTTGTAGTTTCTTTGACCCACCGCCACCAGAGTTTCGCTCCATATGCATTGTTGGTCATTTGTGGATCTTGTATCCCCAAGCCCCATTGCTTTTTGGCCTACATACTTTCTCCCAGGCCACCAGGGCACATTTTTTCTTTGTTTCAGCACCTCGCCACAGGAAGTCCCTTTGGATGGCTCTGATTTTCTGTAGGATCCCCTGTGGAGTGGGGAAGACTGACATCATAAAGGTTGGGATGGCTTGTAAAACAATCTTGGTTAGGATTAGTCTGTCGGCTAGGTTAATGGACCTATACGTCCAGTTTTTTACCCACTCCTGTAGCCTGTTTATTACTCCTTCCCAAGTTGACAACTTATATACTTTGTCTGTCAAAGGGATCCCCAAATACTTGGTTGGAAGTGTTTTCCATTCAAAACCTAGAATGTTGGTCAAATTCCTTTGGATAGATGGATTGGTATTAAAGAAAAAGATCATCGGCTTGGAGTGGTTGATCTCAGTGCTCGAGGATTCCTCAAAATCTTCTAGGATTCGTTTGTAGGCTTTGGCTTCCTTGACCGTGGGTATGCCGTGGAGTAGTGTATCATCCACAAACTGTTGGTGGGTTGAAGTAGGGAAGTTTTCAAAAGGTTTGAGCCCTGTTATTTACCCAGTTGTTGTTGCGTTCTTTATGCTCTGGCTGAGGCCTTCCATCATCAGAATGAACATGAAAGAAGACAACGGGTCTCCTTGTCTAATCCCTCTCGTGGGCTAGAAAGGTTTGGCCGGGGCTCCATTAGTTATTAGTGAGTAGCTTGTTATGGATACTAAACTGGCAATCCAACTAATCTAGTGCTAGGTAAAACCAAAGGCTTCCAAGGTCTTGATCATATAATGCCAACTAATTTTGTCATAAACTTTTGCTAGGTCCAGTTGTATTAACATTCCCCCCCTCTTTTGAAGTTTTAAGGTGTGAATGATCTCATGGGCCTGGATGATGTTGTCCATTATTTGTCTACCTTCCACGAAGCCTACTTGTTCTTGCGAGATCAATGAAGGTAGGAGTGGTTTCAATCTATTTGCTATGACTTTGGAGATGAGCTTGTAGATCACATTACAAAGTGCTATGGGTATGTACCGGTTCAGGGTTTTGGCTTCATTTTCTTTGGGGATTAGGGTGATCATGGTTGCGTTTAGTGCTTTAAGGATAGAGGCAGACCTTCTAGAGTCCTCTACTACCTTATAGATGTCATGTTTGATGATTTCCCAGCAGGCTTTGAAGAATTCCACAGTGAAGCCATATGGACCAGGTGCGTTCCCACTGGGCATTTCCTGGAAAGCTTAGTCCACCTCTTCCCTGGTGATAGGTTTGTTCAGGAAGATGTTTTGTTCCTCTATAACCAATTGTGGAATATGCTAGGTTATCCTCTGAATGACCTTCGATCTGTCTTGATGCGGTTCTTGGGCTATCCCGTGGAAGTGTCTAACCATAACACTTTCGATCTCCTGATGGGACTCGCGCTCGATTCCATCCTGGTCCTTGATCTTCAAGATTTTGTTATGGGCTCTTCTAGCCATGGTTGTTCTATGGAAGAACTTGGTGTTACTCTGTCCTTCCTTTAACCATCAGATGCGAGACTTCTGACGCCAGAGTGTTTCCTCCTGCTGGCATTGCACCTCCCACTCTTGGGTCATTTGGAGCTCTTCCCTTTTGCGGTCCTCCGTATAGCCTTCCCGCATGCAAGTTTCTTGGAGTTTTTTCATTTTTTCTTCAATGTCGTTTTTCTCTGTGTTTATATTCCCAAAGATCTTCCTGTTCCATTCCTTGAGTTTATTTTTGATGTATTTAAGTTTCTTGTGTAGTTTGAACATTCTAGTCCCTTGCTCCGGTTGCTCCTCTCGCCACCACTGTTTGATTTTTTCCTTGAAAGTCGGGTGATCAATCCAGAATTTCTCGAATCTGAAGTGTCTGTTCTTAGGTGCTGTTTGGAAGCCAGCTTCCAGTTGCACTGGCCAGTGATTAGAACCACCTAAGGGTAGGATGTTGCAATCTAAGGTTAGCCGCTGCAAAATGATTGACTCTGATATAAGGAATCGGTCAAGTCTTGTAGCTACTTGAAACTGGTTCATCCATTTGTTGTTCCAGGTGAACTGGCCATTTTTAGTTTAGAGATCTACCATCTCCGATCTATCTATAAAATTTGAAAACTCCTCCGCATCCCGATCCAGTCTTCTCGTACCACCCTTTTTTTTCCTCAAGGGAGGTGATAATGTTGAAGTCCCCTGCCAGGATCCAGTGGAGGTTGGTGGCTCGACCTTTTATATCTTCTAGGTCTCAGATCATTCCTTTCTTTTCCTTTGGCCCATGGGGCCCATACGCATTTATGCATAGAATCTCCTCAGTGTTTCTTATGATTTGCATGCGCACCGTTAGGGTGTACCTAGTTGCTTTGGCTGCTATTAAATTTAGGATTTGTGGGTTCCACAACGTGAGTATGCTGCCTGACCTTTGGTGGTCTTCGATGGCTACCATCTTGTATTTATGCCACTGTTGTTTACTGATTGACTCCATTCTGTCTGTAGTACATTTCGTCTCTTGAATAAAACAGAGATCCGGTTGCTCCTGCTTTAGTTTATTCCTAAGGATTCTTTATTTTCTTGGGTTGTTTAGGCCTCTTATATTCCAAGTTATGACCTTCATTTAAACATGTGGGGGAGAGTGGGGAAAGAGTTTCTTTATCTTACCCGAGTTGATCAGTAGCGCTCCTAGCTCCTGTAGTGCTACGCTGTTTGATTTCCTGCCTTTTTTCCTCCTCGTCTGTTTGGGTGATAGCTGCGACTGTCCCTCGCCGGCTTTCACTCCTAGGTGTCCTATCTCCTCGTGTGTGTGTTTTTGTCCTCTGGCTTTGGCTTCCTCCCATAGGAGGAATAGGTATTGGATGCGGTCGAGTTTCTCTGTTGGTACATTGTCGAGTCCTTGCCTTTTCCATTGTTCTAATATGTGCGGAAGGTCTATGCCTTCCCTTTCCACCAAGTCTCTGAGATCGGGGTCTTCTGTACCTAATTCGTTTGGGGTCATTTCTGCATCCCCCTCTGCGTCTTGCATGGCGGTGTTGTCATCTTTTGTTTCTCCGTCCACAGGGGTTGCGCAACTCCCCTGAACTGTTGTATTGTTTGGCTGTTGGGTGGGCTCTTTTGTTGCTTGGTCTTTGACTTCTGGAACTTTTGTCGAGTCCTTGTCTTCTATTGTCCCTTTTTTTGTTTGGTCCCTTTCTTCCATTGTATTCCAGGTCTCCTGGGTATTTGCTGCTAAGGTTTTATTTTTCTTTTTATTAGCTATGTTCCTAGGGTTCGAGGTTATAAACCCTTCCTTGTCTTGCTGTGTTTTGGGATTTGTCGTTTCCTGCTTTTTGTTTAGAGGGCACTCTCTAATCAAGTGTCCATGTTCATGGCATCTTCTGCATATAAAGGGGATCTGTTCGTAATCTATGTTTTGGATCCATTCCTCATCCCTGAATTCTAGACTTATGGCTTTTGGGAGTGCTCCAGAAACGTCCATCTCTATGCAAATTCTTGCATATGATGTGTATCTTCCTTTTAGGGTGGCTTCTGAGGTCTTCACATATTTCCCTAGTTTGTTTCCTATTGCTTCAAAGGAAGAGGGAAACCAGTAGTCTAGGGGTAGGGAATAAAATCTCAGCCAGACTGGTACCTTTTCGAAAGTTTCTTTCTGCGGGGAATTTTTTTCTTTCCAGGGTTGCATGTAGAGTTCCGTTGAGGCGTGGAAGTATGGACGTCCCCCGAAGACTCTGTCCCTGTCCTCCAGGTTAATAAATACTGATGTGAAGAAACCCTTTGAGTTGAGGTGGAGCTCCACTTCTCCATTTTGCTTCTAGTGATATTTAATCCAGTTGCGTAGAGTTCGTTCTGTTGGCCATAACCCCATGAATTTGCATATGAGCGCATGCATCTTCATCTGGTCCCTGTAGAGTTGCGTTTGTGGGTCCTCTAGTACCACCTTGGGTATCATTGCTGTTTTGGGCTTGTAGGGGTTGCGCCCCTCCATTCCGTTAGCCTTCGCGGTCTCTTGCGCCTCTTTCTGAGTTTCCTCAGCGACTTCCTCCTTGGTCTCATTTTTGTCTCGACTTCTCTCTTGATGCTTCCCTGGGTCTGATACCAAGGTTCCTGTCGTTGGTGCCTTGAAAACTCCGTCGCTTGTCCCTTTTCCTCTATCCACCACTACCTGTTTGTATGAGGGGGTTCCCTTGCCCCCTCCCCCCTTACTGCTCATGCTGGTCTCTGTTGTGGCCTCGACTGTCAAACCCTAGCTCGCCGCGAATGTCAAACCCTAGCTCTCGAAAACCCACATCAAAAGCATGGACGATAAATTGTCTTCTTCTTTGACTCTAGAGTTAAAATGAATATATACTTGTATATTCTATTTTATATTAAAATTAATAAATAAACTATAAAGTAAAATTAATGATATCTATCCTATAATATTAATATTAAATATGGTATTCATTATTAATATGTGATAATGTTTTGTTAAATTTTATTCAATTAATTATTCATATTTATTTTTATTTTTCATTTTTCATGTCCCCCATGTTCCGTGATATACATCTTGCACCCAACACTTCCGTCATATAGTAGAATAAAATAGATGTGACACGGTGAGTGGGTTGGCGGACTTACGGGTGGGTTCACATTTACAGTCATGCTTATGTATCACGAGTCCTACTGACGACAACATGAGATTCAATAATTTATAGAATATTATAACATTTTACCAAGATTTATAGTAATTTATATAATGCTATAACACTTTTTACTTAAAGAATAGTATAAACAATTATTTAAATTTTATTCAATATATTTTTTAATGTTTTTAAATGTAAATTTGGAATTTTGATTTTGTTTATGATAATAAAGGTTTGTACCTAGAAATTGATCATTCTTGACTCTAGAGTTAAACTGGATATATACTTGTATATACTATTTTATATTAATATTAATAAATAAAGTATAAAGTAAATTATTGATATATATCCGATAATATTAATATTAAATATAATATTCATTATTAATATGTGATAATGTTTTGTTAAATTTTATTTAATCAATTATTCATATTTATTTTTATTTTTCATTTTTCATGTCCTGTGTGTTTCGTGATATACATCTTGCACCCAACACTTCCGTCATATACATTTTGCACCCAACAATTCAATGATACACATTTTGCAGACAACTCTTCCGTCATTTGCAATTCGACTGGAACTCGCAAGCTTCACTATACCAGGGTTCACAACTTTCGGAAAAACCACTAAGTAACAAGAAAGATAAAGTACAGGGAAAACAAAAATGAAAAATTGGTTAAGTATAGAAGACATAAAAGATAAATACACATAAAACTATATATATTAAGCTATTGCACCAAAGGAAATGAAATGCACGTATAAAAATATAGTAGAATAAAATAGATGTGACATGGTGAGCGGGTTGGCAGACTGACGGTTCACATTTATATTTATAGTCATGCTTATGTATCGCGAGTCCTACCGAACCATTTAATAATTTATAAAAATATTATAACATTGTACCCAGATTTGTAGTGATGATGATGATGATGATTAACGTCCACTAAGACCTAATTGGTCTATCAGACCTTAAGAGGGTAAGTGATTACTTGTGATTCTTTAGAATTTTGTTTCTGTGCT
>ML792619.1:135564-168183 GCA_009831015.1 Picea engelmannii
TCATCTTGTACTTGAACATTTAAGTGGGGTAAAAGGAGGTTGCCCCCTCGAAGAGGCTTATTATCTGAAATTATCTCTTTTTCAAGGCGTTGAGTACTTTTCCCGAGGTTTTTATATGCTATATTGATGTTTGGTTCTTAACAAGATCTATCCAGGGTATTACCTGAGACATATAAAGGTATAGATTTCCCGAAAGCAGACTTGAAGTCTGAACTAATTCAATATGCATATATATATACCAACCTATCTATAAACATAAGCCATACGTGGTCTTTCCATTATAAGCATGCAACCACCATTTCTGAATCAAACACCACACAGGCAGTCTTATACTCAAACCGTTCATAAATTGCACAGACTATGAGCATACATGTCAACATATAAATTTCAATATGCAAGATGTAAAACACTTATTAGAAATAACACCCGATGTGATTGCAACTACTGAGAGGGGTGCTCGTTTCCACCCAACCGTAGGCTCAACGACTCCCAACGGATTTACCACTAGCCACCCCCGAGCTGAGACCACGATGCTGCGAGACTGAGTCTCTGTTTTCCAGTGACCGAGAACGAAGGTTACTCTCCTTCTTCTCTGTTATCACTCACTCTGTATTTTTCCAGATTTCTTCTTTCTTCTTTCCCTTGCATCTGCCCCCTTGATCGTCCACTATTCTTGCCTTTTCTCCTTTCGACGAGGTTGCGTGTGGCACGATTTTCCTCACGGTGGTCAGGTCTGAGGACTCTACGGATGGGTGGTTCACCCCCATCCCTCATTACTCATGAGGAGCCATTTACCTACCAACCCGGCGAGTCATTTAATTTGGGGCCAGCGAGCTGCTCTTGGTTCTCCGGGCCAGTGAAGTCCAAATACGGTATTGGTTTCAGTGGAAGTTAACGCCACCTTTCCAGGTGCCTTCCACCACCTTTCTTCAGCCATCGTGGTCTCTTTTTCAACACATCTCCCTCTCAGTAGTCCTGCAATATATATATTCATAATATTATTTAGATTCATCGACCTTTTTCACAAGGTCCATTCACATCACACATTCACATTTCTGAGTTTGCCACGATACTTGACCAATATAGTTATTTTTACAGACTGGGGGAAACATGGTGTTACATTAGTCTTATCAGTATTAACAGTCATACCCATATTGGAGCAAAAATCCTTGAGGATTCTTAGTTGGTTTTCAAGATCATGGGGACTCGTTTCCATAAGAACGATATCATCGGCATAAAGAAGACGATTGATGACTATACCAGTGAGAGTAGGGCCGACACAACCTGCTTTTTCCAAGCATTCTTCTAATTTATCAATGTATATGCCAAAAAGGGTAGGGGGCAAGGGACAACCTTGTTTGACTCCGATATTGCAGTTAATCTCTTTTGACCAGCCCTCAATGTTTTTAAACTTAGCAATAATGTTCTCATACATCCTTATTGCATCAAACCTCAACTCGAAAGGCACTTTTATCTCTTCCAACCTATTCCAAAGGTTTTTCCTAGGAACCATGTCAAAAGCTTTTCTAAAGTCAACAAAACAACAAAAAAGATTGGTTTTAGTATTGCGGAACTCCTCTGCAATGATCCTAAAGGTAACAAGATGGTCCATAGTTGAATGATATCTCCTAAACCCGGCCTGGCCTTTAGCTCTTTTACCGTGACTTTCTAGCCAAATGCTAATCTTCTTTTCCAAAATAATTCCATAAAGCTTGGCTAAAATAGGGCTAATAATAATGGTCCTATAATTAGAGGGAATGTTTTGTCCCCATTTTTAAAAATAGGAACAATGAGGCTTTGCGTCCAGGGTTTAGGGAAGCCCTGCTTGACTACTAAATTGAAGAGCTTGTGTATGTGAGGGATAAGGATTGGCCCTCCGATTTTAAAAATTTCAGCTTGGTAGCCTTCAATGTCCTTAGCTTTCCCATTTGCGAGCCCCTTAACCCCGAACTCTATGTCATCTAAAGAAAAAAACTTCTTCCTTTGTAGGGACAATATGAATGGTGTCCATGGCATTAGGGAACTCATAAAAACTTTTATGGTAGGAATTCCAGTGCGTTAAGGGAATCCTATTATTTTCTTTAGTATTGCGTTTTAGAATTTGGCTCCAGAACTTCTTAGGATCCAACTTGTATAGTTGTGAAAGTTGCTCTTGCCTTTTATTGATATAGTATCTTTTTTTCCTTTTAATTAGGGCTTTGTACGTATTGATCTTATTGAGTTTTAAGGGCTCATTAGAAGCATCCCTAATGGCTTTCGTAGCAATTTTACATTCTTTATCATACGAAGGGTTGGTTGTTCTATTATTCTTTTAATGGGTAATTTATTTAATGCTTTAACACTTTTTACTTAAATAATAGCATAAACAATTATTTAAATTTTATTCAATATTATTTTTAATGTTTTTAAATATAAATTTGGAAATTTTGGAATTTTGATTTTGTTTACGATAATAAATGTTTGTACCTAGAAATTGATCCTTCTTGACTATAGGGTTAAAATGGATATATACTTGCATATAATATTTTATAATAATATTAATAAATAAACTATAAAGTAAAATTAATGATATCTATCCTATAATATTAATATTAAATATTGTATTCATAATTAATATGTGATAACGTTTTGTTAAATTTTATTCAATTAATTATTTATATTTGTTTTTATTTTTCATTTTTCATGACAATTTGCACCCAACAATTCCGTCATATACGTATAAAAATATAGTAGAATAAAATAGATGTGTATGTGACACGTGAGTGGGTTGGCCAACTGGCGGGTTCACATTTATAGTCGTGCTTATGTATCACGAGTCGGTCAACTTGAGATTTAATAATTTATAGAATATTATAACATTGTACCAATATTTATAGTGATTTATATAATGCTATAACAATTTTTACTTAAATAACAGTATAAACAATTATTTAAATTTATATAATGCTATAACATTTTTTAGTTAAAGAATAGTATAAACTTATTTAAATTTTATTCAATATTATTTTTAATGTTTTTAAATGTAAATTTGAAATTTTGGAATTTTGATTGTGTTTATGATAAAAAAGGTTTGTATATTGAAATTGATCTTCTTGACTCTAGAGTTAAAATGGATATATACTATTTTATATTAATATTAATAAATAAACTATAAAGTAAAATTAATGATATATATCCTATAATATTAATATTAAATATGGTATTACCCTGGATGGGATGCCACCTAGACCAGCCAAGCCACGTGGTGCAGCGCCAGGTCGAGCCTTAATTACAGGCCACCGACTCCCATCCCCTCACCATTAAGAATGGGAGTAGCCAGGCCGATGAGTTGAGACCCCTCACGCGCGTGAAGGGGACGGACACACAACACACTCAACATATGGCCTTAATGGCGGGTCTGTTCGCATTAATCCTCATGAATTTCTCCACTTTTGTCTGGGAAGGGACTCATTTAGAGTTTGAGTTGCAGAAAACAGGCATCCCTAAGCTCTGGTGTGGTTGCTGCAGCCTCTTCATTGCTCTGGCCACTGTTTGACACCTAGATATGCCGAGGGAATGAGGTAAGCCCCGCAGGGGGGTTGCCTGGTATACTTTTGACGTGCGCCGAAGGAGACATCAAGAATTTGAATGAGAGCTGTCCATGGCTCGGACGCAGCTTGCCCATAAGGATAGAAGGCCCAGAATGCCACCCATGGCCTATGTTGAAAAAGTTTTTCCGGATGAACCCATTCAAGTTCCCCCAGAACACCTGATCTTCACCGTTCCAGACAACTGGAATCCGCCAACCTGTTTTCCAGGGGAAACCACCATGCGGGCCACAAAGGAACAACTTAGCTCTCATAGAGGGGATGCCCAATTGGAAGAACCCCCCACTTGTTACATCATTGAAGAGGTTCCGGAAGACATGGAGGCAGAAGCGACAGAAGGTGCAGAAGAATTCCCTCCGAATGTAGGCGACTAGCCTGCTCAGCCTGAACAACATTCGTCGCTGCATACAGAAGAACAACTAGGAAAGCTGGGAAGCAACAAGTTAGCCGAGGCAGAGGCTCTGTTGAAGGATATCCTGGCAAGGGAGGGTGTCACAACTCCTATGCCACGTCCTCTATTGGACATGCAAGAAGAGTGGGATGTCCAACTGCCATTCTTCCACTCGGACCACCTGGAAAGACTGTTTGAATTAAAGAGCTTGGTGGAGGACCAAATCCATCGCACCACACTCATCAACAAACGCATCGACATGCTCTACGATGCCTACTCCAACACACCACCAGGTCAGCGGTGCCCGATGTGCGCTCAACCCTTCGTGCTGCCAGCCAAGGCTGAAAACGAAGATGGAGACGATGACATGGATGATTGTCATAGTTAATACCTTTGTTTTTTTCATAGTTAATGGTTTTAGTTAATACCTTTGTTTTTTTCATGCTAGTCTTGTCTAAGGCGCAAACTACTGTAACTCAAAGAATAAAGGTTTTTTCTCAGACTAATGGCTGCCAAATGTCTTGGTTTCCTTTGGGCAAGACAAATGGCAGCCAGGTTTTTCTCACAGATTGTATAGGAGGCCAGCTATCTCGGTTTCCGCTTACTCGGTGGGACAGTTGGCAGACAAGGTGTATCCGTGTTTTTTTTTGAAAATTTAATATATTAGGATTTGCCCTTTTTTACCTAAAAAATATATATATATTAAATATGGTATTCATTATTAATATGTGATAATGTTTTGTTAAATTTTATTCAATTAATTATTCATATTTATTTTTATTTTTCATTTTTCATGTTTAGCGCGTTCCGTGATATACATCTTGCACCCAACACTTTCGTCATATACATTTTGCACCCAACAATTCCGTCATATACGTATAAAAATATAGTAGAATAAAACAAATGTGACACGATGAGAGGGTTCGCTGACTCGCTGGTTCATATTTATAGTTATGCTTATGTATCACGAGTCTGACAGACCGCAACATGAGATTTAATAATTTATAAAATATTATAACATTGTAACAAGATTTATAGTAATTTATATAACGCTATAACACTTTTTACTTAAAAAATAGTATAAACAATTATTTAAATTTTATTCAATATTATTTTTAATGTTTTTAAATGTAAATTTGAAATTTTGATTTTGTTTATGATAATAAAGGTTTGTACTGAGAAATTTTTAAATGTAAATTTGTAATTTTTATTTTGTTTATGATAATAAAGGTTTGTAGCTAGAAATTGATCCTTCTCGACTCTAAAGTTAAAATGGATATATACTTGTATATACTATTTTATATTAATATTAATAAATAAACTATAAAGTAAAATTAATGATATCTATTCTATAATATTAATATTAAATATCGTATTCATTATTAATATGTGATAATGTTTTGTTAAATTTTCATCAATTAATTATTCATATTTATTTTTATTTTTCATTTTTCATGTCCCGGGTGTTCCGTAATATACATCTTGCACCCAACAATTCCATCATATACATTTTGCACCCAACAATTTCGTGATACACATTTTGCAGACAACGCTTCCGTCATTTGCAATTCTACCCCGGGCCACTGGAATTCACAAGCTTCACTATACCCCGGTTCACAACTTTCGGAAAAACGATTAAGTAACGAGAAATAAAGTACAGAGAAAAGAGAAACTTAAAATTGGTTAAGTATAGAAGACAAAAAAGATAAATACACATAAAATTATATATATTAAGCTATTTTTTTTCCACATGAAAATTGCGCATTATATTAGATAATATAATCAGTTTACATTGCTGATAGTTCCTTACAATCCAAGTACAAGCCTTTTCAAATACTCCATCTGAGATAACTATATCTTAAAAGATATCATTACAAATTGATCAGAAAAATAAACCAAAAAATTGCAGCAAAAAAAGGATTGCTACTCCACTATCATATTCAATACAAGGAGTCTATCCACTTATAAATTCCCCAAAATTTCCTATTACTTCCACAGTCTTTAGAAACCAGAAATCAAAAGACTGCATGCTAGAAAAGTTTCAGGTGGTAGGTTGGCCCCTCATGTCCATTGATAAGATGATTGTAGATAATGGTTCCAGGTGGATCTGTAAGAGCCTTTTTGGAAAGAAAATCTGCCTCATGATTGTCTTCTCTATAGACATGATCAAAGGTGACTACAGTGAAAATCTTTTTTAGTTCAATCACTCTCTCTTTCTAGCATTCGATAGAGCATACCTGTAAGGAACCAACATTATTTAACCAATCAATAATAACTTTGGAGTCTCCAAGGATAAGGATATCTGAAATCTCCAACCTATGGGCCAAGGTGAGAATAGCCCAGGCCCCCAGGAGTTCGGCTCTTGTATTAGTACCCCTACCACAGTTAAGGGACCATCTATAAGAATTCTGCTCATTAAGGGATATTAAGCCCCCAACACCGCTTATTTCTCCATTCCTATGTGATGCCCCATCAAACCAACCCGTTATTCTATTCTTCTGTAGAACATAGCCACTTCTTCTTACTGCCATTTTCAGACTTTTTGAGTTATGAATCGCTACAACAACTGTGGAAAGAAAAAGAACTTTCTCCATAGATGGAACTTTGGATTCAAAAATAGATAAATTCCTTTCAGTCCAAACAAACCAACAAATATAAGCAAGTATGGTAGGGTAAGCTGAGTTCCTAGTACACCAAGAATCAAAACAATCCTTTACAGATGTCCTCGATCAACCACAATGAACTTTAAGATGAATACAAGTTTTGCACCAAATGGAAGCCATAAAAGGACATTGAACAAAAAGGTGGAAAGCTAATTCTTCATTACCTTTACACAAGTAACAATACCTGGGTCCTTGCCATCCACGCTTAAGAAGGTTGTTCTAGGTGAGGATCTTATCTTCCATGAACAACCAAGTGAAAACTTTAATTTTAATGGACACTCCCATGACCAGATCTTCCTTTTTGCTATATCACTATTCTTTTGCCACAACTCCGCAACTAGAGTGTTATAAATATTCTTTGTAGTTATTATGCCTGTTCCATCCCCGCCCATCCATCAAATCTCATCTATTTCATCAGTTGGAGAAATGCCCGTGATAGACAAATGGATTCTATAATTTTCCCATTTTGTAGCCAGTGTGCTCGACAGACCCAAATCTGTACTGGTAACCCAATTAACAACGATCAACCCTGTAGTAATGGATCCTCTCGCTTGGTAGAGGAAATGAACCTGTTGTTCATTTAGATGTGGAATCAATGCATTTGAAAGGAACACATCATCTCCCATGCCCAAGATAGCATCTTTACCGACCAAAATGTCTACCCCATTCCCCAGTTTCCAAGCCAACCATATAACAAGTAAAGGGAGAGCATTACATAAGTTTTTCCATGTTTGCGAGCCAACCCAAGATGAAGGAGCTGCAGATCAGAGCCAAGTGATTACTGGAAAATAAGGTAGATATTTATCCTTTAAGACACGATTCCATATCCTCGACTGCATCAAACCTCGCCATAACGATTTAGCCACTAAGGCTCGAGAAAAATAGAATATATATCTGATCCCCCAACCCCCAAAACTCTTAGGCTTAGCTAGTGTCTCCCAATTGCAGAGGTGATGGTCGTAGAAGAATTTTCTCTCGACCAAAGGAAAGAGAAGGTCATCCTACGAATCCGACATAAAACAGAGACAAGAATGTGCGTGAGTGTTGTCCAGTAAACTGATTGGCTTTCCAAAATGGCCTTGATTAAAACATATCTACCCACCAAGGTAAGAAAACGATTACACCCGTGAAAAATTCTTTGATCAACCTTCTTCAAGAGCCACTGCCAGTCAACCGCCTTGAAACTATCAACCTTTAGTGGGAATCCCAAGTATTTAAAACCCTCCGATAAACACTTAGAGCCAAAATGAACAAGATCTGTCAGAACAAGTAAAACATTAGGCCGAACTCCGTAATGGTGAAAAGTAGACTTATTGAGGTTTATCTCCAGACCAACAGCACCACAAAAATTATTTAAAAGCTTATGTATTTCCTTCCACTCGTCCACCGATGCTTTTGTCATTATAATCACATCGTCCACAAATAATAGATGAAGTATTCTGACCAGGCGAGAGACCTTAATGCCAGAAAGATTACCATCCCGTAGGCTCTTGTTAAGAGAGACACTCAAGCCTTCCATCACTAATATGAAAAGAAGCGGGGAAAGAGGACAAACCTGGCGAATGCCTCTTTCACTTTTTATAAACTTTGAAGCTTCACCATTTACCAGAATAGCCAAAGAAGCTGAAGACACACATCCCATAATCCATCTAGTCATTACATGACCAAAACCACACTAAATCAGAACTAATCTTAAGTAATCCCAATTAATGCAATCATAAGCTTTTTTAAGATCCAGTTTCAAGATAATAGCCTGAAGCTTCTTTGATTTGATACTGTGGAGGCACTCTTGTGCCATGCCGATTGCATCCAGGATCTGATGACCCTTTAGAAAACCCAATTGTTCCTTAGATAGAAACCTTGACAGAATAGGTCTTATCCTCTTTGCAATTATCTTAGTTACAATTTTATAACACAAATTGCATAGTGATATTGGTTGGTAATCAGAGAAGGTTATAGGCCGATTTTGCTTTGGAATTAGTGAAAGAAAAGTGGAATTGATTGACCTACACACTTCTCCTCGAAGTCTAGTATCTTCCACCATGGCAAGAAGATCAGATCCCACCAAATAAAAATAGAAAAGGAAGAATTCAGCTGTCCACCCGTCCGTCCCGGGGCTCTTGTCTTTTGTGAACCTGTTTAGAACCTTTAAAATTTCTTCCAATGTAACGACCTTCTCCAGAATAAGAACATCATCCTCCTGAACCATCCTTGGATAAAGTCTTATTGTCTCCAGTTGTATCCTTAAATCTGACTGGTTCTGTTCCTTAAAGAAGGACCCAAAATAATTTGTGGCTTCCGCTTTGATAGCTTCTTGTCCCATATGCATACGACCAGTCTCATCAGCAATATCCCATATGAATTTCTTGTTCCTTCGAAAACTAGCATAACTATGAAAGAACTTAGTATTTTTATCCCCGCTCTTGATCCAGGTTTCCCTATTCTTCTGCCTCCAACTTTCCTCTTCCTTTAGTAATAACTTATTGTGAACTCCCTCCAAATGTTTACAATGAATATCAAAGTCATTACTGGTATGGCCATTTAATTTATGGTATAATAGAGCTTCCAATTCAATTTCCACTTTTGACAACAGTTCTTTGCTTAAAACCAACTTTTGTCGAGCCCAAACCTTTACTTGACTCTTGAGCATAGCTAGTTTCTCCACTAGCCCTTTTTGTGGATCTTCCAAGAGGATAAACCGATTGTCAAGCCAAACCTCATGGGTTAAAGGAGTGAAAGAAGAATCTTCTAACCAGATCGGGTTAAATTTGAAAGGGTACACAGTCTTAGGAAACCCAATATCAAGTTGAAAAAACACAGGTGCATGATCTGAAATGTAACTAGAACAGACCCACGATCTATATCTTGACACTGGTCCAAGAAAACCTTCTGCCACAAAGAATTTTTCCAAACGCTTAGAAATGTTGGAGTCCCCCATCCTACCATTACACCACGTCGACACCAACTGTGATAGAACCACATCCACCAAAGAAGTAATTGCAAATAAATCCTTAAAGAAAGATGCCAAAGGATCAATGACAACAGTCGAGCCCCAAATCTCATCTGTACTCAGAGAAAAATTTAAATCCCCTGTCAGGATTAAATTCGAATAGGATAATAGACCTTTTTCCATACATCTATTCCAGAATTTTTTACGATCCGAACATGGACCATATACATTCAGTAAAGTAAATCTCCTTTTGTCAGCCAGACTGTAACCTGTCAAAAGAATTCCTCCACATGTAAGGACCGGGGAGAGAGAAAAAAACCGTGGATCCCAAGAAATCAACATTCCACCAGAATGTCCAATAGCACTAACAACACAAGCTAACCAGTCTGGCTTCATAGTAAACAAAAGTTTCCTTGCATTCACATCAGTAGTCAAAGTTTCTTGTAGAAAAATGATACGGGGAGAAACCGTGGAGAGGAGCCTTCCCATTGAGGCTAATTTGAGAGGCCCTCCAACCCCTCAAATATTCAAGGATAGCATAATCATGACTTAGCCCTAGCTAGGGCTTTTAATCCTCTAAGCGCCCCAAGGTCACAAGTAGACAGAATGGAAGTAGATGCAGAAGGAAGATTAGGTCCCACTCTTTTTCGAGCACTTCTACTTTTAATTGGGGACAGTTCAAGACCCAATCCCCGAGACCAGGCATAAGACTTATCCTTCGTAGTTTCAAAGGTGGGTAAGTCAGAACCCGAGGAACCCTGAACCCCATCTTCCACCTCAGCTTTATTTGAAAAAATAGGCAAATGTATCGGGCTTTCAACTGCCCTAATAGGGCCGAAACTTGACATAATCTTATCCAGAGAAACTTCACTCACCTCAGGCTCCCCATGCCCCGGAGGTAGAAAAGAGTCAACAGTTAAACTACTAGGGGAATGGGCAGAGCTTGGCCTGTGTAAAGTCTCAAGTTGCTTCTTTGCTAGAACCTCAACATCAGAAGAGACCGATGAAGGCATCCCCGAGACAACAGGTTCAAGAAACACCCTCTCACACACCCTATCGACAACACTAACAAACACACCCATTACCTTACTAGGCAAGACTACCGCCTCCTCAACAAGTCGTAGATCAAGGTTCTCAGAGTTTCCACTATCTTTCGTAAAAACAGAGAAATGAGAATCGAGTTGCTCCCTTTCCAAAGTAGACAAGGAACAATAAAGAGAGGGGACAAAGTGTTGCAACTTACCCACAAAGGAAGAAGTAGAAAGATGAGGGAATTCCAATTCCTGCAAATCCAAGTAGTTGTCCTACTCTGGGTTCTGCACCTCAGCCGGATAAGCATTAAAACCATGTTCTTCTTTCAGTGACTCTCCAAGAACATAGCCAAATGGACGTCAACAATCCTTTTTCAAATGTCCCGTCTGGTGACAATGAGAACAATGGAAGGGAACACTGAGATAATCCATACACTGTGTATAAATAAAACCTCTCCAGTCTATCTCTAAATTTTCTAAGAGTCCACCATGAATATCTACCTCAATGAGTATCTTTGCCATACGCCTGTCACTGGAGTGCAAAGCCTCTTCATCCAATTTTATGTAACGTCCCAACACGTTCCCAATTGCCTCCAAGGCTCTGAGATTCCACAAGTGAAGGGGGAGCCCTGGAAGCAAGACCCACAAGTGTTTGAAGCTAAAATATTAAACTATTGCACCAAAGGAAATAAAATGCACGTATAAAAATATAGTAGAATAAAATAGATGTGACACGGTGAACGAGTTGGCAGACTCGCTCGTTGGCAACTCACATTTATAGTCATGCTTTTGTATCACGAATCTGACGGACCTCAACATGAGATTTAGTAATTTATAGAATATTATAACATTGTACCAAGATTTATAGTAATTTATATAATGCTATAACACTTTTTACTTAAAAAATAATATAAACAATTATTTAAAATTTATTCAATATTATTTTTAATGTTTTTAAATGTAAATTTTGAAATTTTGATTTTGTTTATGATAATAAAGGTTTGTACCTAGAATTTGATCTTTCTTGACTCTATAGTTAAAATGGATATATATACTTGTATATACTATTTTATATTAATATTAATAAATAAACTATAAGTAAAATTAATGATATCTATGCTATAATATTAATATTAAATATCGTATTCATTATTAAAATGTGATAATGTTTTGTTAAATTTTATTCAATTAATTATTCATATTTATTTTTATTTTTTATTTTTCATGTCCGGCCCGTGATATACCCCCTGATATACATCTTGCACCCAACACTTTCATAGAATAAAATAGATGTGACACTATGAGATTTAGTAATTTATAGAGTATTATAACATTGTCCCAAGATTTATAGTAATTTATATAATGCTATAACACTTTTTACTTAAAGAATAGTATAAACAATTATTAAATTTTATTCAATTAATTATTCATATTTATTTTTATTTTTCATTTTTCATTTTTCATGTCCCCAGTGTTTAGCACCCAAGACTTATGTCATATACATTTTGCATCCAACAATTCGGTCATATACGTATAAAAATATAGTAGAATAAAATAGATGTGACACGGTGAATGGGTTGGGGGACTGACGAGTTGGTCTACTAGCGGGTTCACATTTATAGTCATGCTTATGTATCACGAGTCCGATGGACAACAACATGAGATTTAATAATTTATAGAATATTATAATATTGTACCAAGATTTATAGTAATTTATATAATGCTATACACTTTTTATTTAAAGAATAATATAAACAATTATTTAAATTTTATTCAATATTATTTTTAATGTTTTTCAATGTAAATTTGAAATTTTGAAATTTTGGTTTTGTTTACGATAATAAAGGTTTGTACCTATAAATTGATCCTTCTTGACTCTAGAGTTAAAATGGATATATACTTGTATATACTATTTTATATTAATATTAATAAATAAATTACAAAGTAAAATTAATGATATCTATGCTATAATATTAATATTAAATATCTTATTCGCCTAAAGGGGTTGGATCCAATGGTGGAAAGCGAGGAGTTTTTCACCGTTGGGCAAGGTTCAATTCTCGTGAGGGCTTTACCTGGGGCCATGGGGACACCTTGAGGTAGTGGTCGAACGTGTGGTTGCACCCAGAGATACCATATTAAATGGTATGGTGACCCGTGCACACATAAGTGGATCAAAGCCCACCCCCATGTCCTTCAATTTTAAGTCCCCGAGGTGTAGGACAGTCGGTGATGGAGTGTGTTGTTAAGCCACTCTGTGATGTTAAAGTCACCGGTTCGAAACCTGCGGGGACAAAAAATCCAACCATGTTAAGGGTTGGTGTGGCTCAGGCTGGGTGCGATCCCCGGGTGATTTTGACGGCTTAGATGCCCCTGAGTCGCGGTTTCTCAAGCCACATGTTAATCGCGTAGCCAACAGGTCCCGCACAAATTAACAAAATAAAAATAAAAATATTAAATATCTTATTCATTATTAATATGTGATAATGTTTTATTAAATTTTATTCAATTAATTATTCATATTTATTTTTATTTTTCATTTTTCATGTCCCAAGTGTTCCCTGATATACATCTTGCACCTAATGCTTAAGTCATATACATTTTGCACTCAACAATTCCGTCATATACTTATAAAAATATAGTAGAATAAACGGTGAAAGGATTCGAGGGTTGACTGATTCGCAGGTGCACATTTATAGTCATGTTTATGTATCACTAGTCCGAACACCGCAACATGAGATTTAGTAATTTATAGAATATTAAAACATTGTACCAAGATTTATAGTAATTTATATAATGCTATAACACTTTTTACTTAAATAATAGTATATTTAAATTTTATTCAATATTATTTTTAATGTTTTTAAATGTAAATTTGGAATTTTGATTTTGTTTATAATAATAAATGTTTGTACCTAGAAATTGATCCTTCTTGACTCTAGAGTTAAAATGGATATATACTTGTATGTACTATTTTATATTAATATTAATAAATAAACTATAAATAAAAATTAATGATATATATCCTATAATATTCAATTAATTATTCATATTTATTTTTATTTTTCATTTTTCATGTCCCCCAATTTTCATCTTGCACCCAACACTTCCGTCAAATACATTTTGCACCCAACAATTCCATCATATACGTATAAAAATATAGTAGAATAAAATAGATGTGAGACAGTGAGCGGGTTGGCGGACTCGCGGGTTCACATTTATAGTCATGTCCTTTCGACAACAACACGAGTTTTAGTAATTTATATAATATTGTAGCATTGTACCAAGATTTATAGTAATTTATATAATGATATAACACTTTTTACTTAAATAATAATATAAACAATTATTTAAATTTTATTCAATATTATTTTTAATGTTTTTAAATGTAAATTTGAAATTTTGATTTTGTTTATGATAATAAAGGTTTGTACCTAGAAATTGATCCTTCTTGACTCTAGAGTTAAAATAGATATATACTTGTATATACTATTTTATTCTAATATTAATAAATAAACTATAAAGTAAAATTAATGATATCTATCCTATAATATTAATATTAAATATCGTATTCATTATTAATATGTGATAATGTTTTGTTAAATTTTATTCAATTAATTATTCATATTTATTTTTATTTTTCATGTCCCGCTTATTCCGTGATATACATTGTAATATCTCCAAGGACGAACCCTAGTTGTATTTATAAATTGTAAACATGTTTTGTAGGCTGATGAGTCGAGTGTTGATACGCTGTGGGCTTATGTGTTTATTAGGTCGGAGAGCCTAGGTGTTAAAGGCCAGGAGCATGATTTTGTATATGTAATTATGCAGATCATTAATAAAATATAAACATCGCTGTGTGCAGACCGACCACGAAGAAAGAGTGATGGGGGACTAAGCTTTCACAAGGTTGGGTAAGTGAGGAGGCTAAGTGTGTGGGCCTAGGGGCTAAGCTAGGGGGCTTACCTCTAAAGGGGATAATAATTTATTATTATTTTCTAAAGGCTAAGGTAGACAATTGACCAAGTGTTGTCCTAAGTTCTTTGAAAATGAAAGTGTGCAAAAGGGAATGCATGCAGCTCCACGAAGACAAGTGTCGACCTGGGCCCATGCAGTTAAAAGCTGAAGCGTCAGCTGTGTTGGGGGCTCACGGGTCATTCTTCCATCCTCCGCTTGAGTTCGCTGGGATGCCCGTCTGAACCCGTTTTGCCTCTGCACTTGACCTCTGTCTTTTGTTCTCTAGTCACGCATCCTGAACCTAGTGAGAACCCGTGGACTGAGCCGCGTCTTCTGTGAAGCCCGAGCATCCCGTATATGTCTATGCCGTGTGTGTTTCATAACTGTTGGCGGTTGTGGCCACCCAGTTCTTGGACTGAGTGTGGTTTGCTGCCTTCTGTTTTCCTGAGTTGTATTGACTAGTGGCTGTTGTCCTCACCTTACGAGAATTGAGTTGAAACTGGTTGAAGAAGCGGGTTGTCAGGCTCGTGGATGAAGAGGTAGGTTGTCAGGCCTGTGAGTAGCTCTCTCCAGGTGAGAGAGTATGTTGGGAAGTGGTTTTCTCTTAGAGAGAGTCCAACACCATCTACAGAGCTCTAATAATTCCTGATCCGGCCTGTTGCTGAGACCCAGAGAGGGAGGTGAAGTAACCGATGGACTGTGTGACAGTGAAGGTGTATACTCCCAAGTGGAACATGCATGTGGGGAATGAGAGTCCGTGAGTAGTGGGTGTAAGAAGGCTCCTAGAGAGAATCCTTCTGGTTGCACTGTGCAGTGTTCCTGTAACCTCAACCTAGTCTAGGATTCCCTTGCCCTGGGTGGAGCTTAATCCCAGCTCAGGGGTGATCCACTGCTGAGCGTGATGAGTAACGTGGTCTATGGCTGGGAGGTTCATGGAAGGTCCGCAGGTAGTTGGTGGATTTACTCCACCTAAAAGATGAGTATTAGTCTGTGCTTAATTTATATGTTATGCATGTTTATGCTACTGATGCTTGAATGCTTTCATGCGTTCCGTTTCATGTGGATTTACTGTTAATCTTGTTTGAATATGAATGGTAACAATAACTTTGTATTATGTGTTTTAATTCGATTAAAATGCGTGTTATATATTTATATGTGATTGTTCTGCAGTGGTAGCATTACCCGGTCTTTGTGGAGGGCCGTGGATGCTACAGTTTGGTATCAGAGCTAAGTCAGAGTTGAGTAGTGGCATTGCCCAGGCCGGTTGATGGCTGGGGATGTTACAAATTGGTATCAGAGCATGGTTTCAACACTGAGCCTGGATGGGCCATGTTAGTGAAAATTGAAGCAAGAGTTTTGGAAGAAGTTGTTGTCGAAATGGACAAAACTCAAGTTCAGACACATGGTTTCAACACTGAGCCTAGATGGGCTAGTTAAGTGGACATTGGACCCAAGGTTTCAAGTGGAAATTGTGTCTAGAGGGACCAATTTCGAACCTCAGAACATTCCTGAGTGCCAATAGGTTACCTTGGCCATGTTAAGAAGTTCAGGAGGACTAGGGGTATCATAAAAATACGACAAAAGTGGTGTTGGACCGCAGAGTAATGTGTGAAATTGTGAAGTGCTTGCAGAAGTTTCAATCGTTTCTCTTCGTTTGAGCTTGTGCAAGGTGTGCACACAGTCCACAAGGAGTGCGATGACAGAGTCTGTTTCGGCTCATAAGCTCAGAAGATATAATGTTGATCTTCATCAGGAGAAGTCCAAGGAGTGCAGAGGAAGAACTCTGTGTTGAGTTTAGAGAGAGATAGAGTCATCGAGAACTCTGTAAGGCTCTGCCAGGCGGGCATCAAGAGAGTGCAAGTGTGCACAGAGAGAACTCATTGTCGATTTTAGGGAGAAGAGTATCAGAAGAAGATACTCAGAGAGGTTTTGAACACTCTGTAGAAAACGCTCAACAAGGTGTGCTTTGAGCATAAGGCTGCCAGGAGGGCACAAAGTTTTCCTTTGAAAGGAAACAGAAGGGTCAAGATCCTTAGGAGACTGAGTAAATTGAAAAGCTCAGAAGAGATAACGCAAGGAGTGCATGGGAGACAGACTCATTCTAAGTCCTAAATCTCATAAGAGATAACACTGACGAGAGCGAATACGAGATCCAAGAGGCAGACTCACAGAAGAAAGTTCAAAGGTCGAAACCTTTGAATATCCACAAACTCTTCTAAGTCAGAAGAGATCAGAAGTTTAGGAGAGAGGGAAACAATGGCCGTTGGGTCACAATGCAAAAGATCCTTCATTGTGGAAGAAAGGAAAAGTTTGAGATTTGAGAATTCTAAAGTCCAGAATTCCGAAACGATCTCAGCCATCGATCTGGGAGAGGGAGATCTGAACTGTAGGAGGTAGATCTCAGTCGTCCGTTTAGAAGCACCGTCAAGATCGTGAGATCGATGGTCACCTCACATTGTAGGGTTAGAAGGTGTTTGAGCTTTACGAAGTCGAGGGCGGGCCACAATCCAAACCATGGTTTTGGAGAAAGGACGCATGGAGGCTCAAGGTGAATTGAGGGATGAAAAGTAGTTTGGTCTCAAACCACCTTTGAGCATGCCCGCAATCGTGTGTTTATGTGAGGTCACCACCCAAGGTCACCTCTAAGGAGGAGCCAAGGAAAAGGGGAGAGTGTACTTTCTAAAGTCTCGAAGTCCCGAAATGATTTGGAACCGTCCATCGTTTGGAAGGACGCATGGTGAAAATCCATCAGTTTCAGGTGAAGGCGCTCTGAGAGGAACGAGTGCACAAAAGTTTGAAACTTCTGAAACACGAAGAGTTGAAGTAAGTTTCAACCGTTTGATTCAAGCGGACACGTGACATAAATCCTCAAACTTCGAAGGGAAGTGAAAGTCGAGATTTGAGAATCCCGAAGGCCGAAGTCCCGAAGCAGACGACAGCCATTGATTTGAAAGTGGATGCATGGCACCAGATCTAGAAATCCAGAGGAAAGTAGAGGGCGAAAGTGCCGAAGTCCCGAAGAAGATTTCGATCGTTGATCAAGGAGGGAGATGAAGGACCATTGGTCTAGTTGAGGAGACTAAAGTCCCGAAGAGGGAGTATATCCATCGATTTAGAAGGACGCGTGGCAGATGATCTGCCATTTCGAAGAAATCTCTCCGAAAGAAATGAAAGGTTGAGAATTGAAACTCCCGAAGGCCGGATTCGCGGAGGAAATCATAGCCGCACATTTGTAGTGACTAGTGTCAACAGATATTCCACTTTGGAAGATAGCTACTAAGGAGGAAGCGAAAGTTGAGAGTTGAAACTACCGAAGACTGGAAAGCCGAAATCAATTGTAGTCATTGGTTTGGAAGAGAGCTACGTGCCGACGGATCATGGAGGTCTGGGAAGGTGCATGAAAGATAGGAAAGGAGGATAGATAGCAGCCGTTGATCACAGATCATCTCCAAAAGCGAGAGATTGACGGTCGGGAAGAATTGCGAGGCCAGAACACACTTGGATATTAATTTTCCTTGAGCGAGCCACAATTGAAACCACGGTATCGCCGGAGGCATACATGACGCTTTGTAGTGAATTGCGGCGCGAAAAGAGGGTTGGCCTAAAACCACTCTTGCCCACGCCCGCAATCATAGTTTTTCGTAAGGTCACATCCCAGGGCCATATGAAGGAAGGGGCTAATGAAAAAGGAGTTAGCGCTTGAAACTTGATGTTTCAGAAGTGCGCAGGCAGAGGTCGCGGGTATCACATGACCTGTGCCTAAGGAGAAAAGGGGGCCTATGCATAATTGTTTTGGGTTCAATAAGGAGCCCGAAGGGTTGATCCGACTCAGAAGGAAGAAAGATCCTAGACCCGAAGTTCGTACAGCTTCGAGGAGAGAAGGGGGGGTCTGCATCAATATGGATGTGTAATTTTGCATATGTACATGCTTGGATATGCATATAATATGCTCGTGAACTTAGAATAGTATGTTATTATGAAATAATGTTTGAATATGACTAAAATATGGATTATGTATTCAGGAAAAAGGTACAACAGGGTTAAATATGTGGATGTTGTTGTTGCTTATAATTTCTGTCGAGATGAAGACCCATGAGGATGGCAAGAATGGTGATCAAAATGATGGAGGGGGAAGTTTGTGAGATTCTAAAAATATCAGTTGGTCAGACAACAACAAGAAGTAGGTTGGTAACAACCAGGCATGTATGCATTTAGTTTCTGTTGATGCATACATGTTGAAGGGGATCGAGGTAAGGATTCTCTCAGTTAATCTTTAGTATTTAAAGAGATATGTAATGACCGAAGGCCTAGAGTGTGTAAGTGTTGTTGATGCTAGAATGCACTTAGATAAAATGTCAGTTGCATATTATGTTATGATTGGTTATGGGATCATAACCAGGTTAATTCATGAGACATACTCCTTATATAACAATCAATACCCATAGATCTATGAGTGACAACCCAAGAGATTGGAGGTACCACTTGAGTCTATGATGGTAAGGTAAAAGAAGGACTTTCAGTTAATTCTATGAAACTAGGAAAAGAGAAGCGGAGAGTTGAAGAAAACCTCAAGTACTAAAGTATCCCGTCGGGAAAGGGCTGAAGAAGTTCAGTCCTAAAGAGTAACTAAATGTTGAAGAATCCAGAGTCTATAAAACAGTTTGGTTTGGAATTTGATTAATCCAAGTATGAGATTGGGTTAGTTGAACCCAGGAAATTAACGAAAGATGAAGATTAATATTAGTTTAGTTTGGGACTATAAATGCAAAGGCAACTAAGAGTGATTTGGCTAGAAAGTGCTTAGGACAAAAATAGTCATGTACAGTGACTGCAATGAGAGCACAAGAAGATCCAGGAATCCATGAAGAATTGTAGACTTCTGGGATCAACAAGGAAAAGTTTTATAGGGATAAAAAAGTTGCTGCAATGTCTGTGGCAACAAGTATGTTATGGCTTGTTGGGTCATCCAGAGGAAAGAATGCTTGCATGTTTGCAAGTGTTGTTGGTGATGTTGTTGCATAAGGAGGGAAGCAACATAGAGTTCAAGTGTTGGCTATAAGTTTGATAAAAGAAGCATGAAAGCTTCTACTGCCATCAGACATTCAGGTAGTATAAAATTTATTAATGGCGGTCATGCAGGTATGGGTTTTTATTACTCTTTTTGCATAATTGTTGAAAGGAAATTTAGGTAAGAATTTCCTCAGCTAGAGATATTTGATAAAATCACATGATTATATTATTAAATTCATACCACTGGATGTGGTAAATACTGGAAGCCTGTGTTAATTCAAAGTTTTTTAGCTTATGAATGCACACACTGACATAGTAGAATGTCATGTTAATTTGGTTATGGGATAATAACCAAAGAATTAAAAGATAAGAACTTGTTATAGGAATGAATGCCAGTAAGCTAGTCATGTATGAGACCAAGACATGGCTGGATATGGCAAGGTATGAATATGGAAAGGTTATGAGCCACACAGGTACTAAAATCTTCCTACCTTTAAATAAAACTTGGACTACAACTTTTTTGCTAACACTAATGAACACCACATATATATATTCTTGGTGTAGTGTTCGGGTTGAAAAGGAAGGCATCCAATTAATTGGGAAGGCAATAGGAAGTGTGTGGAAAATGTGTCAACATATTGGCCATAATTCCAACTTATGAATGGTGAGATACATGACTGAGATAAAGAGCATTATGTAAATCAATACAAGGGCGCACTGAATAAATAGGCATTGAGAGTTGTACTCATTTCTAGTAAGGGGCAGAGTTGCACTCATACATGATGGAATTGTATACTTAAATTCACTTTGTTGAATGCATTTTGTGAGTGCATGCATATATGTTTTTGGCATGGAAATAATTATACTAATGGTTGAAATGTTGCTAACTCATGAAGTTGACAACATTTTAGGAACTATTAAACATTGCAACAGGAAAGTTGCAAGCTAGGTAGTCACAGGAATAGAGACTACAAAAAATTTTAAGTTCAGAAAATTGAAACAATAAACTTACTGTTATTAATTATGAACATGCATATGCATAGAATGATGAGTTATTCTATTTGGTTAAATTGTTTGGTAATTGTGATTGAATTGCTAGGTGTAGGCAATTATAAGATCATTGCATAAGGTGTTGTACATGTTGAATTATGATGTACAGAAAACACTGACAGTGTGTTGGCTGTATGTAAGAGGTAGTATTACAGGAAAAATGGTATGCAGTTTGGTGCATGTGGAAAACCACAAGGATGGCTGCATTCATAATATGGCAACAACCAAGATGGATTATGAAATATAATTTCATGTTTTGGGGGAAAAGTTGAATTCCCTTATGAACTAATTGGAGTTCCTAAATGAATTCGTTTATGTTTTCTCATGATAACTGCATGTGGGTGATGCAGATGAGATGATGTTGATTAAAGTTAGAATGTGGACTGAAAAGAGTAGCTCGGGGAAGATGCTGATTGGAAATCTCTGAGGGCAGTTGGAACTCCGGGAGCAACGGTGTTCTGAGACTTCCTAAGCTGACCTGTTGCTGAAGCCCAAGGAAAGGGAGATGTAGAAGCCGAGGGATTGTGTGACAATGAAGGTGTACACTCCTGGGGTGGGAGATGCATATGGGGAATGAGAGACAATTGGTTGGAGTGCTGCTGAGGTTTGAATGGTTGGAATGCTGCTGAGGTTTGGTACCTTGGCCTAGACCATGTGGATATGGATTGTGGACCATGGCTATCTTGGGAATCCATTTCCCCCATGGAGTCATAGCCCTGCTTAGGGGTGGAAGCTCTTCTCAATCAAAAGATAAGTACAATGCTCTATTTATTGTATGTTGTGTATCTTGTATACATGTTATAATGTTATTACAATTGCCTGTATATACATATATATACATTGCATAAATGCTTGCATTACCTTCATCTATGATTGTACATAATGTGTTTCATATTTCATTGCTTAAGAAATATATACCTGATGCTAATCATGTAATCGATTGGAATGTGATTCAGGTGGAGCAAGAAGGAGTCTTGCAAGTGCATCTGGTGCGCATATTGGACCGGAAAAACAAAACAACTCCGGAATCGAGCCATAGGGCTTGTAAAGGTCTAGTGGACCTGGTACGGTCCTGAGGACGCACCATGGAAGCATGAAGATGCTATGTGGGCAGAATACTCACATATTTTTGAAGATTTTGGAAATCTTGCTGATGCTGTGTGAAAGTTGCACCGAGGACAGTGCAAAATAAGGGGAGGGGATATTAATATCCCCAAGGACGAGCCCCAGTTGTATTTATAAATTGTAAACATGTTTTGTAGGATAGTGAGCCGAGTGTTGATAAGCTGGTGGGATTATGTTTTTATTAGGCTGGAGAGCCTAGGTGTTAAAGACCATGAGCTTGATTTTGTATATGTAATTATGCAGATCATTAATAAAATATAAACATCGTTGCGTGCAGACCAACCACACAGAAAGAGTGATGGGGGACTAAGCTTCCACAAGGTTGGGTAAGGGAGGAGGCTAAGTGTGTGGGCCTAGGGGCTAAGCTAGTGGGCTTACCTCTAAAGGGGATAATAATTTATTATTATTTCCTAAAGGCTAAGGTAGACAATTGACCAAGTGTTGTCCTAAGTTCTTTGAAAATGAACGTGTGCAAAAGGGAATGCATGCAGCTCCAGGAAGACAAGTGTCAACCTGAGCGCATGCAGTTAAAAGCTGAAGCGTCAGCTGTGTTGGGGGTTCGCGGGTTATTCTTCCATCTTCCACCTGAGTTCGCTGGGATGCCCGTCTGAACCCGTTTTGCCTCTGCACTCGACCTCTGTTTTTTGTTCTCTAGTCACACATCTTGAACCGAGTGAGAACCCGTGGACTGAGCCGCATCTTCTTTGAAGCCCGAGCATCCCATATATGTCTGTGCCATGTGTGTGTCATAACTGTTGGCGGTTGTGGCCACCCAGTTACTAGACTGAGTGTGGCTTGCTGCCTTCTGATTTCCTGAGTTTTATTGACTAGTGGATGTTGTCCTCACCTTGTGGGAATTGAGTTGAAACTGGTTGAAGAAGCAGGTTTTCAGGTCTGTGGATGAAGAGGTAGGTTGTCAGGCCTGTGAGCAGTTCTCTATAGGTGAGAGAGTTTGTTGGGAAGTGGTTTTCTCCTAGAGAGAGTCCAACACTAGCTACAGAGCTCTGATAATTCCTGATCCGACCTGTTGCTGAGATCCAGAGAAGGAGGTGAAGCAGCCGATGGATTATCTGACAGTGAAGGTGTATACTCCCGGGTGGAACAGGCATGTGGGGAATGAGAGTCCATGAGTAGTGGGCATAAGAAGGTTCTTGGAGAGAATCCTTCTGGTTTCACTTTGTAATGTTCCTGTAACCTCAATCTAGTCTAAGATTCCCTTGCCCTAGGTGGAGCTTAGTCCCAACTCGGGGGTGACCCACTGCTGAGTGTGATGAGCAGCGTGGTCTATGGCTGGGAGGTTCATGGAAGGTTTGCACATAGTTGGTGGATTTACTCCAGCCAAAAGATAAGTATCAGTCTGTGCTTAATTTATATGTTATGCATGTTTATGCTATTGATACTTGAATGTTATCATGTGTTACATTGCACGTGGATTTACTGTTAATCTTGTTTGAATCTGATTGGTAACAATAACTATGTGTTATGTGTTTTATTTTGATTAAAATTCATGTTATATATTTATATGTGAATGTTCCGCAGTGGTAGCATTACCCAGTCTCTATGGAGGGCCGGGGATGCTACTGTTTGGTATCACAGCTAAATCAGAGCTGAGTAGTGGCATTGCCCAGGCTGGTTGATGGATGGGGATGTCACAAATTGGTATCAGAGCATGGTTTCAACACTGAGCCTGGATGGGCCATGTTAATGAAAATTGAAGCAAGAGTTTCAGAAGGACTTGTTGTCGAAATGGACAAAACTCAAGTTCTGACACATGGTTTCAACACTGAGCCTGGATGGACTGGTTAAGTGGTCATTGGACCCAAGGTTTCAAGTGGAAATTGTGTCTTGAGGGACCAATTTCGAACCTTAGAACGTTCCTGAGTGCCAAGAGGTTACCTTGGCCATGTTAAGAAGCCCAGGAGGAGTAGCGGTATCGTAAAAATATGACAGAAGTGATGTTGGCCCGCAGAGTAATGTGTGAAATTGTGAAGTGTTTGCATAAATTTCAATCGTTTCTCTTCGTTTAAGCTTGTGCAAGGTGTGCACACAGTCCAAAAGGAGTGCGATGACAGATTCTGTTTCGGCTCATAAGATTAGAAGAGACAACATTGATCTTCATCAGCAGAAGTGCAAGGAGTGCACAAGAAGAACTCTATATTGAGTTCAAAGAGTTGTAGAGTCACTGAGAATTCTGTAGGGATCTGCCAAGCGGACATCGAGTGAGTGAAAGTGTCCACAGAGAGAACTCTTTGACATTTAGTTCAGGGATAAGAGTATTAGAGAAAGATACTCACAGAGATTTTGAACACTCTGTAGAAAACGCTCAGCAAGGTGTGCTTTGAGCAGAAGGCCGACAGGAGGGCACAAAGTTTTCCTTTGAAAGGAAATAGAAGGGCCGATACCCTTAGGAGACTGAGTAAATCGAAAATATCAGAAGAGATAACACAAGGAGTGTGTGGGAGACAGAATCATTCTAAGTCCTAAAGCTCAGAAGAGATAATGCTTACGAGAGCGAAGACGAGATCCAAGAGGCAGACTCACAGGAGAAAGTTCAAAGGTCAAAACCTTTGAATATCCACAAACTCTTCTAAGTTAGAAGAGATTAGAAGCTCAGGAGAGAGGGCAACAATGGCCATTGGGTCACAACGCAGAAGATCCTTCATTGTGGAAGAAAGGAAAAGTTTGAGATTTGAGAATTCTGAAGTCTGGAATTCCGAAACGACCCCAGCCATCAATCTGGGAGAGGGAGATTTGAACTGTTGGGGGTAGATCTCGGTCATCCGTTTAGAAGCACCATTAACATCATGATATCCACGGTCACCTCGCATTGCAAGGATAGAAGGTGCTCAAGCTTTATGAAGTCGAGGGAGGGCCGCAATCCAAACCACGGTTTTGGAGAAAGGACGCGTGGAGGCTCAAGGTGAATTGTAGGACGAAAAGTAGTTTGGTCTCAAACCACGTTTGAGCATGCCCGTAATCGCGTGTTTTCCTGAGGGCACTGCCCAAGGTCACCTCTAAGGAGGAGCCAAGGAAGAGGGGAGAGTGGACTTGTTAAAGTCCCGAAGTCCCTAAGTGATTTGGGACCGTCCATCGTCTAGAAGGATGCGTGGAGAAAATCCATCGGTTTCGAGTGAAGGCGCTTCAAGAAGAACGAGCGCACAAAAGTTTGAAACTTCTGAAACAGGAAGAGTCGAAGAAAGTTTCAACCGTCTGATTCAAGCAGACACACGACAAAAATCTGCGAACTTCGAAGAGAAGTAAAAGTTGAGATTTGATAATCCCAAAGGCTGAAGTCCCAAAGTGGATGACAGTCGTTGATTTGAAAGTGGATGCGTGGCACTAGATCTAGAACTCCAGGTACGAAGCACTCTGGAGGAAAGCAGAGGGAGAAAGCGCGGAAGTCCCGAAAAAGATTTCGATTGTTGATTGAGGAGGGAGCTAAAGGATCATTGATCTGGTTGAGGAGATTAAAGTCCCGAAGCGGGAGCAGAGCCTTCGATTTAGAAGGACGCATGGAAAACGATCTGCCATTTCAGAGAAATCTCTCTGGAAGAAACAATAGGTTGAGAACTGAAACTCCCAAAGGTCGGATTCGCGGAGGAAATCGTAGCCGCACTTTTGTAGTGACAGGTGTCAACAGATCTTCCACTTCGGAAGATAACTACAGAGGAGGAAGCGAGACTTGAGAGTTGAAGCTCCCGAAGATCGGAAAGCTAGAATCAATCGTAGCCATTGGTTTGGAAGAGAGCTACGTGTCGACGGATCATGGAGGTCTAGGAAGGCACGTGAAAGACAAGAAAGGAGGATAGATATCAGCCGTTGATCACATATCATCGCTGAAAGTGAGAGATCGACGGTCAAGAAGAATTGCGAGGCTAGAACATACTTGGATCTTAATTTTCCTTGAGCGAGCCGCAATTGAAACCACGGTATCTCCGAAGGCATACATGGCGCTTTGTAGTCAATTGCGGGGAGAAAAGCGGGTTGGTCTAAAACCACTCTTGCCCACGCTCGCAATCACAGTTTTCCATAAGGTCACAACCCATGGCCATACTAAGGAAGGGGCTAATGAAAAAGGAGTTAGCACCTGGAACTTGACGTTTCAGAAGTGCGTAGATAGAGGTTGCGGGTATCACAAGACCTGCGCTTTAGGAGAAAAGGGGGCATGTGTATAATTGTTTTGGGTTCAATAAGGAGCCCGAAGGGTCGATTCAACTCATAAGGAAGAAAGATCATAGACCTAGAGGTTGTGCAGCCCCGAGGAGAGCAGGGGGGTCTGCATCAATATGGATGTGTAATTTTGCATATGTACATGCTTGGATATGCATATAACATGCTGGTGAACTTAGAATAGTATGTTATTATGAAATAATGTTTGAATATGACTAAAAGATGGATTATGTATTCATGAAAAAGATATAGCAGGGTTAAATATGTGGATGTTGTTGTTGCTTATAATTTCCGTTGAGGTGAAGACCCATGAGGATGGCAGGAATGGTGATCAAAATGATGGATGGGGAAGTCTGTGAGCTTCTACAAATATTAGTTGGTCAGACAACAAAAACAAGTAGGTTGGTAACAACCAGGCAGGTATGCATTTAGTTTCTGTTGATGCATAGATGTTGAATGAGATCGAGGTAAGGATTCCCTCAGTTAATTTTCAATATTTAAAGTGATATGTAATGGCCGAAGGCCTAGAGTGTGTAAGTGTTGTTGATGCTAGAATGCACTTAGATAAAATGTCAGCTGTATATTATGTTATGATTGGTTATGGGATCATAACCAGGTTAATTCAGGAGACATACTCCTTATATAACAATGAATACCCATAGAGCTATGAGTGACAACCCAAGAGGTTGGAGGTATCACTTGAGTCTATGATGGTAAGGTAAAAGAAGGACTTTCAATTAATTCTATGCAACTAGCAAAAGAGAAGCATAGAGTATAAGAAAACCTCAAGTACTAAAGTATCCCGTCGGGAAAGGGCTGAAGAAGTTCAGTCCTAAAGAGTAACTAGATGTTGAAGAATCTAGAGTTTATAAAACAACTTGGTTTGGAATTTGATTAATCCAAGTGCGAGATTAGGTTAGTTGGACCCAGGAAATTAACGAAAGCTGAAGATTAATACCAACTTAGTTTGGTACTATAAATGAAAAGGCAGCCAAGAGTGATTTGGTTAGAAAGTGCTCAGGACAAAAGTAGTCACGTACAATGACTACAATGAGAGCACACAAAGATCCATGAATCCGGGAAGAATTGTAGACTTCTGGGATCAACAAGGAAAAGTTTTATAGGTATAAAGAAGTTGCTGCAATTTCCGTGGTAGCAAGTATGTTATGGCTTGTTGGGTCAGCCAGAGCAAAGAATGCTTGCATGTTTGCAAGTGTTGTTGGTGATGTTGTTGCTTAAGGAGGGAAGCAACATAGAGCTAAAGTGTTGGTTATAAGTTTGATAAAAGAAGCATGAAAGCTTTGACTGCCATCAGACATTCATGTAGTACAAAATTTATTAATGGAAGTCATGCATGTATGAGTTTTTATTACTCTTTTTGCATAATTGCTGAAAGGAAATTTACGTAAGAATTTCCTCAACTAGATTTATTTTATAAAATCAGATGATTATATTATTGAATGCATACCACTGGATGTGGTAAAGACTGGAGGCCTGTATTAATTCAAATATTTTTAGCTTCTGAATGCACACACTGACATAGTAGAATGTCATGTTAATTTGGTTATGGGGTAATAACCAAAGAATTAAAATATATGAACTTGTTATTGGAATGAATGCTAGTAAGCTAGTCGTGTTTGAGACCAGGACATGGTTGAATATGGAAAGGCTATGAACAACACAGGTACTAAAAGCTTCCTACCTTTAAAAAAAACTTGGATTGCAACCTTTTTGCTAACACTAATGAACACCACAAAATTATATTCTTGGTGTAGTGTTAAGGTCAAAAAGGAAGGCATCCAATTAATTGGGAAGACAATATGAAGTGTGTGGAGAATGTGTCAACACATTGGCCAGAATTCCAACTTATGGATGGTGAGATACATGACTGAGATAAAGAGCATTATGTAAATCAATACAAGGGTGCACTGAATAAATAGGCATTGAGAGTTGTACTCATGTCTAGTAAGGGGGAGAGTTGCACTCATACATTATGGAATTGTATACGTAAATGCACTTCACTGAATGCATTTTGTGAGTGCATGTATATATGTTTTTGGCATGGAAGTAATTATACTAATGGATGAAATGTTGTTAACTCATGAAGTTGAGAACATTTCAGGAACTGTTAAACATTGCAACAGGAAAGTTGCAAGCCAGGTAGTCACAGGAATAGAGACTACATAAAATTTTATGTTCAAAAAATTGAAATAATAAACTTACTGTTATTAATTATGAACATGCATATGCATAGAATGATGAGTCATTCTATTTGGTTAAATTGTTTGGTAATTGTGATTGAATTGCTAGCTGTAGGCAATTCTAATATCATTGCATAAGGTGTTGTACATGTTGAATTATGATGTACAAAAAATACTGACAATTTGTTGGCTGTATGCAAGAGGAAGCATTACAGGAAAAATGGTATGCAGTTTGATGCCTGTGGAAAACCACAATGATGGATGCATTCATAATATGGAAACAACCAAGATGAATTATGAAATAGAATTTCATGTTTTGGGGGAAAAGTTGAATTCCCTTTTGAACTAATTAGAGTTCCTAAATGAATTCTTTTATGTTTTCTCATGATAACTGCATGTGGGTGATGCAAATGAGATGATGTTGATTAAAGTTAGAATGTGGACTACAAAGAGTAGCTCGGGGAAGATGCTGATTGGAAATCTTTGAGGGAAGTTGGAACTCCGGGAGCCACGGTGCTCTAAGACTTCCTGAGCTGGCCTGTTGCTGAAGCCCAAGGAAAGGGAGGTGTAGCAGCCGATGGACTGTGTGACAGTGAAGGTGTACACTCCTGGGGTGGGACAGGCATGTGGGGAATGAGAGACTTTTGGTTGGAGTGCTACTAAGGTTTGAATGGTTGGAGTGCTGCTGAGGTTTGGTGCCTTGGCCTAGATCATGTGGATATGGATTGTGGACTGTGGCTACCTTGGGAATCCATTGCCCCGATGGAGTCATAGCCCTGCTAAGGGGTGGAAGGTCTTCTCAATCAAAAGATAAGTACAATTCTCTATTTATTGTATGTTGTGTATCTTGTATACAGGTTATAATGTTATTAGAATTGCCTGTATAAACATATATATACATTGCATATATGCTTGCATTACCTGCATCCATGAGTGTCTATAATGTGTTTCATATTTCATTGCTTAAGAAATATATACCTGATGCTAATCATGTAATCGATTGGAATGTGATTCAGGTGGAGCAAGAAGGCATCTTGCAAGTGCAACCAGTGCGCATATTGGACCGGAAAAGAAAAACAACTCCAGAATCGAGCCATAGGGATTATAAAGGTCCAATGGACCTGGTACGGTCTCGAGGACGTAACATGGAAGCATGAATATGCTATGCGGGCATAATACTCACATCTTTTTGAAGATTTTGGAAATATTGCTGATGTTGTGTGAAAGTTGCACCGAGGTCAGTGAAAAAATAAGTGGAGGGAATTGTAATATCCCCATGGACGAGCCCCAATTATATTTCTAAATTGTAAACATGTTTTGTAGGCTGGTGAGACGAGTGTTGATAAGTTGGTGGGCTTATGTGTTTATTAGGCTAGAGATCCTAGGTGTTAAAGGCCAAGAGTATGATTTTGTATATGTAATTATGCAGATCATTAATAAAATATAAACATCACTGCGTGCAGACCAACCACGAAGAAAGAGTGATGGAGGAATAAGCTTCCACAAGGTTGGGTAAGGGAGGAGGCTAAGTGTGTGGTCCTAGGGGCTAAGCTAGGGGGATTATCTCTAAAGGGGATAATAATTTATTATTATTTCCTAAAGGCTAAGGTAGACAATCGACCAAGTGTTGTTCTAAGTTTTTTGAAAAGGAACGTGTGCAAAAGGGAATGCATACAGCTCCAGGAAGACAAGTGTCGACCTGGGTGCATGTAGTTAAAAGTTGAAGCATCAGCTGTGTTGGGTGTTCACGAGTCATTCTTCTGTCCTCCGCCTGAGTTCGCTGGGATGCCCGTCTGAACCTCTTTTTCCTTTGCACTCGACCTTTATGTTTTGTTCTCTAGTCACACATCCTGAACCGAGTGAGAACCCGTGGACTGAGCCGCGTCTTCTTTGAAGCCCGAGCATCCTGTATATGTCTATGCTATGTGTGTGTGTCATAGCTATTGGCGGTTGTGGCCACGTAGTTCCTGGACTGAGTGTGGCTTGCTACCTTCTCTTTTCCTAAGTTGTATTGACGAGTGGATGTTGTCCTCACCTTGTGGGAATTGAGTTGAAACTGGTTGAAGAAGTAGGTTGTCAGGCCCGTGGATGAAGAGGCAGGTTGTCAGGCCTGTGAGAAGCTCTCTCCAGGTGAGAGAGTTTGTTGGGAAGTGGTTTTCTCCTAGAGAGAGTCCAACACCAGCTACATAGCTTTGAGAATTCCTCATCCGGCCTGTTGCCGAGACCCAGAGAGGGAGGTGAAGCAGCCGATGGACTATGTGATAGTGAAGGTGTATGCTCTCGGGTGGAACAAGCATGTGGGGAATGAGAGTCCGTGAGTAGTGGGCGTAAGAAGGCTCCTAGAGAGAATCCTTCCAGTTGCACTATGTAGTGTTCCTGTAACCTTAGCCTAGTCTTGGATATCCTTGCCCGGGGTGGAGCTTAGTCCCAACTCTAGAGTTAAAATGGATATATATTTGTATATACTATTTTATATTAATATTAATAAATAAATATAAAGTAAAATTGATGATATTTATCCTATAATATTAATATTAAATACCGTATTCATTATTAATATGTGATAATGTTTTGTTAAATTTTATTCAATTAATTATTCATATTTATTTATATTTTTCATTTTTCACGTCCCGCTTGTTCCGTGATATACATCTTGCACCCAACACTTCCATCATATACATTTTGCACCCAACAATTCCATGATACACATTTTGCAGACAACACTTCCGTCATTTGCAATTCAACCCCAGACCATTGGAACTCGCAAGCTTCACTATATCCGGGTTCACAACTTTCAGAAAAACGACTAAGTAACGAGAAAGATAAAGTACAGGGAAAACATAAACGAGAAATTGGTTAAGTATAGAAGATGAAAAAGATGAATACACATAAAACTATATATATTAAGCTATTGCACCAAAGGAAATGAAATGCATGTATAAAAATATAGTAGAATAAAATAGATGTGACACAGTGAGTGGGTTGGCGGACTCGCGGGTTCACATTTATAGTCATGCTTATGTATCACGAGTCAACAACATGAGATTTAGTAATTTATAGAATATTATAACATTGTACCAAGATTTATAGTAATTTTTATAATGCTATAACACTTTTTATTTAAATAATAGTATAAATAATTATTTAAATTTTATTCAATATTATTTTTAATGTTTTTAAATATAAATTTGGAATTTTGATTTTGTTTATGATAATAAAGGTTTGTACCTAGAAATTGATCCTTCTTGACTCTAGAGTTAAAATGGACATATACTTGTATAAACTATTTTATATTAATATCAATAAATAAACTATAAAGTAAAATTAATGATATCTATCATATAATATTAATATTAAATATCGTATTCATTATTAATATGTGATAATGTTTTGTTAAATTTTATTCAATTAATTATTCATATTTTTCATTTTTCATGTCCCGCTTGTTCCGTGATATATATCTTGCACCCAACACTTTCGTCATATACATTTTGCACCCAACAATTCCGTGATACACATTTTGCAAACAACACTTCTGTCATTTGCAATTCGACCACGTACCACCAAGATCATACACGGAAACACTAAGTTGATACACCATGAAAAATTTCTAAATTTTTGAGACACCAAGATGATACACCTTGAAATTTTTTCTGAATTTATGAAAAATATTTTCTGAAACAACTAAAAAACTTTTAAAATTTTTGAAACACCAACACCTGAAACTTTTAAAATTTTGAAACACTAAGATTATACACCATGATTTTTTTTTAAATTTCTGAGGCACCAAGATTATACATGGAAACACTAAGTTTATACACCATGAAAAATTTCTAAATTTCTAAGACACCAAGATTATACACCTTGAAAATTTTTATGAATTTATGAAATAATTTTTGAAACAACACCTAAAAAACTTTTAAATTTTTGAAACACTAAGACTATACACTGTTATCAGACTAATCGATAGGTGCAGACACTAACAGATCTCCCTAGATCCACCTGGATCTAGAACAAAATAGGACAGGACATGACTCTTTCCCTAAGTTATGACCATTGAATTAGCTAGTAGGGAGGAACAAGTAACATACCTTTGTATCGCTTCCTAGGGTCTCTGTTGCTCCCGCTTCGTTTCGGTGCTCTCATGAAGTCAATACCAAGACAACGCAAACCAACCAAAGTGAAGATATCAAAATATATTCAACTATCAACTTATGTGTATGATCAAGGAATTACACAATAAAGTGAGAATGACTTTATGGGAAAATGACACGTCGCTGTATCATATTAATCGAAAGTAGAAGATACAACCTGATTGCCTTGATGTCACAAGCTTCATTTCGGTGGCTCTTGGCTCCCACACACACACACTTGCTCGATCCTTGTATGAAGAAGATCAAGACTTGCTAGAGTCTCCAAGCTCCTGTTCAAGCTAAGTCCTTCACACAATTCTTTCACCAATTCTCCAATGAATCTTGCTT
>ML792619.1:177872-193900 GCA_009831015.1 Picea engelmannii
TTATGTTTATTTCATTTTTATTAAATTGAAACATTTTGGCATGAATTGAACATGTTTTATGCTTTTGGTGTTAATGAATGGAAAAAAAAAAACATGCTTTGTGATTTTGGTGTTAATGTATGAAAAACAAAAAAACATGTTTACAAAAGGTTTTCACAAGTGATTTAATCAAAGTATTTGTAGAGATTTTGCAAAGGTTTTTAGTATTTAGTAAACAATTTTGTGGAGTCTTTATTTTTTCAATTTACCAATATAAATATGGTGTAACAATGAGTCATTGGTATAGGTGCACCATTAACAACCGATCATTTGGTAGTGCAATGTTACCTCCAATTCTTATAGACAAAATGGAGCATTATTAGACTTTGTTAACATAAATACATTGTTAGGTCAATAGATGTAGCACCCACTAAACACCAATTCTCTCTAATATATGCAAAGCACATACGCTCCTATATATAACAAGGGCTGCATGACAGCTTAGTCCCTGCCAAGATGGATTAAACTACCATGCTAGAAATGTCTACTCATAGATGTATCTGTGTTTGTAAAATTGCAATGTTTTCTTAATATCATAGATCATTCAAGTCTTATTTGATTGTAATTTGATAATTTTTTTCTAAACTTGATTTAATTTCACTTTTTCTAAAACTAAATCCACACTTTTTCTAAACACACCAATATATATTATTTAATACATGTATATATAGATTACCCTAGTAGCATTAAATCCAAATAAAACAAGTGAAAATAACAACCTCTTAATATTTTGATCTAGTAATTGTATGTAGTTTAAAGTAGGAAAATTTCAGTTTTCAATAATGCACCATGCTAATACACATCAACCATATTTAGAAGCACCAATGACTATTACTAGAAGTAGAGCTTTTAGAGCATTTTGTTCTTTTAAGAGCTTAAATTAGATACATTACAACACATTTTCCATAACTAACATGACAATAAATAACAAATAAAAATGTTGTTCTTATGTAATAAAACTTAAACACCAAGCACCCTCCTAGGAATCATCCCAATACCCATATGTAGAGTCATCCCATTGCTAATCATGTTCACTAAATCCATACTACAATTTCTAACATGACATAGAGCTTATA
This sequence comes from Picea engelmannii, assembly GCA_009831015.1. Lineage (NCBI taxonomy): Eukaryota > Viridiplantae > Streptophyta > Pinopsida > Pinales > Pinaceae > Picea > Picea engelmannii. The sequence continues at coordinate 178,988 of ML792619.1, forward strand.
GAATCTTAGCTCATTTATCACATTGTACCACTAGGCTGAATCTTTTGACAATGCTCAACATTGTGGTAGAGAGGCAAAGTTTTTTGAAAAAGTAGTTAGTTCTAGATATTTATTACCTTCTAACCATGCTAGGCATTCTAGATAGACATCATATCCTTCTCATCTATGTTTAAGTTACAGGTAGACATGACGCTAGTGGAAAAAGAGTAATTAACTACAAAACAAGAAAATATCAAAACTATTAATTTTTGCTATCCACTTTAATTTTGATCATAGTGATCAATCTTATCATAGTAAGCACCTTCTAACTCTAGTCACTAGTGTGCATTTGACACATAATACTCATAATGTCTTAACTTTAGAATAGGAGATATAGTTTTAATATTTTTGATGATCAATTTAATTTCTTTAACTTTAATGTACATAGCTTTCACTACTATAATATAACATAACATGGACAAATCAAAATATATAATTAATCAAAACATAATATTAAGTTAATAAAATATTACTATAAGAATTAAAAATATATATAATTAATCAAAACATAATATTATGTTAATAAAATATTACTATAAAAATTAAAAATATTAAATATAGAATTATGTTTAAATATTTTAATAATAATAGAATTAATTTTCTTTATTATTAAAAAAATTAATTAGATTAATAAAATATTATTATAAGAATTAAAAATATTAAATTTAAAATTATGTTCAAATATTTTAATTATAATATAATTATGCCGAAGGCATATCTTAGGGATAGGTTTTGTAGAAAACCTGTCAACAAGCAAAACTTGTCAACCAAAACCTTTCAACCAAGAAAACCACCTGATCATTCCACTTGTCGGCCAACCAAAACCACCTTATCGCTCCAGTGATCATGCCTTTCATTTCTTTGCTGATTAGGACACACCTTTATTTATGTTGGTCAATTCTTTATTTACCCTCACCACCTACTTTCTATAATGTCAATAATGTACGTATTTATTATTGATGTGTGTGCTTTTAATACTTCGGCGACATCTTCCACGCAACGACTTATAATGGACGTATTTATTATTGATGTGTGCTTTTAATACTTGGGAGACATCTTCCACGCAGTGACAATGGCAGTGGTAGTTGAGTACACACAATCTATTCATAGCTTTTAAAAATTTGTTTTAATACTACTACTTCATTAAACATATAAAATCATAAGCAATAAGCCTTGTACGAATGGTTAACGATCGACTTGAATTCACATAATGGAAAATATTCAAAGACACATGATACAGATAGGTGCAGATGTCATTTGCTTTGCAGTTTGAGGAGAAGATTTACATAGTTGCTATGAATCAGGTGTGCTACTCAATTGTTCTGACAATTTTCTTCTGAGGATAGTAGATTTTATCAATTTTTGTTATCTTTCCTGTAGCAGTTATGGTATAATGAGTAGTGAACTGAGATTCTTGTTTGGTTAGAGTAGTACGCCCAATTGGATTAATGTTGAGATCAAAATTTTTTATGTTCCAGTTTTGCATCAGGCCTATCAGACTTCTATACCTTGAAAATATACATCCAGTTCCATAGCTCATGAATTTCGTTCCTCCAAGTGTTCTCCCCAATATCATATACATACTCTTGTTTGTTTCAGCCTCTGATACCAAAAACGTGCCCATCTTCAGTATGATTTCCAAAAAATCCTTCAAACTCATGCACTACTCTCCCTATATTGGCGCCACTGTCCTCGTGCTCATGAACTCGATCTTCAAATTTAACATTATTCTTCTTGTTCTTCTATGCCCTTGCCTTTTTAGTCAACCCCACATATTTTCTTTCATCCCTGTGCCCAAACCCCCTCAAATCTGGCTTGCTTCCAGTAAAATTCACAGTGGGAAATCCCTCCCTATCCTTCACAAATTTATACTCAACTTCATCTCTTCCCTAACTAAATTTTTCAGGAATACCTTTTATAAATTTGGCACCAATAGACGAATTGATGCTCATATCTTCACCATACTCACATCTCCCTCTAGCGGAAAACATATTTACCGCATTCCAGGATCGAGTCCAACATCCAGTCCTAGTAAACAAATCACAACGCAGAAGGCAATTCAACATTACCAACATAGGGTTCATAATGGACACATGGTCTGATTGCACTTATACCATGTTCTACTCCTCTTCTTTCCTTTTTTTTCCTCACAAAACAATTTCTTTCAAATGAAAATAGGCCTCTTCTTTCCTTTTTTTTTTCCTCACGGAACAATTTCTTTCAAATGAAAATAGGCTTTTACATGCATATGAAAAGTGTCAAGGTTTTGGGCTACTAACTTGGCTCTTTTCACACGTGCCACTCCATTGTGTGACTAAGTAGATCTGTTGAAACACTTCATTGCTGCAAGAACACTGTGTATGAAGACATGAAGATTCATGGGAAGTAGTGTAATGGGGAAGCTTACTAGGCCTATTTTCTGGGTAAGTAAAAGAGCAAGGCGATAATAAAAAGGCACCTTGTCTACTGGCAGGACAAACTTTGCAATTAAAAACACTTTGTAGTTAAAAACCATGAGTTAGCATACCTAAAAATATATGGTCTAACATACTAAATTTTTGTTCATCTTGGTAGGCAAGATATCCAAATTGTTATTATTTATTTATTTTCATTAGTTTTTCACCATATGCTATAGTTATTCAAAAGCGACGAATAAAAAAAAACTAACAACACCAAAAGTGAGTAGCCTGTTCCATCCCTGCTGCCTATTTGATCTGTGGGTACTTGTTTTCCGAATCCGGACGCCTTCAACATCAGGAGCGTGTAGGACTCCCCGACCTTTTCCTTTTGTCAGGACATGCGGGTTTAAAGGATTTGGGGGACAAATTTCTAGGTTGGTAGGTTGAGTTGAACCCATGCCTCATCCTGCATTATCCAAGACTATGTGGAAATCAACACCATCTGCGGATTCAAGTTTTAAATGCATATATACTTGCATTATTCAGGTCTGCGCAGAAATCGACACCATTTGTGGATTCAAGTTTTAAATGAATAAATGCCAGATGTAGATTGATGCATTCGGGTTCTTACCTGTTGATATTAACAACAACATTTTACCCATCAATATTTTTAAATAACGCAAATAAATTGTTAAAACTATTAATTATGTTATAACTGTGACATAATGTTTTTTAAATTCAAACCCTTTGTGAGAGGACTGTCCATAACTTAGAACCCTTTATAAAAATATTGTTCATATTTCCAGGCCCTTTTACAAAAGTGTTGTCCATGATAGGCCTAATACTTTTGTTCTGGAAGTACACAATCTGCTGTCAACTCATCCTCTAAAAAGCAGTGTTTTGAACTGATTTTGTTTCTAGCAATGTGCTACTCTTTATATGATTGCTTATCTTGCAAACAAAATCATCTTCCTGATGATGTAATAAAGCACTCAACTTTGAGATAAATACCCCAAAATCCATGATCTGAAATCTGTTGCAAGAGGCTGGATTGTAAAGTTTGGTGACATGCTCTTTAACTCACAATTCTTTGCTCAATGCTGCTAAAAGAAGGCTTTTGAACACCCAAAATGGACATGTATTTTAGGTGGTAACACCTCGTTAACGTATGGATCAACAGAAGAATGTGTTAACTTTTTTTAGAAGCCTTCTTTCTGCCATTCTATCTATCATGAATGTCTGTCATGAATGTCCGAATGACGAGTCTTCTTTTTACATCCCATTGTTTTGATTTTACATGATATCGAGGCTCTTCTAAGTTATTTCTATGCTTGCTACAACTCTTTTTATCATGCTATCATATTACTAAAATACACAATGCATTTTTGGGTTGCTTGAAATCTTAACATCTCCATGTATATTCATTGTTTTTTTTTTATAAGTAAGAAATTTTATAAAGAACTTTCAAAAACCAGAGTTACAAAATTTGCGTAGTGCCGTGCTGTAATAACTGAACTGCCCTAGAGGGAAACTAGTTCAGCCAGCCGGTATTAGAACCAAAGTAGCTAGAAATATTTCAGTAGTTGCAAGCATAGTTCATACATAGCAAACTAAGAACAAGAAGAAAAAATCTATTCGAGTGGTACAGAGGTTAGACATGACATGTGGACAGAGGTCATACACCTGGCTTGTAGCTTTGCCATCCCAATGGAGAGATGACCAGAGTCACTGGGTCCCAGAGCTCCTCTTCGACAATTGTCCCCCTCCATTCCATTTGCTCCTGCATGGTTTCATCCTCGTCACCGCTTTCCTTTTCGTCGTCGGGCTGAGTGATTCCCATTTCCCTGGGCGCATGCATGCCTGATCTTGCTACAATGTGCTCACCGAGTGATACTTCTGCAAAGGGCATGTACTCTACATCCATGGCCACGTGCATGGCTGGACTCGAGTCTCCATCTCCTGTGGGAAGCCCCCCACCCCCTGAGTCGCCTGCCTGAAAGTACTCTGCTTGAGTGTACTCTGTTGTCCCAGCTACAACTAGTGAGGAGTGGAAGGTCCCCTCGAAAGAGGAGAGGATATGGAGGAGCACAATAGTCTTGCCATCCAGTATCTCCAGTCGAAACTGGAGGTCATCCAGTCCCTGTCGAAGCTCGAAGACTAGAGCATGGAGAATGGTGAGGCTATCTTGCAGTTGTGAATCTTGGACGGAGTCTGAAAAGGAATGTGGCCCCGATTGGGTTCCCAGGAAAAAGGGTGGTGCGCCCAAGGATGGGTGAGTGTAAGAATTCTTTGGAAGGCCTGGTGCACTAGCCGGTGAGTTCGGTGGGACTACGAGAGGCGACACTGAAGAAGAAGCCAAGTCGGAGATGGGTCCTAGGTGAAAACCCAGTGAACTATCGGAGAGAGCCAACACTTCGAGCCGGGAAGCTGGAAGGGAGGAGGGGGTGCTTGGGAAATGCTCAGGTTGAGACTGCGAGGAGTGCGAGGGGGATGAACCAGGGGAAGAGCCCGGGGAAAGTGCAGACGCTGGAGAGAGGATCAGTGGAGGTCGAAGTGGTTGCCAGGGTGAGCCTCACCTTGGCTTACCTCTTTTCCTTGGCATTCTAACGACACTGGGGAAGAAGGGAAGCATAGGGGAAGGGCCCAGGTAGACAAGGAGGAGCTGGAGATGAAGCCAGTTGTAGGGGAACGTAGCAAATGAGGGAGGATGGAATAAGGCATGACTTCACAGTTGAAGAAGGAGGAAATGTCGCATGCACAGAGTAATGGCAAGTTCATTGAGTTGAGCCATGGAGGGGACAACAAGAGCAGGACAAACGCACCAGGAGTAATGGTGCCTAGATAAAAGAAAGTGGGATTTAAATGCATGAGGGTGGTGGTGGGGTGTGCCATGCTTCAACCACATGGCCCTCGCCATGCTGGCCATTTTGCACCACCTCCGAGTGCCACGCGTCCCGCACTATCACCCCATCCGAGGGTCTGTCTGAGGCTGTGGATTTTTTGTTGCACTGTTGGAGGATGGGGTGGGTCAGGTTGAGGGAAGTTCGGAAAAGGAGCTCCAGTCCTTCCCAATTTGTACCCACATTAGCCAATTCATTTGCAACCTGATTTGCCTTTGTCCTGATGTGTGAGGGGATGAAGGCCTGATCTGGTCGGAGGAGATCCACAATTGCTCGAAGTCCATAGGAGAGTCTCTAGGAGGGTGAGATTTTCTCTAGGTCAGCTCCATTTAGGATTCTCCCAAAGAGGTTGATGATGACTAGCGAGTCCCCTTCCACAACCATCTTGGTGAAATTGTTCTCAATCACTAGCTGCAAGCCTTTGGTGAGCCCCCATAACTCAAAAATATTGTTCGTAGTGTGGCCTATGCTGCCTGCGCTGATGAGAAGTATGTTACCCAGGTGATCTCAGAAGACCACCCAGAAACCTGCTGGCCCAGAGTTACCCTTGGAAGCTCCATCAAAGTTGAGTTTGATAAAGCCCTACCGGTGGGGGGGGGGAGGGGGGGAGGTTTTGTCCTAGATTGACCTTCCAGTGCTACAAGATACTTTGCTCCGAAGGTGGGCCAGTTAAATATGTTTTGGTCCAATGTTGTAGTCTGATTGTTTCCAGAATGTTGAGGCAACTTTATTTCCAGCAATGCTGCCACAGGAGCTGATCATTTCTGAAGATTCTTTTGTTTCTTTCTTTCCAGATTTTCCATAGTATAAAACCTAGGAGCAGTTGCCAAATGCGATTGAGAAGGGGTGATTGGAAAGCCGATTCTCTCCAATCAGCTATGGTGTTGATGATGCTGTCCCTTTTGCGATCTGAGGTATGCATGGTTAATGCACATTGATCCCAGACTTGAGTGGTGTAGGGGAAAGTGTTGAGGAGATGGTTCAATGTTTCTCCATCCACCCCACAAAGCATGCAAATGGATGGACCAACAAACCCCCTTTTCATGAGGTTATCCCACGTGAGAATGCTCGCATGAGTGACCAGCCAGTGGAAGAGACTGATCTTTGGCCAGTGCTTCAGGGACCAGATTTTGCTCCACCCATTCCACAAAGCTTGCGAGTTTGGGTGGGTTTTGATGGCATAGGCCTCTTTTATGTTGAAGGTTCCCTTTGGCAAGTGCCCCCATCATAGGATGCCTTCTCTACTCAGAATGGGGATTTTCCATTCATTGATTGCCTTAAGCCAGGGCTGTAGGTCTACCTGTACCTCTAAATGCAGGTCGTCATTGTTTGACTTCTAGCATCTCCAAGTGGGCTCTGTTGGGTTGTCCTGCCAGTAGTCTGCCACTTTTGTCAGGCTCGCCTACGTGGTTGGGATGCTGAAAGTGTCATCCCAATCCTCGTGCTAGAGTATTGGTAGCTGCTGCCACGATCTTTCTAGAAAAGAGTTGTCTTCCCATTTCTAATTTCCCAAAAGGCATGATTTATAACAAGATGCCGGTTCTGCTTGGTAGCAACCCAAATTGGGGAGCCAGGGTTGTCCCCGTTCCACCTGATCGGGTTTCTCTCCGAAGTGTTAGGTGTGTACTTCCTCCTCCAGAGCTTGGCCCATAGGTCTTGGGGTCTTTTGAGCCATCTCCACCAGATATTAGCACTCAGGATTTTGTTCATGGCTGAGGGATCCCTCAAACCAAGACCTCCTTGCGCTTTGGGTTTGAAAAGTTTGTCCCAGCTGATAAGTGCTAGCTTCTTCCATGTTTTGAGGCCTTGCCAAAAGAAATTCCTTTGCAAGGTTTTGATTGCAGTCAGGACAAAGTTTGGGGCCACAAGAGTTGAAAAGGTGTAAATAGGTAGAGCTTGAAGCATGACTTTGAGGAGAGTGAGGTGGCTGGGGAGATTGAGGGCTCGATAGGTCTAGTAAGTGAGCCTCTTGGCAAAGGAGGAGATGAGAGATTCCCACGAGATGTTTCTAAGGGCATTGTACAACAAGGGGATGCCAAGGTATTTGGACGGAAGGGAGCTTCGGGTGAAACCAAGGATATCAGAGATATGGCGCTGAATAGGGATAGGGGTGTTGAAGAAGAAAATATGGGATTTTTATTTGTTAAAGTCTAGTCCTGAGGCATCACAAAAGGTTTGGAGGATCGAGAGGAAGGCGTGAGCTTACGAAATAGTGGGGGAGCCCATCATCAAGGTGTCATCAAAAAATTGGCTGTGAGAGATTAGGGGAGAAATACTATGCAGGGGGAGACCAGTCAAAGATTTGTTTGCTATGGCGGCATGGATGGAGAGACTGAGACCCTCGGCCATGATAATGAACACGAAGGTGGACATAGGGTCGCCTTGTCTGATTCCTTTGGAAGGAGAGAAAGGCTTGGAGGGGACTCCATTAACCAGGATTGAAAAGAAGGCAGAGGAGGTAAGATTTAAGATCCAGTCTACCCAGGATAGGTCAAAGCCGAAGGCCAGGAGCATAGAACACATGTATTCCCAGCTTAACTTGTCAAAATCTTTGGATAAATCCAGTTTTAAGAGCATACCTGGCGTGCGGGTCTTCTGCAGGGAGTGAATTACTTCATGTGCAAGGATGACACTGTCCAGGATTTGCTTGCCTTCCACGTAACCCGATTGCTCTAGCGAGATGATTCGTGGTAGGATGGGCTTTAATATTCTGGTGATTACTTCGGTTACGAGCTTGTATATGACATTGCAGAGAGCGATGGGTCGGAATTTCTTAGGGTGATTGACCTGCCCTTCTTTGGGAATGAGGGTGAGGAAAGTTGCATTGAGTGCAGGGAGGACTTGCCCTGAAATTCTAGAGTCTTCAATGATTTCCCATACCTCTTCTCTGATTGTTTGCCAGCAGTGATGGAAGAAGTCGCTAGTAAAGCCGTCCGGACCCGATGATTTTCCTTTGGGGGTTTCCTGAAGCGCTTGATCTACTTCCTTAAGAGTGATGGGCCCGAGCAGAGCCGCATTCTGCTCCTAAGTGATTAGGGAGGGCATGTGTTGCGTAACCTTGGTGATGGCTTGGGAAATATTCGACTGATGCTCTGTCAGGAGATCCTTATAATATGCAACTAGTTATTTTTCTAGATCCTCATGAGAATGGATGATTTGACCAGTGCTGGAGGTTAACTGAATGATTCTATTGGCGTGCCGCCGCTGAAGGGTGGATCTGTGAAAAAAATTGGTGTTAAGGTTTCCCTCCTTGAGCCATTGGATGCGATATTTTTTTCGCCACAAAACTTCTTCTTGGGCTTTTCGAATCTCCATCTGGTGGCCTATCAATGCTTCCTAGGTTTTAAGATATTTGGAGAGTCCATATTCTCGGATATGTCATTGAACCTTGCTCATTTGTTTAGTCAGCTGTCTTTGGGATTCAAAAATGTTTTCAAAGGTTTTCCTGTTCCAAAGTTTAAGTTACTGCTTTAGATTCTTGAGCTTTTGTTGGAAGCGATACATCTTGGAGCCGTGAGGTATCGATGCCTCCCCCCACCATTCGTTGATCTTTTGTTCAAAATATAGGTGACTGATCCAGAACTGTTCAAACCAAAAGGGTTTCCTCCCCAGGGTGGCTGTCACATCCATCCATAGCTGAATAGGCCAGTGGTCCGATCCGTGAAAATCCAGAATACTTGCCTCTAGAGCTGTGACTTCCATGAGGAGGGAGTTCGAGATGAGGAAGCGATCTGGCCTACAAGCTATTTGATGTGTTCCAGTTCTCCTATTTGTCCAGGTGAAGAGGGCATTGGAGGTTTCCAAATCGATGAGGTTGGTGTGGTCTAGAAGACTTTGGAAGTCATTGGATTCTTGCTCCAGGTGTCTTATTCCCCCCTTTTCCTCATCTAGGTTGCGAATCAAGTTGAAGTCGCCTCCCAAAAGCCATATTATTTCCTTGGTTAAGGTAGACAGGTACTCTTGATTGCTTAAGAAGGCCCGCTTATCCCAGGAGATAGCCAATCCATAAACATTGGAGAGGTGGCCAGGTTTGTTGGATCCAATGAGCCTGTAGTCGGCCGTGATAGACCATCTGGTCATGATGAAGTTTTCCAAAATGGTTGTGCTAGGGTTCCAAAGTATAGCAAGGCCACCTGTTGTTCTCGTGGCTGCTGTAGATGCCATTTTCCCTTGCTTCCAACAGTAAGGGAGAAGCCTATCCATGTCTTATGTTGCACACATTGTATCTTGGAGCATCATTATATCAGGTTTCTCTTCTAGAGTCAGATCTCGTAGAATTTTTTTCTTACTACGACTGTTGAGACCTTGAATGTTCCAGGAGATGATCTTCATGAGGAGGAGGGGGAGGGGAGAGGGGGAAAGCTATCCGAAATGAGGTGGATCTGACCATAGTTAACCATGAAATGTCCGATCTCCTGTATGAGTTTGCTCGTTGACTTTCTACCTCTTCTTTTTTCGTCCTTCTGAGATTTGCGCTGATCTCTCGATGGATTCCCTTGTATTCCCAGTCCCGCACTGGATCTGGACGTGGATCCGGATGAGGAGTTGAGGAAGACCTTGTGCACTTTTCGTAGTTGATCTGGAGGTATGGTGTATAGTTTTTGGTGTCGATATGCATGCTCTAGGTGTTCCAGGTCCACTCCTGCTAGTTGCTGCTCATCGAGGTCCATCTCAACATCCCCATCCTCTATTTATGGTTGGTCTCCCTTTCGAGTAGTGGGATCTGTTGGCAGCGTGTTTGGGTTGATCTCCGTGTTGGATCCTTCTTTTCCTTTGTCCATTTGCTGGGGTGTTTTCTCCATCGTCACCCCTTGGGGCGCTGAAGGGTTCTCCGGTTGATCCTGAAGGATCGCATATTTGTTGCTGCTAGATGGATCCTTACTGGTTTGGGTTGTCTGCCTTCTTCCACCTTGTTTGCACTTTCCAGGCACCTGAGTGAACCTGTCCTTGGATTTTCTGGCATCTAAGCTCCCCTCTTTGTTTGCAGTGTTGAGGGGGCAATCTTTGAAGAGATGCCCATGCTCATGGCATTTCCTGCATCAGAACGAAATATGCTCATAGTCAATGGTTTGCATCTAGTCCTCATTGTGGTATTCTAGGGCTATGAATCCCGAGAGCGGCTTGGCTATATTCAGGTAGACACAGATGCATGCATATGAGGTGTATCTTCTTTGTTTCGTGGCCTCCGATGATTTAAAATAAACGCCAATGGTATTGCCTATGCCTGCAAGGACCTCCTCCAACAAGAATTTCTGCAGTAGGGAGTATAACCTGATCCACACTGGTGCATGTGCAAAGTCTTCCGTTTTCGGGCTAAATTTCTCTGTCCAGAACCTCAAGAAGAGTCCCACTGAGTTGAAGAAATACGGTCCTTCGTCAAAGATGCGGTTTCTGTCCTCCAGGTTGTGCAGGATAATGGTGAAGAAACCTTTGGAGCCCAGTTGCAGCACATAGTGTCCTTTGGGCTTCCACCAATGGTGTATCCATTTGATTAGGTCCCGTTCCGAGGGCCAGAGCCCTAAAAATTTACCTACTAAGGTGTAATCTCTCATGTATTATTTTTGTCCCTCGATGTGAGATGTGCTAATAATGTACTTCGAGGCCCGTGGTGCTTGTGGAATACACTTGCCTGGTAGCTAAGGTTTTGATGCACTTGTGGGTGCCGACACTTTCCCGGAGTCGATGTCCATTTCCTTGTGTTTGAAGGTTCCCTCGGTCAATAGCTTTGCGCGCAGATCTGGAGGAGGTTCAAAGGTGGGGCACTTGGAGCCCTCTCCATTAATTCCATTCGCCGTTGCTTGGCTGTAAGAGGGGCCTCTCGACCCTCCCTCCTTCAGAGGCATGAGCCCTTGTGGGGTAATACGATGTAGCAGAGTAGTAGAAACCCTAGTGCGAGCAGTCTTTAGAGCGATCTAAAATTTCATGGATCATGTATATTCATTGTTAAAGAATTGATAGAGATGACATTACTTTCTCTCTTCTAGAGGGTTAGTTCTTACATTTTCCATGCAAAACATGCATGAAAATCCCAGGCAGTAAACACAAAATGCATATGTTATCTACATGCAAGAGCTTCAATACTTTCTGTATTCAAGCAATTTTATATTAATCTATTCTAAATCCAATATAAATTGTTTCACAATTTACCTTGGATATGGAGTCTGCATGGACTTCCTTTAAATACTCGAGACATTGATTCAACAACATGCATTTTCATATGTAATGTTCGTGTGGATGAATTGGCATGAACATCCATGGCATTATTATCATATTATTATCATGCTCTAGTTGAAATCATGAAGAGCTCTATTTTATTCATTTATGGGAAGAAGCTATTTTAAATTGAGCATGTAATCTTTCAGTGTTTATGGTGGTGGATATAAGTAAATAAATTAAATACCATCGAACTGTGTATATTAACCACTTTAATTTAAATTATATCATTATGTTAGTTTATGAATATCTATCAAAATGCCCTGGCCACAAATACTGAAAATACTGAGATGCTATGTGCTTGTGGGCACTCTGTCACCTCAATACATCTTGTGTTTCTTGATGATAAGCACCTTTCTTAACACCACCTGCGAATCCCGAGCTCTGAGTATCTGTTTTGGCTACATCGCCACGTTGCCCATCTTTAATCTATGTTTTTTGAAACACATCTAGAGTTGAAGCAAAGAAAATGGTACTTTGGCAAATAAGATCACTCAAATACCAACTCCAATTAGCAATACAAAAATTCTCGGAAGGAGTTTACCCTCTCAGAAGCATCATCTACACGCACAACTGAAAGACTACCGAAGCAAACTAACAGAGCTCCAGGAGCACTCCCGAGACATTGCAGAACAAAGTTCAAGTTACCATCAACTTCTAAATATATTCCATACCCATACCCATTCTATTATTTTCACTTTCTCACATGGTAGAATAAATTAATATTATTCCGGAACCATTTTAAAAATTATTTTAATTATTATAAATATTATTAATATATAATATTTTTTTTTAAATATCATAACTGTATATATTTGTTTGTTTTAAATTTTTGGAAAATTGATGATTTAAAATGTTTTTTTTTTTATTATAAATATTATTAATATATATTTGTTTGTTTTAAATTTTTTGAAAATTGATTATTAATTTTTTGTTGTTGTGATTAACATGTATCTATTTAATTATCTTTTAAAATTAATTCTTTTTTATTTTTATTAAAATTGGTTTTTTTTACTTTTTGAAAACATTATTATGAACATGTATTTGTCTTGTGAAAATGAAGTTTTGTAAACAAGGAATCCAAATCTGAAAAATCACAATTTTTATCGTGAAAATTTAAAACTTAACCATTTTTCATAATACAAATGAATTTGATAATATCCATTTTCATTGAAATAACAATTCCAACATTTGAAATTTGAAATTTGAAAATTTCTACAAAAGTAAATAGAATAAAAAGACATTCCTAAAGATAGTTTGATTTGCTACATACAAAATTAGACTTAGCTTATAATCTAAATGCTATTATTGTTCCATTAATGTTTAATTTGTTCAAGTGTCATGTTATGCTTTTGTGGATTACACATATGTGCAAGGGAGTCCTTTAATGCTAAGGATGGTGGGTTTCTTAGAAGAATGAATACTTTCACGGTTTTAGATTGTCTCCCTTAAGGGGAGGATTTCATAGATTCCAAGCATATTCACAAGGAAGTCTTTTATAGTAGGATTTCATAGCTCTCAAGCATATTCACAAATAATGTTTTTTAATAAGATGGTGTCTAAAGGGAGGATGGGGGATTCAAAATCCACTCTTTTTTAGCCAAGCTCTTGCTGCCAATACTCTTTGGCGTGTCCTGAATAAACCGGGCATTTGGCATACTGTAATCATACCTCTTCCACCACACCGTCAATAGTTGGCTCTTAGCAGAGATAGTAATCCCCAAATTGACCTCACTCTTCTGTAAAAATTATTGAAAGCCAAAAATCTGATCACAAATTGGCTCTGTTGGCGCCCAAGCTCCGGGAACTCTATTGTTCTTGGTCGTGACTGCATTCTGGGGATGGACACCTCTATCACACTCTCACCACAACTGATATCACACTTGCATTCAAAGAACATCACATACCTCTTTCAAATTTGAGACTCCTGCAGACTGGACGCTCTGCCCGACTCCTGGATATCCAACGCATCACTTGGCTTCACCGCTGATGCAACCCACAAATGGAATGGTTATTTCCTGGATCTCACACACCTTGGCATTCATCTTACCTCCACAATAGATCACATTCACTGGTCGGGAGGCGACTGTTTAGGAAACCTCACAACTCAAAATGTATATGCAGAGATTTCAAATTCGCACTGGCTCACAAATCTCAGAGGCTGGAAAAACCGATTCTGGGCCTGGTGCATACCGCCCAAAGATTTTTTTTTTACCTGGCTGCTGACAGAATACAAATCAAATACATGGGATAATCTATTGAGAAAGGGATGGATGGGCCCAAGCTATTGCCACCTCGGCCAACACGAATAAGAATCGACCGACCATCTTTTCATCAACTATCATTTCTTTAAACATGTCTGGAATATTATTTCCTTAGCACTGAAACTCCAATCCACCTGGGATGGGATCAAGCTTGCAGATTGCTTCGAATCATGGACTAGCAATGAAAAAAAATACATACACCTTCCACCAATAATTTGCTGGACTGTTTGGTTGGAAAGAAATTCAACTATTTTTGAATATACGATCCCATCAACAAGTGCAGCAGCCTACAAAGCACTTGGTCTCTACAATTCCTGGATTGACACACACGCTAACAAACCAAGATTATACAAAAAAAAAAAAACCAGCACTTGAATATATTCCTATAGGTTGGTTTGATGGCGCAACAACCGCAAATGGAACTAAGAGTGGAGCTGGAGGATTAATAAAACTCTCGTAGAATATTTTTTAAAAATGGACTTACAACTGTGGCCCGGGCACCAACACTAGTGCAGAAATTTTGGGTGCCTGGGCCACACACTTTTTGGACTCTAGACTCCACATAGATGTCCTCTAGGTTGTTGGGGACTCCAGAATTGTCATAGAGTGGTTGAGCAATAGGGGTGACCTCCAAGTTGTCTCCCTACTAGCTTGGAAAGATAGAATAAAAAATTTACAATCTACTTTAAAGAAGCTTAGCTAAATTCATACACATCGTGAGTACAACAAATAAGCCGACCACCTCTCCAAGAAAGCACTCCAGAAAGAAATGGGAATCATCTCATACAATCTCTAGATAGATGGCCATGAGGAACTGCCCCTATCTCTATCCCTACTCTAAGATCAGATCACATCCAATATCCTCAGGGGAGTTTCTTGATATGAAAGCTGTATTTTTTTCTCTAATCATAGCCTCTTGCATCTTTCTCTATCTTTCAGCGCCTATCACCGACTCCTCTAGCGGTATTAGGCATGAATTTCTCCACACTGCTTACTATCATGAACATTTTCCCCATGCTGGTTGAAAGACTTCCAATGGAGAAAGTTCATCATACTTTTCATCTTAGATGCGATTGTAATTCTCTTGATGAGAGCACA
>ML792619.1:195451-215750 GCA_009831015.1 Picea engelmannii
GTTTTAACAGACACTCTAGTTCTCTGGTTATGCATCTGTATGTAAGATTTCTTGTTTAATGAAAGACAATTTCCTTATTCCATCTAGTTTTCATCTCATACTGAGGGAGTTCATGATTGACTGATTCACATGAATTATTGCAGATGTGTTATGATAAAGGATTTATTGTGGCACTATTGTATTCTTTGGTTTTCTGCGTTTAAATGTAAGAAGATATCGTGTTTAAATGCATTCTCCTACAGTCTGCTAGAAACCTGATGTTAACAACAGACCTTTGCATCTCTCTGATACAAGTCTTCCCCCTATTCACCCTTACTACAACTCACTATCTGGAATATGTCTAATACCTCACTTGCCCATGCATGCCTGGCCTAGTTTCGGAGTTGAAACAATATCGTCTGAGTTTACTTCCATTCGATCACCCCTTTCGTACACAAATCGTGACATAAACCGATGGGCGTCGGGCTCTGCTCCTGCTGCAATCCAGGAGTGACTTCCGTCACCAACATTTCTGGCGCCGTTGCCGGGGACGAAGTTGAAAATTTTCGCCGGGATTGAATGACAACGATTAACTGATTCTGAAGGTGCATCAGATATCAGAATTATCAAGATTGCTACTGTGCACCTGGCGACTCCACTGTGGTGACCCCAATGTTTCCACTTCACTATTTCAGCTGTGGCTACTGTTGGCACACCTGAAAGATAACCCAGAGGAGCTTTCTCGAGAAGGTTTTAGGGGCTGCTTTCTTAGCCTGAGAAGCTTCCTGGGGTAACGACAACGTTAAGATCTGTCCTTTGATGGTGAACAAGGACCATGCACATTTGAAGTTGCGCGTATTTCACCTGGCGACTCCATGATTCGAGGATCGATTGGCGACTCCACTGGTTCGATATGGAGAAAATTCTGGCTCAAAGGTTTGCTTTCTGTGACTTTTCTCAGATAGTTGGTTTTCCTAATGCACTTCCTGATAGAGACATATGGGAAAATTTCTTCCCTAAATTTCACACAAAGAGTTGGGAGGTACCAGCTGAGCATTTACTGGACTTTCATGAGGTTATTCATCGACTTAATATCATGCATGAATATGTCCAGATTAAGCTCTTCAGGTATTCATTGAAGGGAGCTGCTCTTGAATGGTGTCAGTCTCTTCCCGTTGCAAGCATCCGCTCTTTAACAGGTTTTCATACAGCTTTCAATTCATTTTGTAAAGATTATTTTCCAGCTGATTGTTTGTATGAAAACTGTTGTGAGGAGTTTTCTTCGCTTCATGAAGCCTCTGCTGGCCTTGAAGACCAGGTCCATGATGAAGCTTTTACTGTGGAGGAAAGCATTTTCCAGGAAAATATAGGGGTGTTGAATGATATTAATTGTGTTAGCCCTAGAACAGAAGCATCTGACATTATATCAGATGCCTTTATTCTTTTAGATATTCATAACGATCAACATGCCTCTTGTGGAAATTGTGAGTTTATAGAGCAAATGTGGTCCATGGTAGATGACTCACCTGGATATCGGGTTGAAGCAGATGTTCCTAGAAGCTCTTCTCATGATGATGAAGACCCTCTCTTTTTAAAAGAGGGGTTAGTTGTGGAAAAGGATTATTCTCTTTTCCTCCAGGGGGTTTCTCACGATATATTTTTACCTGGGATTAAAGAGAAAAAGATTATGTATGAGCATCCAGAACCAGTAGGTCCCACTTTCCCTAAAACAATTTTTTTTTACGGGATCACTGTTCTGGAGGAGGATCATATCAATGAAGGACACCCCCTTTTTGATGTATATTATAGTGATGATGAACAACAAGCTTATCCTACATTTGATCACTATAAAGATACTGAAGAGCCAGTCAGTAAGCAGAACCACCCCATGGTCCCTATTTATGATGAATATGAATCAGACCTGGGGGAGTGCCAAGAAGAAGAGCAGAAAGAACCAGTGGAACAGGTGACTTCCTACCCGGAGCCTGCCCATTCACCTATGCAGACTCATGAAGTTTAGCCTTGTAGGAGTAGCTGTGGAGCAGAGCAGGCCTACTACTACCCTTTTCATAGGGTTTGCCACTCATTCTATGATCCTGTCAGTGAGTACATGGAATGGCATGTCCTTTATGCCTTGGAGCCGCCCTATTCCATATCAACTTCACCCTGTGAGGAGAAGTTGAAGAGTGTAGCCGTTCTGCTGTCACGGTTACACCATCTGCTGGTGATCATCGACAGAAAGAAAGAGCTTCTCTTCAGGAAGTTACTTGATTGGCTATGGTGGAAGTCTGCTTTCACCTAGCCCCATGTAAAGTGTTTATTAGTTTAGGATTGTATATAAATAAGCTCCTTTGAGCATGTATCTTTATTTTGTTGCTTTTATTTTTCGGCCTGTATTTTCAGCAGCGGGATGTTTTGAGCCTGACTCCATAGCCCAACAACAAGGCACTGAAGCTGTAGAATGAGTTCTTAGAGCATCACAGGGACGACTCTATCCCCCATGGAGCCTAATGTTAGCAACAATTCTTGTCTTGGGCCCGAGAGCATCCAGAGCTGCAGGTTGCACGAAGAACGCCCAAGCGTAGCACGTAAAGCCCCATTTCAGGCTAAACATCAAGTGAGTGGGCGAAATTACGTTGTCAATGGCCCAGATTCATCTATAAAAGCAGATCGACGGTCGACGGGAAATCGTGGTTAACAAAGTTGCGCTGAGGTTATCGCAATGGATAGCGCCCATATTATGTGCAAGGAAAGATAGCAGCTGTCCATCCAGAAGACGCGTGGCACGAGATTTAGTCGCGTCGGCATTTCGACATTCGAGGATTCGAAGGGTGAAGGTTTCTTATTGTCCTATGTCTCGAAACCTCGAACCCCGAAAGCACCAAAGGTGCCCAAAGTCAGGTCCGCAGTATTACGGGGCAATCTCAGCCGTCCGTCGGCAAGAGACACCTGACGTGCGATTAGGTTCCTCGTCGTTTCACCCATCGTGATTCCAAGGCTCAAGGTACAACATCGTCAGGAGATTTCAGAACCGTCAGATATAGAGGGACGCGTGGTGCCAGATTAAGCTGTCTCGGCGTTTCGCTCATCGCAATTTCAAGAAGCAGGGATCAACCCCTTCCTATTCGTGAACGCCGAAAGCGCCTTTGAGAGTAAACACATGGTCACAACTTGTGGTCACTGGGGAAAGAAAGAGCTGCGCAAAAGGGGCCAAAGGCGTCAAGTTTCAGTCACAGAGAGGCCCGTCACGACCTCCAGTTTCCATCGGGCCTGACCTCGATCCTGGTCTGCGCTTGGAGTAAATGAAGGCAAGAAGGGGTGGTTGAAACCTCTCCTCATTCATTAAGTGTGAGGTATGGAGGGTCTGACAAGCGGCCTGCTTGAGGGGATCCTGTGTACCCATTTTTCCAGAGAAGTCATGCTAAGTTCTCAACTAGCCGGAGGAGGTATGCACACGCTAGCTCAATTTTTAATGGTTCAGCTACTCCCCTTACAGGAACCATGTACAGTTAAAGTGGCGTTTGAAGAAGGATATCAATACGAGTTTGACTGAAGGGACACCAAGCCTTGGGTGACTGGGCATGCCTCTGTTAGGCGAATTTCTCTGAGTATATAAACTTAGTCTTTGTATTTTGTAAAGGATCAATGGTAGAGCGAAGCTCCCGACTGTAATGTTTTAACAAACACTCTAGTTCTCTGGTTATGCATCTGTATGTAAGATTTCTTGTTTAATGAAAGCCAATTTCCTTATTCCATCTAGTTTTCATCTCATATTGAGGGAGTTCATGATTGACTGATTCACATGAATTATTGCAGTTGTGTTATGATAAAGGATTTATTGTGGCACTATTGTATTCTCTGGTTTTCTGTGTTTAAATGTAAGAAGATCTCGCGTTTAAATGCATTCTCCTATAGTCTGCTAGAAACATGATGTTGACAACAGACCTTTGCATCTCTCTGATACAAGTCTTCCCCCTACTCACTCTTACTACAACTCACTGTCTGGAATATGTCTAAGACCTCACTTGCCCATGCATGCCTGGCCTAGTTTCGGAGTTGAAACAATATCGTCTGAGTTTACTTCCATTTGATCACCCCTTTCGTACACAAATCGTGACATAAACTGATGGGCGTCGGGCTCTGCTCCTGCTGCAATCCAGGAGTGACTTCTGTCGCCAACAGGAGTGTTTATTGCATATGGAGCAAAGGATGGGGGATTACTTAGTAGAAGGGATGGTGTTATAGTTTTAACATGTTTTTCCAAAAAGGTGATTTCATAGATGTGTTTTGTCTTTACAAAATGAGTCATTTATTGTAGATAGGGTAAAGGAAGGTGCATTATTAAAGATGTGTGTAATATGAAGGATTAATGTTCCTATATTGTAATAGGACCTAGAATATAGAGATATTTAGCCAAAATAATTATTTCATAACTTTGATACATCTTTATAAGTGAGTATTTATTTTGAACACGACCATAGGTAAAATTAAGCTTCACTAAAAAAAATCCATGGAATTACACTCTAATTGAAGATTCTTAATATAGTGGGCATTGATCAAGGCCTTGCAATATAATGTAAAGAATAATGACAAACAAAATATTCTTAATAATTTATTAACTATTATTTTTATAATTATTCTTAAATAATGTTTTTTAAATTCAAGTCAAAATGGTTTCCGCTCTAGCTTTGCGAAATTTGGACCTTCCTCATGTTGCCACTCTAAATTTTATTCTTTGATTTTGTTTTCTTAATAAATTATTGTTAATAATAGTTATTATATATAAGCTTAACTTATAAAAAAATGATAAAATTTAATTGCATTTATAAAAATACAATTTAATTGTGAAGGATACATTTCATTTCAAAACAATTGAAATTTAATTCAAGTGATATTCAGTTGACAACTTTATAATTATTTTTATTAATTAAATTGGTCTCAATGGAGGTTAACCATGGTTATCATCATCATATTATTATATTAATAACTAATATAATAATATAGATTTAATCATTATTATATATAACTATTAAAATTATAAAAATAGTTATATTTTTTTAACATAGTCAAATAATTATTGTATTGTTATTAATTTTTTTATCCACACAAGTTATAAAACCAACAAGGACACGCACAAATCGAGAAATGGTCCAAAATTTATTAGGATTGGACTGGTCGAGGCAGTCGTGTCAGGGTTTCTGCAAAGATGTGCCACAATTTAGTTTTTTGCAGGCCCACAGGACTCACCTAATGTCTTCAGTACGGGTTCTCCTACGTGGCACTTTTTGTCCACACGGAGATCCTTTTTCTAGTGGCATCCCACAACCGTTTTGAAGGGTCCTTGTCAGCTTTTGACTCTTCCCAGTGTCGTAGTGGTACTATCCTACGTGGAGTGGTGGATTTTTTTAAGGTTTATGGCCACCAAAATAGATCTTACCTGGGTTGACGAGGACACCTTATGGGCTAAAGATGGCCTCTTTATTGCAAATGAGACATACAAATTTTTGTATGACTGCGAGGGATAGGTGACGACATCAGTGCCTTCCCTTCCCTCATCTGCAACGACATCTGTTCCTCTTTCCCATCATCTTTGTACCGACGCTGCTAATGCCTTAAAGCCTGCCTTAACTTCTCTTTCTACTGTTCGACATGTGGCCTATTTTTTTGTCGTTTCTAGCCCACCAGATATACTTCATGTCAGTGCACTTAAGCCTACAGAAACTTCCCTTTCTACGTTTCGACAAGTGCATTCCACTCCTGTTGTTTCTAGCCCACCTGACCCTCTTCATGTGCCCGCCACGAGCCCCTTGGTATACCATCACCCTTTTCCTCTTTCCAGCACAAATGCTGCCTTTATTCCACCCGTTTCCCTTCCTAGCACTCTCCCTTCGCTCCCAATTCCTACTACACTATCCCCTCGCTCTAACTGTAAAGGATTTGGTCGCAATCGAGCTGTGGGTGCTCAAGCCCATCTAAACCGGAAGAAGAAATGCTGGCAAACGCGTGCATATAAGCCTTGTTGTATTCTTGGCCGAGATCTACCTATGGAAAAAGTTTTAGGCCTCTCGGAGAAGGCATTTGTTGGTAAGTTTTTCTATGCTAAGATGAATTACCCCCAACTTTTTGAGTGTATTTTATCATACTGGAAACCCATCCTAGGTTACTGTCCCAGATTCAGTCTACTCTCCAACCAGTAGATGGTTTTCCAGTTCCTGTCTGAGAGCGATTTACTGTGCATTTTGGGTTCGCCATGGATATTTGGGAAAGGTGTCTTAATGCTGAAGCGGTGGTTTCCGGGTTTCAGTCCTTTTATGGAGAATTTCTTGAAAAGGAGCTTCTGGATGCTTCTTCCAGACTTTCCACTAGATTTCTGGTCCATACGGATTTTTGAGGCTTTAGCCAACTCTGTCGGTAAATTTATCTTCTTTGATGAATCGACTCTCCGTCATCATAATAAGAGATTAGTGTGGATCCTAGTGGAACTAGATCTGGATAGAGGTCTTCCCAACTCTATTGATGTCATTATTGGAGATACACACTTTGTTCAAGCGGTCAATTTCTGGAAGGACCCTTTTCGGTGCCATTCTTGCTGGCAAATAGGTCATCTTAAGGCTTTTTGTTCGAGATCCAGGCTACCTTCACATAATCACAAGCCTTCTTTGTCAGATGTTGTTCCTGTTAGCGACATTTCCTGCACAAGGATGTTTTCCTCTCTGATTTGAGACCTCTGATGTAAACACAAGCGAGCCTGATCATGGATGCAAGGAACAACGAAGGAGATCTAGACTGTCCGCCTGAGAAGGGACGCATGGCAAGAGATCAACGTCATAGGGAAATTCCCGACAAGAAAGCGCCCATCGGAGAACTTGAAGCCATCGAGATATCGGGGATCTTGGGGACAAGTAGTTTGTGCACTTCAAAAAGGCGAACCGCGAAACCCCGATGGAAATGGTCAAGGGCATGTGGTGGTGGTCACTTGGACCAGGGCCTAGTCAAAAGGCTAGCATGGAAGGAGCCATCGGAAATCAGATATTCGCGAGTCTAGAGGACTTATGAATCATGACATTGTGAATGCCGAAACTCCGATGGAGGGGTTTGACTACGGTCACTCGGAAGCAGGTCATATGGATTAGGTTCCCGCCGGTAGGGGCTAGCTCATTGAGGTGGAGCTCATCGCAAATCGGGTATCAAAGTTTCGAGGAGCAAGCGCCCCTTGTTTTTTTCATTTTGAAATCCTGAACCCTGAATTCCGGATAGCGCTTAGGATCAGGCCCATGGTTCTGATGCCTGGTCATAAGAGAGGAGGTCTGAAGTGAGGGGCGCTTTCGTTTTCATTTGGCCAAAGGTGCCGAATTAATTCTCAGAAGGGGGGCACTATGCTCTGCCGACTCTAGCCCAATGAGATTTGGATCCTGGTACCTGCTCAGAATGGATAAAGGAGAAAGAGGGTGGGTGAAGCCTCATGTCACCCATTTATTGCAGAGTATGGAGGTCTCGGTTGAAATTTACTCAGGAGGGTCCCTTGTACCGGTTCTCTCCAAGAAAGCCACGCCGAGTCTCCAACTCACCAGGGGAACCTGTACACACCAGTTGAACATTCAAAGGGATCAGCTACCCCTTGGTGTGAGCCATGCTGAATTAAAGGTAGCATATGACAAAACAATGCAGGCCAGATTTGATTAAGGCAACACCATCCACCGAAAGTTTTGAGACGCCTCTGCTGGGTGAAAGGAAGGGAAGAGTATATGTAGGCATTTTTTCCATTTTGTAAGCATCGATGGTTGAGCAGTTCCCTACTGCAATGTTTTAGCAGCTATTCTAGTTTTCAGCTTATGCATCTGTATTTGAGATATCTCGTTTATGACAGACAGTTTTTCTTGTTCCATCTGGTTTTCTTCTCATGCTTAGAGAGTTCGTGACTGACTAAGTCGTGCGAATTATTACAATTATGTTATGATAAATGATTTATCATTGCATTATTGTATTCTCTGGTATTTCTATTTAAGTGCAAGAAGACCTTGCGTTTGGATGCCTTCTTCTACAGTCTGTTAGGAACCTGTCGTTTGTAACAGACCTTCTCACTCCTTCCATACAAATCTTCCATCTGTTCACCATTTACTACACTCACTGTCTAAAGTTTATAAAGACCTCACTCACCTATGCATGCCTGGCTTAGTTTAGGGTTGGAATGATATCGTTTTGAGTTGGCTTCCATTCGGTCACCCCATTTATAAACAAACCGTGACATAAAAACTGAAGGGCATCGGGCTCTACTCCTGATAGCAATTCAGGAGTGACTTCCGACGCTAACATTTTTGGCGCCGTTGCCGGGGACGAAGTTGAATATTTTCCCTGGGATTGAACGACAACGATTAGCTGATTCTGAAGGTGCATCAGAGATCAGAACTATTGAGATTGCTGCTGTGCACCTGGCGACTCCATTGTGACGACTTCGCTGGGGAGAACCCACTCTATCAATTGTGGCTTTCAGAGGCAGACACACGCGGTCTCATCCACAGCTGCCCCTAGCTACACCTGAAACCGATCCGGAGGTGGTCCTTAGAAAAGGAAAGCCCCCTGAAGAAGAAGCTTCCACCGCCGAAGTAGGTAATCCACCATCTCCTTCTATAAGAACTTTGTTTTCTTCCCCTCAGTTTCTTGATAAACCTACTTCACAAGTTTCCTGTTTCCTGAATTTTGGAAGTGTTCCTGCTGAGTTTTCGCCTCCTGGTCTGGGATTGGAGGGAGAAATCCTTGTCACTCCATCCTCCTTGAATCACCTCTTGTTTCCCACCCCACTCCGAGATTCATTCTCGATATCCCCTTCGCGAACTCCTTCTCCTCCGAGTTCTCCTCCACCTAATATTCCTATGGCTGGAGCAAATCCCCCTATGACCGAAATAGAGGTCATCATAGCCACTAGATATGCTCCCCTTGTGCTACCACAACCTCTCAATAACCTCCCAGCAGAAG
This sequence comes from Picea engelmannii, assembly GCA_009831015.1. Lineage (NCBI taxonomy): Eukaryota > Viridiplantae > Streptophyta > Pinopsida > Pinales > Pinaceae > Picea > Picea engelmannii. The sequence continues at coordinate 204,404 of ML792619.1, forward strand.
GGTACCTTAAGCAACTGCCCAAGTTTACAGGCGAGGGGGACATAACTGCCGAAGAGCACCTAGCAGCCTTTTACACTTTCACGAATGATAATGTTATCATGCACACAGACGTATGGATGAGAATTTTTGTCCATAGTCTCTAAGGAGAGGCTAGAAAATGGTTCAGGGACCTGCCTCCTGGATCTATTGATGGGATCAGAGCTTTAGATAATGCCTTTTTGAGACAGTGGGGAGATAAAAAAGACTTCATGTATTACATGACAAAGTTTGGGTCGTTGAAGAGAAAGGAAGGAGAGTCTGTTTCTGACTTCTCCAAGAGGTTTAATAAAATGTACAATAGAATCCCTGCTGAGATAAAACCCTCCGAAGCCTCTGCAATGATCACTTACTCCAGCGCCTTTGATCCTGATTTTTGCCTACTGCTGAGAGAGAGAAGAGCTGCTACGCTGGCCCACATGCAAGACACAGCCGTGGAGGTAGAATCAAACATATTGGCTGTCAACCGACTCAGGAACGCAGGTGATAGAACTACCTCCAAGAACAGGCCTGAAGCTTCCTCATCCAGCTCCTCTCCCCTGCCCCATCGGACAGATGAGACAACTAGAACGCTAAAATCACTTGCTGCCAAGGTAGAAAGGTTGGAATTAGAAGGGAAGCCCATGTACAGAAATCCCCAAAATAATGATAATAGAGGTTTCAGACGACCGGCTAACAATATGCCTCAGGTTTTCCCGAGGGAACAGAGGGGAAAGGACAGAGAAGACCAAAGGGTTCAAGCCCCCCTCCAAAATAACCTGGTAGATCATGAGGAAAGAGAGGATATAGACGAGTTTGGCCCTGAAATTCACTGTATTGAAGAAACTCCCCCTTTTCCCTATTTGACGCAGTCATCATATGAAGAATCACCGATGAGTGCTCAGATTCATGAGTTGGGGAAAGAAGAAAGGCCTGGTCACACTTCTAACAGATATAATCTCAGGTCTAGAAGAAAAGAAGGAGACTTCGACAACTCAGACCAGCCCCTCATAGCAGATAGGCCTACTAAAATTGCAGCATCCGCAACTAAAGAAAAGAAAACTCAGAGTGCTTCACCAGCAGCCAAAGAACCTATCATTGAGGTAAGAGAAGCTCCTAAACCTACCCCCTCCTTCAATTTTGAGCATGAGATTCAGAAGATTAGGATTCCTGTACCCCTCTCTGAGCTAGTTAAAAATGAATACTTCAAAAGGTCCCTCTCCAGATTGCTACAATCAGACCCCCCCCAGCCTCCCTCTGACTCAATAAACCTTCAAGATGAAAAGTCTGCAGTCGTCTTAGGGCCCATTGTAGAAGATATAGATGATTCATCCCCTCCCTTCTACACATCCCTGAATATACATGATAAAGTGCTGCATAACTGCCTCATAGACTCAGGGGATTCCCATAACCTTATGCCCAAAATAGTGATGGAAGAGCTGGGATTAGAAGTAACCAGGGCCTACCATGATTTATACTCTTTTGATTCTAGGAGGGTGAAATGTATGGGAGTCATCAAGGACCTGGTGGTTTCTCTTTTTCAGCTACCCATGAAGAGTGTGGTCATGGATATTGTGGTAGCCGACGTTCCCCCAAAATTCGGTATGCTATTGTCTAGATCATGGATCAAAAAATTGGGAGGGACACTACAGATGGATCTCACGTATGCTACCATTCCGGTCTTTGGAGGGGAACAAAGTAGATTATACAGAGAAGCCCAGCTGGCCTATATTGTCAGTGATGAAGCAGACCCTACCAACCACCCCATCTTTGCACTTGACATCGACTTAGGGTCTAGCTTGCTGCAGCTTACCGATGCCCCTGAAAGCTCTTTACTAATTAGAAAACATCCCAGCCCTGATCATCCGATTTCTCCTCAAAGTTCCTCTGTGTGGAAGATGTTTTTTGATGGAGCTTCTTCTAGCGAAGGAGCTGGCACTGGGGTGGTTTTCATATCACCTTGTCAAGAATTCATATCCCTATCATACAAGCTGGAATTCGAAGTCACCAACAACGTGGCAGAGTATGAAGCTCTTGTTCTGGGCATGAGAGCCGCAAAGGAAATGGGAATTGAAGAGATAACAATATTCAGAGATGCAGAGTTGATTATTCAGCAGATAAGAAATGCTTATCATGCCCATAATCCCTGACTCAGAAATGATCAGAATGAAGTATGGGACCTTATTGATAATTTCTTCTTGGCTTTTAACATTTCTTTCATTCCGAGGGAAGAGAATACTTTGGCCGATTCTTTAGCTGTCTCAACCAGTTTGCTCAAATTCCCTCTGCCGCCTATGGTAAAAAATGATGTTGATATAAGATATAGGCCCTCGGTTCCAGACAATGTCAAGCATTGGAAGGTGTTCACGGATAATTCTTAACTCGAAAGGTTTCTCCAAGCAGTGGACGAATTTTCTGCGTTGCATATTGACCAAGATCCTGATTTGGAAGGTGACCCTCGTCCTGAGAGGTTTTTAAATGAAATCGCTAATCATCAGATCATTCAACTGCCCAGTAATCACATCCTGAGAGGACTTGTCCCTTTAGAGAGATTGTTCGATGGGAATGATGTGCCAGTAAAGGGCAGGGTCTCAAATGAAGATGCTGAGACAGCCGAATGCAACATTGGCACACCGGAGGAGCCCAAGTTTGTCAAATTGTCAAGTAGTTTGACCAAAGGACAAAAGGCTGAGTACACGGAGCTGCTGAGAGAGTTCGCTGATGTGTTTGCATGGACATACGAATACCTCAAGACGTATGACACATATGTCATCGAGCACAAGATCCCGTTGAAGGAAGGAGCTAGGCCTTTAAGGCAGAAGCTAAGACAGATAAACCCCATGTTACTTCCCGTCATGGAGAAGGAAGTTAAAAAGCTGTTAGATGCCCAAATCATTGTCCCCTTGAGGTATTCTGAATGGGTGGCCAATTTGGTCCCAGTAAGGAAGAAGAGTGGAGAAATCAGGCTCTGCGTTGATTTCAGGAATCTCAACAGAAGCTCAAAGAAAGACAACTACCCCTTACCTAAGATGGAACACATACTGCAGAGGGTAATGGGCGCCTCCAGGATATCCATGATCGATGGGTTTTCTGGCTATAATCAGATATCGGTCATGCCTGAGGACAGGGAAAAGACAGTCTTCACCACTCCTTGGGGCACATTCATGTATGCCAAAATGCCATTTGGGCTTATGAATGCGGGAGCAACATTTCAGCGAGCCATGGATATAGCCTTCATCGGAGAAAAAGACCAATTTGTAGTGATCTACCTAGACGACATCACGGTCTTTTCCAGGTCTGATAAGGAGCACCATTGCCACTTAAGAAAAGTTTTCTCGAAATGCCGAAGGTTTGGCCTTTCCCTGAACCCCAAGAAGTCCCTGTTTGCTATGCAGGAAGGAAAGTTATTGGGACATATAGTATCGGCAGAGGGAGTGAGAATTGATCCCATCAGGGTGGAGGCAATTCAAGCCTTGTCACTTCCCAGGTCTAAAAAAGAGGTTCAGGCCTTTTTGGGAAAAAATAATTTTCTAAGGAGATTTGTCTCAAATTTTGCCGAGCTAGTGAAACACATTACGACCATGCTTAGAAAGGGAAATAAAGTGAAATGGACCGCTGAGCCCAGGGCCTCTTTTGAACAAATAAAAATGGCATTGACTGGGGCACCTGTGCTTGTCAGTCCTGACTATTCCAAAGAATTCCTAATTTTCTCCTTTTCTTCTTTTGATACAGTGGCGGCGGTCTTATTGCAGAGAAATGTGGAAGGACGAGAACAACCCATTTCCTTCTTCAGCAAAGCATTGAGAGATGTAGAGCTCCGGTACGAGATCATGGAGAAGTAGGCTTATGCCTTGGTGAAATCCCTCAAAGCTTTCAGAGTCTACGTCTTGCATTCGAAAGTGACAGCATACGTTCCTTCAGCTTCCGTAAAAGACATTCTTGTACAACCAGACATAGATGGGAGAAGAGGCAAATGGATAGAAAAAATTATGGAATTTGACTTGGAAATAAAGCCCACCAAGCTGGTTAAGGGGCAAGGCCTAGCCAAGGTACTGGCTAAATCCAATTGTGAAGCCTTGGGAGTCAATTTCCTCAACACTCGCTCAGGAACTCAACAAACTGAGCTACCCAGCCAATGCCCTCAAGACGGCTTATCGCTGTTAAATTGTGTCTGGTATCGTGACATTCTTTATTTTTTGCAAGAATTGAAGCCCCCCGATGGAATGTGAAAAAGCAAAGCGAGAGCTTTAAAGCTCAAGGAAGTCAGGTATTGTCTCATTGAGCAAGTTTTGTACTGGAGAGATCCTCTGGGGATGCTGCTGAGATGTTTGAACCCACCAGAAGCCCAGAAGGTTATGTTTGATTTCCATAAAGGCCTTTGTGGGGGGCATCATTTCTGGAAAACCACAGCTCATAAGATCCTCAGGGCTGGATATTACTGGCCTACTTTATTCGCCGATGTTTGCAGGGAGATCAGAGCTTGCACCAAATGTCAAAGGTTCTCAGGAAAGCAACAGCTCACCTCACTACCATTAAAACTCATTGTAGCTTCGACATCTTTCCAGCAGTGGGGGTTGGACTTCATCGGAGAGATTCATCCTCCCTCAAGCGGTCAGCACAGATGGATCCTGACTGCGACAGATTATTTCACCAAGTGGATAGAAGTTGTCCCCACCAGAAGCACATCACACAAAGTAATTATCAGCTTCCTGGAGGATATCATAGCCCGGTTTGGCTGTCCCAGTAGAATCATCACCGATAATGCTGCTTCTTTCAAATCTGAACCTTTAATTAAGTTCTGTGAGTAGTTGCATATCTCTCTAGTTCACTCCACCCCCTACTATCCCCAGGGCAATGGTTTAGCAGAATCCTCTAACAAAAGCCTAATAAAGATCATCAAAAGATTGTTAGAGGATAATAAAAGAGCCTAGGATTCAAAGTTGAAATTCGCTCTGTGGGCCGATCGTGTCACGACAAAGAAGTCTCTGGGCACTTCGCCGTTTCAACTAGTCTATGCAGCAGAGGCAGTTTTCCCTACTCAGCGCGCCTTACCTGTAGCGAAGTTCTTTCAAGACTATGAAGGAGAACCAGATCATATGAACAGAAGAATTCATCAGATAGTGGAAGTGCAGCAGATCAGAGAACAAGTGAGGGACACAACTTACAGTCATCAACAGAAGATCAAGCAGGCTTTTGACAGGAAGGTCAGGAAAAAGGAGTTCGAGATCGGGGACTTGGTATTTAAGTGGGATGCACCTAGACAGGATAAAGGCAAGCACAACAAGTTTGACGCCCTATGGATCGGCCCCTTTAAAATCTCTGATATTTTCTCCAACAACACCTATGGGTTGCAGGATCTAGAGGGTGAAGAGGTTTTCAACAGCCCAGTGAATGGGCATTTTCTAAAAAAGTGTTTTATTTGAGCCTTAGGTGGCTCATCTGTTTGTAAATATTGTCTTTTAGTTCTTGTTTAGTTTCTTTTTGTATGTTTTCGGCCTAACAAGTAACTCCATAGCCCAATAGCAAGGTACTGAAGTTGTGGAAGGAGTTCTTAGAGCATCGCGGGGATGACTCTATCCCCCATGGAGCCTAATGTTAGCGACTTTTCCTGCACAGGGATGTTTTCCTCTTCGATTTGAGACCTATGATGTAAACACAAGTGAGCCTGATCATGGACGCAAGGAACAACGAAGGAGATCTAGACCGTTCGCCTGAGAAGGGACGCGTGGCAAGAGATCAACGTCATAGGGAAATTCCCGACAAGAAAGTGCTCATCGGAGAACTTGAAGCCATCGGGATATCGGGGATCTTGGGGACGAGTAGTTCATGTACTTCAAAAAGGCGAACCGCGAAACCCCGATGGAAATGGTCAAGGGCATGTGGTGGTGGTCACTTGGACCAGGGCCTAGTCAAAAGGCTAGCACGGAAGGAGCCATCGGGAATCGGAGATTCGCGAGTCTAGAGGACTTGTGAATCATGACATCGTGAATGCCGAAACTCCGATGGAGGGGTTTGACTACGATCACTTGGAATCAGGTCATATGGATCAGGTTCTCGCCGGTAGGGGCTAGCTCATTGAGGTGGAGCTCATCGCAAATCGGGTATCGAAGTTTCGAGGAGCAAGCACCCCTTGTTTTTTGCATTTTGAAATCCCGAACCCCGAATTCCCGATAGCGCTCAGGACCGGGCCCATGGTTCTGATGCCTAGTCATAAGAGAGGAGGTCTGAAGTGAGAGGCGCTTTCGTTTTCATTTGGCCAAAGGTGCCGAATTAATTCTCAGAAGGGGGGCACTGTGCTTTGCCGACTCCAGCCCAATGAGATTTGGATCCCGGTACCTGCTCAGAATGGATAAAGGAGAAAGAGGGTGGGTGAAGCCTCACGTCACCCATTTATTGCAAAGTATGGAGGTCCCGGTTGAAATTTACTCAGGAGGGTCCCTTGTACCGGTTCTCTTCAGGAAAGCCACGCCGAGTCTCCAACTCACCAGGGGAACCTGTACACGCCAGTTGAACATTCAAAGGGCTCACCTGCCCCCTGGCGCGAGCCATGCTGAATTAAAGGTAGTGTATGACAAAACAATGCAGGCCAGATTTGATTGAGGCGACACCATCCACCAGAAGTTTTGAGACGCCTCTGCTGGGCGAAAGGAAGGGAAGAGTATATGTAGGCATTTTTTCCATTTTGTAAGCATCGATTGTTGAGCAGAGCTCCCTACTGCAATGTTTTAGCAGCTATTCTAGTTTTTAGCTTATGCATCTGTATTTGAGATATCTCGTTTATGACAGACAATTTTTCTTGTTCCATCTAGTTTTCTTCTCATGCTTAGAGAGTTCGTGACTGACTGAGTCACACGAATTATTACAGTTATGTTATGATAAATGATTTATCGTTGCATTATTGTATTCTCTGGTATTTGTATTTAAGTGTAAGAAGACCTTGCGTTTGGATGCCTTCTTCTACAGTCTATTAGGAACCTATCGTTTGTAACAGACCTTCTCACTCCTTCCATACAAATCTTCCATTTGTTCACCATTTACTACACTCACTGTCTGAATTTTATAAAGGCCTCACTCACCTATGCATGCCTAGCCTAGTTTAGGGTTGGAATGATATCGTTTTGAGTTGGCTTCCATTTGGTCACCCCATCTATAAACAAACCGTGACATAAAAACTGATGGGCGTCGGGCTCTGCTCCTGATAGCAATCCAGGAGTGACTTCCGACGCTAATAGTTCCTACTTAAGCTTCTGGTGCTGGTCCATCCGACAATGATACTTTTCTAGGTAAGATGTGGTTGTTCTTTCCCTTGTTTTTCAACAAGCTTTCGTCAGATGAACTTGATTACCTACTGTGTAATGAAAAGTGGGTTTTAGATATCTTTGAAAATTTTTGGGACCTTCTTCTTAAGAATTTGGATAATATGGTCGATTTCCTTGGACGACAACCTAGAGGTATTTTTCATGACTGCTCTGATGGTATTCAGTCTCCTCACCCTCCTGTAGAATGCCCTTTGGATGCTGTACCTATTTCCTTTCTGGATTCTGTTGTACCTCCTACAAATATCAACGTACCCATTATGCTTGATAAAAACCTTGACACAGGTGGTCGTTGCTCTAGAGTTTTGGCCCCTGCAATTCTACCACTCATTGAATCGATAGTATCTGCTCCAAAAATATTTCCTACCTCTGTGGTTTCTCTTTTTCCTAAACATTTACCTATTTTCACTCAGTCCACACTTCTTTCCTCTGCCTCCCTACGTTCAAACATCACAGTCCAGAAAAAAACCAAAGGCCATATTCCAAAAGTTCCTCCAGGAGCTACGGAGGGGGGCTTAGCCTCCTTTGGTGATTTAGAACCCCTGTTACTTGTGACAGATCATCCAAATACTATATCCCCCCTGGGTCCTCGTCTATTGGTCTTGTTTTGACCCCCTCTCTGGCCCTTAGAGCAAGCTTGTTGTCTCTCTAGGTTCCTTTATGATTATTCTCTCACTAAACTTTCGCGGGTTTGGAGGAACCATTAAAATTTCCTCCCTCAAAGCTCTACTTTTTGGCACTAAACCTGATATTGTTTTCCTCCAAGAGACTCTAGTTAGCAGTGACAAGGCGATCAAACTTTTCCTCCAATGTGCACCCTCTTGGAATGCGGTGGCTCTGAATCCTACTGGACGATCTGATGGTTTGCTAAGTGGTTGGAATCTAGACTTTGCTGAGCTGTCTACATTTGATACCCATGCAGGTATATATATGGAAGGCATGACTAAAATGTCAACAATTAAAGTTAAATTACTCAACTGCTATGCACCCTATAAAGACATGGAACAATTTTGGCTTCCCATTCTTCATTCTGGTCTCTTGAATGAAGAAGGCTTGATCATAGGTAGATATCTTAATTTTACCTTATCATCGAAGGAAGTATGGGGATCTTCGACTAGATTAGATCCTCTTACAGATTTTTTCACAAATATCTTACACTCTTTGGGCTATTAATATTATGGTAGCTTCGGGAGGTATGAACCTCTATTGTGACCTATGACGAGATTAGAATACTTTGAAAGGAAGCAAAGAAGTGAATGAAACCCTAGACAAGTTGTCGGTTGCAGAAATATATTTAATATGAATTATTAGTACCCAGGAGGAGAAGTTGGCCCAAGTAAGCCTACCCAGACTACTATAAATACAGGGCGCCAGTTCTCATTATTCACATCTCAGCAGTTGCAGAGAGAGATAGATCTGCGCAGGTGCAGTGGCAGTTTTGTGCGCAAGTCTTTGGGAAAGTGTGCACCAGCTTCTGGGAGGGAATATCTGATCAACTTGGTTTCTATTCTTTCTTGTTGCATTAGCCTCTCTTGGATATTGGATTGCTACCCAGATTCTCTTCTCTGTCAAGGTCAAGGTGCTCGGAGGGTGTCTTCGGCCTATGGTTGGGTGACGAGGGTATCATCAATGGTAAAACAAGCCCAATCTTCTATATTATAACAGGTTATGGGCCCATGCCTCCTTCATTTAGCCTAAAACGTTGGAAAGAAACATAGCTGCTAGGACATTGAGCTCACTGAGGAACTGCCACTAGGGTTACTAGCAGAAGCAGCTTCCAAAAACACTACAGCTAGGGTTACTAGCAGAAGCAGTTGCAGAAACCCTAAATCTCTGATTCAACACCTTGTGATGGAGAATCTTGCTCAAGAAGAAGATATTCAGATGCGCCCTAACTCAACGCATCTCTTGGCTCTCTCAGAAGACATAAATGACAAAGTTGAAGTTTTGGATCAAGGCATGACCAGTTACCAGTCAACCGAAGACATGTGTGAAACAATCAGTCTTTTACACTACTCAACACTTACTGGAACGATTGAAGATGACATGTGGATAATCGATAGCAGAGCCTCTAGGAATATGACACGAGATCAAGCCAAAATCTCAAATCTAAATGAGAAGAAGACATCGTACAAAGTGGAGCTTGAAGACAAAAGCACTTACCCCGTCGAAGGATTTGGACAAGCCTCCGTCAAGTTGGAATCAGGTAATCATGCTCACTTAAGAAATGTTTTATATGTACCTGGTTTAGAAAAGAATCTTGTATCGATATCATGTTTAGAAGACAAAGGAAACAAAATAGCCTTTGTGGATGGAAATGTGTTATCATGGCGTAAGAACTCCAGCATAGAGAATGCTAGGATTATTGAAAGTCGTGAAGGAAATCTGTATAGACTACTAGAACAAAATGAAGAATCTCTTGTACATGACGAAGTCAACCCTAATGAGATTTGGCATAGAAGGCATGCTCATATCAATTATCAAGCATTACCTTTTCTCAGAAAAATGGTTGAAGGAATACCAGAATTGAAATCTACACATGAAGGAATCTGCAAGGGATGTGCCCTTGGGAAGAATATAAAGAAACCATTCCCAAGCAACAACAACAGATATAAGGAGATCCTAGATCTAATACACTCAGATGTTTGTGGTCCAATGCCAGTCAGATCTCTAGGAGGATCTATTTACAATGCAATTTTCATAGATGACTATTCAAGAAAGACGTGGCTATACCTACTAAAGACAAAAGACAAAGTATTCAACAAGTTCCAAGAATTCAAGGCAGAACTAGAAAACCTCATGAACAAGAATATCAAGACATTAAGAACATATAATGGAGGAGAATACACCTCGAAGGAGTTCATTGCATTCTGCAAATCGATAGGGATTAGGAGGGAGCTGATTGTTCCTCATAATCCTCAACAAAATGGTGTAGCAGAAAGAAATAATAGATCTATCGAAGAAACCGTAAAATCCTTATTGAATGATCAAGGTCTATCCATGTTCTTATGGGGAGAAGCAACAATGAATACAATATATGTGCAGAACAGAAGTCGTCATCATATATTGAAGGACATGACACCAAAGGAAGCCTTCTCAGGTAAGAAACCTAACGTGGAAAACCTAAGAATATTTGGATGTCCAATTTACTCTCATATTCCCAAGGACAAAAGGAATAAACTAGAACCCTCAGGAAAGAAGGGAATATCCGTGGGATACGGTGATTCATCCAAGACCTATAGAATATACATTCCAGAACAACACAAGATCGAAGTTAGCAGAGACATAACATTCAATAAAAGGATGGCCTTCAGGAAATCCATCGAAGAAATTACAGAAGAAGAAGAGCTTGAAGAACCTAATGAAGAAAACACAGAAAACGAAAATGACAAAAAGGATCAACCTTATCATCCTATGGAGCCATGTGAAAACACTGATTCAGATATCGTACCGAAGACCAAGAAATGACTAGCTTGGCTTGAAGCTACATTACACGATGAAAAAAGACTCAAGGTTCCAGAAGGAACATCCAGGAAGAGTAAAAGACCGAAAAGATTCTCAAGTTATGCAACATACATGAAGAAACTTCTAGATGAAGAACCTACCATATTTGAAGAAGTAGTTCAAAAGGGACAATGGAAAGAAGCTACGCCGGAAGAGCATCAATCCATTATGAAAAATGAGGTATGGGAAATTGTACCTAGACCTAAGGAAAAATCCGTGGTAACCTAAAAATGGGTATATAAGATCAAACATGCAGCAGATGGAAGTGTGGATAAGTACAAGGCAAGATTCGTGGCCAGAGGGTTCTCCCAGAAGGAGGGAGAAGATTATGACAAAACATTTTCTCCGGTGGCTAGGTATACCTCCATTAGAGCTATCATATCTCTTGCCGCTTCCATGGGATGGAATCTACATCAGATGGATGTAAAGACAACTTTTCTGAATGGAGCAATTGAAGAAGAAGTATATATTGAACAACCTCAAGGGTTTGAGGTACATTCCAGAGACACTCA
>ML792619.1:216103-226595 GCA_009831015.1 Picea engelmannii
GTGATTCTACTATTATATGTTGACGATCTATTCATAACAGGTGAAGAATCTCTCATTATCCAGTGCAAGAAGGAATTAGCTTCTGAATTTGATATGAAAGATCTAGGTCTCATGCATTATTACTTGGGACTAGAAGTATGGCATAAGCGTGATGAAGTATTCCTTGGACAAGGAAAGTACCCAATAAAGATCCTTCAAAAGTTTGGAATGATGGACTGTAAGTCCATGGACACTCCTATGAATGCGGATATAAGAAAAGTGAAAGTCCCATATTTCGATCCAGTAGATCCATCTCTATATCGACAGCTAATTGGATCATTAATGTATTTGGTAAATACTCGACCAGATATTTGCTTTGCTGTAAATACATTAAGTCAGTTCCAGGTGGAACCTAGAAAAAAACATTGGATAGCTGCAAAGCATGTCCTAAGATATATTCGTGGGATAATAAACTATGGCTTGAGATATACCACATCTAGTGATATCCAACTTCATGGATTCACAGACTCTGATTGGGCAAGAAGTGCAGAAGACAGAAAGAGCACTTTAGGTATGTGTTTCAGCTTGGGATTTGCTATGATATCTTGGGGAATCAAGAAACATAAGTCTGTCACACTCAGCACAATAGAAGCAGAGTATGGCAGCATGTGAAGCATGGACACAAGAAGTATGGCTAAGGAAGTTGATCTCCGATTTATTTGATCAGATTCCAGAATTGACCATAATATATTGTGATAATCAGAGTTGTATAAGATTATCAGAACATCCAGTGTTTTATGAAAGGTCGAAGCACATTGAGATCAAATACTACTTTATTCAAGATAGAGTTCAGGAAGCAGAGGTAAAGCTCGAGTATATCCCCACTGATGAGTAGACAACAAACATCCCGACCAAACCTTTATCCAGAATAAAGTTTGCATATTTCTTAGAGAAGATGGGGATCATGGAAATAAATCCCTTCGCTGAAAGGGAAGACTCTCCAAGTTAGGAGGGAGCACTGAAAATATTATTGAAGCATTTATAATTATTTGAAAAATAGTCCAGATTGGATAGATTCTTTCCTGTTCGAAAAGTGGATTGATATTTCTGACGGAAAGTGACTTCCCATTGTGGTTAACATGGGAAGTAGTCTGATTGCTGATGTATCATAGACAACGACTTCCCATTGTGGTTAACATGGGGAGTGGTCTAGGGCAGTCTCTCTTCTTGAGGGTTACTCAAGAAGACTGGCCCTCCTCGCCAGACAATGATTTCTCATTGTGGTTAACATGAGGAATGGTCCGTTTTGGAGGTTGATACATGACAATCTTTTCCTCTTGTGGTTAACAGAGGAAATGGTCTGGATAGTCATTCCTTAAGGTTATACATTCTCTCCAGGGTGCACTTTGATTAGTGTAGGAGGAATGGCCTAGGGTGGGGAATGGTCCAGGCTCAGGAATCAGGGATAGACATTCCTTAGGGTTTTAAATTCTCTCCAGGGTGCACTTTGATTAGTGTAGGAGGAATGGCCCAGGGCGGGGAATGGTCCAGAATAAGACATTCCTTAGGGTTTATACATTCTCTCCAGGGTGCACTTTGATTAGTGTAGGAAGAATGACCCAGGGTGAGGAATGGTCCAGGCTCAGAAATCAGAAACAATCATTCTTCCTTGATTGAGAAGAATAGGGCAGATAGCCCATTGTTGATGTTCTATACTGAGGGAAAATATTCTTTCATATCTCACAGATGTGAGTGAAAGATTGGCCCAGATGATTCAGTTTATTCTTAACAATATTTTCTGTGTAGGCTGTCATCAGATGATTGTTATGGAGACTGCTTGTCCCCAGACAGTAGAGATATACTACTGTGGTGGATATGGTCCACTGGTTGTGACTATGTGTCACGTAGTTGTGTACTACCGTGAATAGACACAGTTGTTTTCTATCAATTGATATTGTACCAGTTGTCATAGGAGATTATCCAGTTGAATAATAATGACAGTGCTCGTGATTCTACCAGTTGAATGGTCTGTTTGTACTCAAGACCATACCTCCCTAGCTAGGAGGGAGTGTTAATATTATGGTAGCTTCGGGAGGTATGAACCTCTATTGTGACCTATGACGAGATTAGAATACTCTGGAAGGAAGCAAAGAAGTGAATGAAACCCTAAACAAGTTGTCGACTGCAGAAATATATTTAATATGAATTTATTAGTACCTAGGAGGAGAAGTCGGCCCCAATAAGCCTGCCCAGACTGCTATAAATACAGGGTGCCAGTTTTCATTATTCACATCTCAGCAGTTGCAGAGAGAGCTAGATCTGCGCATGTGTAGTGGCAGTTTTGTGTGCAAGTATTTGGGAAAGTGTGCGCCAACTTCTGGGAGGGAATATCTGATCAGCTTGGTTTCTATTCTTGCTTGGTGCATTAGCCTCTCTTGGCTATTGGATTGCTACCAGGATTCTCTTCTCGGTCAAGTTCAAGGTGCTCGGAGGGTGGCTTCGGCCTATGGTTGGGATACAAGGGTATCGTCAATGGTAAAATGAGCACAATCTTCTATATTCTAACATGGGCCTTGTGGACGTCCAACCTATTAAATTTTACCTGACTTGGCGGAATGGCAGAGTAGGGTCTGATGGTATTATGAGGAGATTGGATCGCTTCCTCTTTGACAACTCTTTTTTTAGCAACAAATATAAGATTAGATATTGGGTAATAAACTCTACCATATCCGATCATAATTCGATATGCCTTCAACTAGATACTTTCTCACAGAAAACTACACCACCTTTCAAATTCAATTCCACCTGGTTAAAGGACCAAGATTTTGCTTCACTCATTAAGCAATCGTGGAGTTCAATGAGTCACTGGTCAGATTCCTCCAGCATACCACTTCTATGCTCCAAATTAAAACAGTTAAAAAAAGAGGTGCTACTGTGGCAAAGGGAAAAGAAAGCACACTTACAATCTGAACTACTCCTTATAGAATCTAGAATGGCAGATTTATTTGACAAGAATCCATCATAGGTCTTTGAGCAGGATGATCTAGAACTTCTTAAAGTACTGAAACAGGAAAAGGATAAGATTCTAGTAGCGGAAGAAGATACTTGGCAACTCAGAAGTTGAGCTATCTGGCTAAGTAGTGGAGATAAAAACACTAAAATTTTCCACAAATACGCCACTATGAGGAGATCACAGAATACTATCTGGGATATAGAAGATGAATCAGGAACCTTACATTCATCTAATTCAGAAATTAAACAGACAACTTTTAAGCACTTCAAGTCCCAATTCAGTCCCATTGAATTTGAAGACCCTCGAAGCCAGATCGAGGTATTAACACACATGCCAAAGTTCTTCAACGATTCAGACTGTGCTGAGATTGGAAAAGAAATAACGATCGATGAAGTTAAAGACACTGTTTTCAAGATGCCAAAAGACAAAAGTCCAGGCCCTAATGGCTGGACTCAAGAACTTTTCCAATCCTTTTTTGAAATCTTGGGTGAAGATCTACACAAGGCTATTGAAGAATCCAAAACTTCTGGTTGTATTCCTGGCTCACTTAATGACATCGTCTTCGCACTTATCGCTAAAATTAGTAAACCTGGGAATTTCCACGAGTTCAGTCCAATAGCACTTTGTAATTTTGTTTACAAAGTCATTTAAAAAATTATTGCCACAAGGATTAAAACAAGGTTAGCAGTTTATATTTCTCATGAATAGTTTGGTTTCTTAAAGGACCGATTAATTTTTGATGCTGTTGGCATAGCACAAGAGTACTTACACTCTGCTAAGACAAAGAATCTAAGCGCCGCTATTCTCAAGGTGGATTTGAAAAAAGCTTATGACAAGGTAAGTTTGCAATTCCTCAGGTTATTGTTAACACATATTGGATTAAATTGGGAGATTTCTCAATGGATCATGGCCTGCATTACATCTGTAAACAAAGTGGTTTTAATTAATGGATCTCCCACTGATTTTTTCAAAAATTTTCATGGCTTACGACAGGGATGTCCCCTATCTCCACTGTTATTTCTTCTAGTGGTAGAATGTCTTAGCAGATTAATGAAAAACATTGTTGATGATGGAACTTTCCATGGGCTTAAAGTTGCCATCTCAATCTATGTGTCACATCTTCTATTTGTAGATGATGTCTTAATCCTTGGTCATGGGATTTATAAGCATTGACAGGTTTTCAAATCCTTATTATCTCTTTTCTGTACAACTTTGAGTATGGAGGTAAACTGTAATAAATTAGTTTTCTTAGGCCAAAATATCGATCCCAGTACTAAACAAAAATTTCCTCAGACTTCAATATGCAATTCATAAATATTGAGGAGGTATGGAATATTTAGGATTCTCTTTGAAACCTAATGGATATAGAGCTGTGGATTGGAATTGGTTGAGTGAGAAGATTTCAAAGAGAATAAGTAACTAGACATTTTGGTGGCTTTCTCTTGGAGGAACACTGGTTTTAGTAAAAGTTGTGCTACAAAGCATCCCTGTCTACTAGCTAAGCTTAGCAAAGGTCCCCACCTCTATTCTGCACAAAATTCAACATCTTATGGCAAATTTTCTATGGAGAGGAGCTAACAAATCAACAGGATTGCACTTATCCAAATGGCAAAACATTGCCATCCCTAAAGAATTTGGTGGATAGGGTATTAGGAACATTTTCTGGATCGCCAAGTCATTAGCTGCAAAATCATGTTGGAGAGGATTATTTGGAAACAGTCTATGGAGTCAAATTCTCAAAGGAAAATATTTAAAAGGAGTTGACTTGACTTCTTGGATCCGAAAAGGAAACTTCAAGTCCTCTAATGGCTCTATAATTTGGAAATTTTTTATATGCCCTTTTCATATCATTAATCAGTGGCTAGCATGGAAAATAGGGAGCGGTAAACAAGTTAAAATTGGTAAGGATCCTTTTATAGGTGACTTTTCATCCTATAAACTTTCATCTCCCTTGATACATTCCCTCAATAATCAAAGTATTTTTTCCATTGCACAAGCAACTTTATCAACAACAAACAACAACTTTACAATTTGGAAAAGTGCCAACCAACTAGGATTAACAAGAACTCTGTCAGATGAATGGAACAGTTATGTAACAATATTGAAGAGCAATAGAATTTCACTAATTAACACAAAAGACAAACTTGTATGGTCATGGAACAAGACTACTGGAACAATCACAACAAATCTAGCATATCAATGCATAACGAGTATTTCACACATTGAGACTTTATGGTAGTGGTTTAAAGTAATATGGAAAGTTAACATACAGAGCAAAATTATTTGTTTCATGTGGTTATGCTTAAAGGATCGTCTCCTCACTAGTGAAAATTTCAGAAAAAGGGGAGGTATTGGACCTGTTGTTTGTAGTCTTTGTCTCAAAGATGATGAAACAACTGATCACCTTTTCATTCATTGTGAATGCACCCAATACATTTGGAAAGAAACTCTTAGCTCCCTCAAGTTTTCAAATGCCTGGAATCTTTATACTCTGAAAGGAAATCTACTCCACTGGTTTACTATTTACCCAAAGATGAGATACATACCTTTTCTGGTTTGTTGGAGAAAATGGAAATATAGGAATAAAATACTTTTTGAGAATTGGCAAAGAGAGGACTCTCGATTAATAACCAAGATTCTACTTGATATTAAAGAACTTAAAGGAACAGAAGAAGTGAACAAAGTGGATTATATCCTCAGCCCAATCTTTTTTTATGATAAACCTATAGGTTTCTTTGATGGTGTTGCTGTAAATGATTTTTGTGGAGCTGGGATATATATTAAATTAAGTTCTGATCATAGTTATAAAACACACTTTGCTGGAGGAAAAGGAAATATTATGAAGGAAGAAATTTTGGGTCTTTGGGGGCTTCTTTTTCTTGGACATAGATTGTCCATATGTAAATTGATGGTTGCTGGAGACTCCAAAGTCACTATAGACTGGATTAATGATTGCTCAAATCTAAACCTGATCTAACTACACAACTGGAAAGAACAGATTAGAAGCTTAAAGCCGAGATTTGAAGATATACAATTTATGCATATCCACAGATAATTCAATACAATGGCACATCAACTATCCAAAAAAGCTTTGGACAGTTCCATGGGTTGGTTTTATTATGAGGAGATATTCAATGGAAATATTGTAAACAAAGATAGCTTTAAAATTTTCTAAAAGTTACATTACTATGTAACTGGATATTAGAAGGAAGATTACACTTCCTTTTTGAAAAATTATTTTTGATATGTAATCTCTTGACAACTGAAAAAAGCAATTCTGTATGAAATTGCAGATAGTATACGGGTACTATCTAGTCTCGAAGATGAATAGCGATCTATAGATCTTATAGACCTTTTTGTAATATGGAAAGAACGCTTGATTCTAATAGAATAACAATGGATCTGCTTTTTTCTGTGTGAAAAAAAGTTATAAAACCAACACATATTTATCAATTCCATCATCATTGACATCTTTATCATCTTATTTAAATAAAATTATATCTTAAATAGTAAACCAACTTCAAATAAGTTCATTTTAATTTCAAGATCTCTATTATTCTAATTAACAACTTTAATATGAAAACTTCGCTCAAATTACTTCGACATTCTCATTCCCCTGCTTAGAGGTATGCTAATTAATTTTCTTTATTATTAAAAAAATAACCATAAATGAAAATAATTTAACTAAATATTATTCTTTATTTTAATCATACTATTATAAGATTTCAACCATATTTTAATCATACTATTATATTTTAATCATACTATTATAAAGGGAAAATTATATTATAAATATATTATTAAATTATTACAATATTATTAATGGGGTATTGCGTGGCGAGTGGACTCTTGGAAAAGGTAATGGGGCATTGCGTGGCACGTGGATGGCTTCCCTACTGAAAACGTAGATTTTACTGCAACATATTTTTGTGGCCGAGGCTCGTTTTAAAAATTGTTTTTACCATGGCCTAGACTCGTTGTTTTATAAATTGTTTAAACTCCACTATTTGCTCCAATTGTTTAAAAATTGTTTAAATTGTTTTAAGTTTTTTGTTTTTTTTTAACGGATTTTTATTTGTGCTTCCTCTCTAAGCCAACTATTTGCTCTCGAATCCACGTAATTATGGATTATGTTATGTATACAAGTTTTTATTTGTGCTTCCTCTCTAAGCCAACTATTTGCTCTGCAACATACTAAGCATTATGCTCAATTTGCACATTTTCTGTTTATATTTAAATAATTAGATAATCTAAATATCTAACAAATTTCGTTTCCAACTAATGCATTTGACTAGGCTAAAACATAAGTAGAAGTAAAAGTCCATATCAAATATTCTCTATATCTAAATTTCATTTAAACAAATAATAATTGAAACATATCTATACTTCATTTAAGCATATAATAATTGAAACAATATTTGCAACAATTACTTTCTAAAATTAGTTCCATTTGACTTAATGTTAAAAGAGTTTGCAAAGCTCGAATAGCAAGTACATGAAATATGGGCATAAAAAAGCAATGTAATAAATACATCCAAATAGTATTATGACATTGATTAGTATTTATGACAAGTGAAACTGACTTACAAAACTAACATTCCAATATATTTATGAATTTTTAAAAATTACAAAAAACACTATTTTGAACAGTGTACATAACTTTCTACTCACAATGCCTTTTCCCAAGAACCACACTACCGTTTGTAATCTAAATTAAACTGTAATCCAACCTTTCTTTCCCTACTTTTACTTTCTTTCTCTACAAAATATCCTCGACATCTTGTCCAAAATGTAATAATGTAATAAGAGAGGATCAATTTCACAAGTAACTAGTTTTCCACTGACCATCCAATTAGGGATTAGGGATTAACTTTTGCAAATTTTTTTCTTACAAAACAATTCATCTGTTTTAAAAACTTAATAAATTATGTCATTTACACTCTCAAAACCCACACTACAAATTGAGGTTTCTAGTTTTTTTCATGATTTAAGGGCTCCAAAATGATGTCTCTGTTACCAAGACAGATTCTCAATTTGTCGAAAAAAATAGAAAACAAAACAGTATGCTTGCATTGATATGCTATGCGAGAAAAGAAAAAATTCTTGGAAAATTTTCATAATTCCCAGCAATCCTTACAAGGTCATCATATTGTTTCTGTTAGGTACTTAATTTTTGCAGCTTGTTAACATCCTGTTGAAGTGACTCTATTCGCCTGTACCGAACAAGGAACCATACCCCAGATAAAAACATGGTAGGCAGTAAGGAGAAACAAAATAATTTGCTATAAATCCTGCCGCTCTATCAGATCCCAAACAAGTAAGGTGCCACAATCATACTAAACTTCATTAGAAAACCCTACGAGATCTTTAAAAAAATGAGATACGTAAATTTCTAGGGTATGAACTTTTGGAACCTACTATATATATTTTATTTCATCAGTTGAACTATTCCACAATGGAATTTTTTTTTTGAAGCTATTAAATAAGAAACAAATACACAGGCGTGATAGCATTCGCGGCTCGCCTCTAGTCAAATATTGGACGCTTCTGCTCACTTGTAGATTTCTGTTATTTGAAGTGTGCCATCCCAATCAATACTACACAATCTACAATGTCTATTTATCAATAAATATTATGCAGAAAGATAGTTCAACGTGGTCATCAAAATAATTAGTTTAGGTAATTAGTGAAATGCGGGATTGAGATTTATTAAAAAAATCTTTTACATATGCAAAGGTTTTATTTTCGGATAATTACCAGTTTGCGAAAAATACATGTCTTATGCATTTAAGAGTAGTAAGGCCCCCCATCATGCGAGAAACAAATATAATAGGTTCATTTCATAAAGAGTGGACAAAGATGCAAGAGATGCAAAGGTCCATTGGGTTATTCCCAAAAAAAAAGAAAATCCCAATTCTCTTGCCTAAAGGCCTTGTTCTGGTTCCTAAGGATAAAACCTAAGAACAAATGGGTAAGCAAATGGAACCCAACATGACTCTCGTGCTTTTGTGCAATTTCGATGCATGTTTTTTGTGTTCATTTTTGGTTCATGCTTTTTACCACAAGTTTAACTTTGATTTTGTCTTGAATCTTGCAGGATTTAATGTAAGAGCTTCATCGACACATTAATTCAAGAGAAGGTGAAAATTAAGTTACCAAGACATCAGATGGCTTCAACTGGAAAGGGTCAAGCTTGACGGGATAATCCTTCACAACCTTCTCAGGAGCAATTTCCCCTTCATCTCTCTTGGCTTTTGCAGGGGGAAAATATCCTCCTTCCTCTGGATAGGACGTCATTACATCAAGTTGCTTTGTTCATATTCTTCGATGCTCTGGTGTTTATGAAGGAGAGGGATAACACCACCACCAACAAGGCTGTGTTAGTTCTTCAAAAGTTTCATAGAAAAAGAGTAATCCATTTCTTTCAACTATCCAGTGGGTTGGAGCAGACCTCACCATAACATAACAGGTGCACAATAATCATCTCCTTTAGCCACTCTAGGAGACCGTAGCCAGGTAGAAAGCAATGTGCAGGGCAGTGGCAACACACTTTGCATGGAGGTGGGAGGCAGTAGCTAGGTACAAGGCATTGTGCATGGTGGTGGGAGATGGTAGCCAGGTGGAAGGTGCTACTCGTAGCTTCGACTGCTGGGTACACATCATGCAGATTGTCGGGTACATATCGTGCAGAGTGGTGGGGAGGCAGTGGGCCTTAATCAGATTTATTTATTTTTTAAATGAATTTTAAACTGTGAGAATTAAGAAAATATTTTTTCCCTCCATCGGGGTATTTAGTTGGTGAGGGCCAATAAAAAAATGAAAATATATGTTTTTGAAAATCATAAAAATAATTTTTAAATTTTCAAAAATAAAAATTAATAAAAATAATCTACAACATAGGGTAAAATCTATAAAAATGATACAAAATGTACCACTTAATGTTACCGCTACGTGAATGCTATAGTCCTTGAGCCAGAGGCAGGGACTAATAAAGCACTAGTACTCTTTTGATTTATGATGAATTAGTAACTTAAATAATGCCACATATGTATATGAGTTCCCACATTGTGGACATGACAATTCATTAATGTGCTCTCTTCCCATTGTAACACCTATGCACAAAGGATTTGATAAAGAGTTTGTGAAAAAGATATGGTAGAGCATGTATTATATTGTAAAGCATTGGTCCTGAACTAAGAAGAAGTGCATAAACTATTTAAAAACACTATTACACCATTTTTTTTTTGGTATTTGGCGGAATCGACAACTGAGTCGGTCTTGTACTTGCGTGACACAAGGTCGATTCCGACCGCTACCACTATAACCTCCAGGTGCCAGACGTATGCCCCTTCCGCGAGCATGGGTAAGTCAGGGGGATTTGAACTCGAAACCTCATCGAACATAATACTTCATATCATGGCACATGCCAATTGAGCTGCCCCCCGGGGGCTAAAACACTATTACACTTATTCAATAATAAAACATCATTTTATTTTATTA
>ML792619.1:277773-290217 GCA_009831015.1 Picea engelmannii
GATTGTAATATGATACATTGATAGATGAATAGAAGACTGTTTTGAGCATCCTTCTCTAGCTTTTTCGTCTCAGGGGAATCTTGTGAGAAGGGAGGGCCCACCTTCTTCACAAGATTCACCCGTTAGTTTTATAGTGTGTTAGTATAATTTCTGTTTATGCCTTGATTAACTTTTTGCTGAAACACTACTTTTAATGAATTCTGCTTTGCTGAAACACTACTGAACTTTGTCTTGTTAATAACTTTAGTTTATTGAATGTTACATTATTTTCACGAAGTTCATAATCATTTTCATTAGAAATCTTGTGTGATGACTTTATGAGGTTTGCTAATCGGAGACTGGGTTAAGGGTTCCTGCTTAGAAAGGAAGGGATCAGAAGGTCCTGTTCTCTGTAGATTTCAATTGTTTCTGCAAGTGTGCTAGTCAGAGACTGGGTTAAGGGTTCCTGCTTAGAAAGGAAGGGATCAGAAGGTCCTGTTCTCTGTAGATTTCAATTGTTTCTGCAAGTGTGCTAGTCAGAGACTGGGTTAAGGGTTCCTGCTTAGAAAGGAAGGGATCAGAAGGTCCTGTTCTCTATAGATTTCAATTGTTTCTGCAAGTGTGCTAGTCAGAGACCGGGTTAAGGGTTCCTGCTTAGAAAGGAAGGGACCAGAAGATCCCGTTCTCTGTAGATTTCAGTTGTTTCTGCAAGTGTGCTAGCCAGAGACTAGGTTAAGGGTTCCTGCTTAGAAAGGAAAGGATCAGAAGGTCCTGTTCTCTGTAGATTTCAGTTGTTTCTGTAAGTGTGCTAGCCAGAGACCGGGTTAAGGGTTACTGCTTAGAAAGGAAGGGATCAGAAGGTCCTGTTCTATGTAGATTTCGGTTGTTTCTGCAAGTGTGCTAGCCAGAGACTGGGTTAAGGGTTCCTACTTAGAAAGGAAGGGATCAGAAGGTCCTGTTCTCTGTAGAATTTGTAAGCTTCCAGTTATTTTTCACAACTGTGCTGATCAAAGGCTGGGTTAAGGGTTCCTGCTTAGAAAGGAAGGAATTAGAGGGCCCTGTTCTCTGCTAAATAGAGTTATCTTTCTACGCATTACTATTTTCATGAAAGTGTGTTAATCAGAAACAAGGTGCTGAAGTTCCTTCTTGGGAGTAAGGGTCCTGTTCTCTAGTTACATAATAGTTGTTCTTTCCTGTTGCAATTGTTATTTTAATGTAATCCAGGATTCTTTAGATTAATCTTTAAAGATCTGCAATAGGTAGGTTGCTTTCCTATAAATTAAGTCAGAACTTCAGTTCATTCAAGGCAAGTGTGATTAATATAGTTTCCTTTACTACAACTCTAAGTTGCTTTTGGGATTGAGCATATATAGTGCATGGTTATCTTTGAAATAAACAGACTTCCCTGGGTTGACAATTTATGTAAAGCACTTGATTGTTTGAGTTAATTAAGCAATTATAGTGCCCAACATTTTGGCGCCGTTGCCGGGGAAGGTAGCTATAGATTTCAAAAGAACTTATGATTTTTTTTAGATAAAAAGATTGCATGAAAGACCCCAAAGACACTAACCCTATAGGTGGCAAGGGAAAATGAAAAAGAGGAAGAAAGACTTACATTAACGAGATTATATCAAAGTCTGAATTTGCTGCTCAACGACCAAACCTTCGAAAACAAAACTCCCAACCTTCATTTCAAGCAATTTTTGGAACAGGGAAAGAAGTTTGGAGTCCTAAGACAGTCCAGAAGCCAGTAGGAGACATTGAGGACAGAGCAAGTGTAGAAGGGGAGCAGACAGAGGAGAACATGGATGAGTCCAATGAAGAATTGCATCATGAAGAACAGGCAGGTCCTGAAGGAGAGGTAAAAGATGAAAACTCTTTCTCTACATTAGGATTTCCTATTGGCGATCTCCCTAGAGAAGTAGCCCCCATGAAAAACATTCCACTCTCAACATTACCTAATTTTCATGGTTTATCTTCAGAGGATCCTGATGAATTTCTTTTTGAGTTTGATATATTATGCAGAAGTTATGATTACGTTTCTAATGCTCAAAAATTAAAGTTATTTCCAGCAACACTAAAAGGAAACGCACTAAGATGGTTTATGAGTCTTGGAGGCCATGTAATCACAACATGGGATCAAATGAAACATAAATTCCTGAACAAATACCAGGACTACTGCCGAACAAGAGAAAAGAGGGAGGAGCTATTTAAGATGATGCAGAAAGAGGACGAGAATCTGGAGGACTTTGTAAAAAGGCTACAATACAATCTACAAAGATCCAGTCACCCCAATGTAAGTAAGGACATTCTTAAAACTATATTATTAAAAGGAGTAAGGGATGACTATTTAGATATGCTGAATATGCTTGGAAAATGGGACATATCCAAGGAATCATACGATGAAATTGTCAATTTATGCAAAAGATGTTCAAGAGGAGCCTCAAGAAATAGATCAAACAACAGGGACACCACATTTTCAAGAGTCCAAAAATTAGCTAGTGGGGGAGCAACAAGAGCTGAGATAGGTAATTTACTCGAAGGTTTTAAAACTGAAATGTTAAGCTCTTTTGCCTCACAAATTGACACCCTGCAGATTAAGAAAAAGAAAGTAGAAGCAGAAGCAACCCTGTCCATCTTTTGTTCTCAATGCAGAGATAAGCACCCACGAAGAGAATGTCCATTGGACAAAAAACCAATCTGCACCATCTGTGATAAAGATCATGATACACAAAATTGTCCATCTTTACTAGGGATCAAGGCAGCATTACAACCAATGGACGAAGAAGCTGAAGCTATCTATCTGATGACACAAAGGAGACAATGGCAACCATGGGGACAAGGTATGAATTCTAACATGCCATTTGCATCTTCTAATCGTTTGAATAATTATTCTTCTTTCAATCAAATGAGTTACCCCCCCTACAATCAAATGCAATACACTAACCAAATGAATTACCCACCCATGCAACAAAATAACCCACCCTTTGTTGATCCATCAATGTGGACCTCTTGGCCTCCATAGCAGCAACAACCATATCAGAACCAATGGAATAAAAATTGGAGAGGACAACAACCCCCCTTCCAAAATCAATTACCTCAATCGCAATTCCTACAACCACTTTCCTTACTAGCAGGTACTCCTCCAAACAATCAAACGATGAGACCCCAGCTACCTGTACAACCTAACCCCAACCCAAATAATAAAGCTGTGCAGTGCATTGATATTTATAACCAGCCTACACTTTCTCTTCTCCCTTCGCAATGCAATGATATTCATCTACGATCTGGGAGAATCGTGGAACCTACCATAGCTGATGTTACCTCTTCTGATAAAGAGGAAACAAAAGAGCATGATGTACCTGAAAAGGTACAATCATCCTCTAACAATGCTGCTGAAACAACAAAACCACCATTTCCTGAGCGTTTAGCCTTAACTAAAACGCCTGAGCCACCAGCCTTCAATCTTCTAGAGGAATTAAAAAATTTATATGTCAAAATTCCTTTGCTACAAGCACTCCGAGACGTACCAATCTATGCCAGGACAATGCAAGACATTTGTGTTAAAAAGCCTGGTAGGAAAACTAAGGATCCCCTTACAGTCCATGTTATGGGAGACCTGTCTGCACTAATGTCAGGTAAAAATCCCCCAGTTAAATATGGTGATCCTGACCACCCTACCGTTACAGTACAAGTTGGAAAAACGATAATCCCTCGAGTCCTGGTAGACCTAGGTGCATCCATCAATATCATGACTTTGGAAACCTTACAACTGCTACAATTACAAAATGAAGTCAGAGAAACCCCAACTATCCTAGAATTGGCTGACCGATCCACAATTAAACCAGAAGGAGTCATTGAAGACCTCAGTATCTATGTGGAATCCTGGAATTATCCAGTTGACTTTACGATTCTACAACCCAAAACAAAGTTGGGGGGCCACCCTCTAATTCTGGGTAGACCTTGGCTAGCCACAACAGATGCTTTTATCAGCTGTAGATCAGGTTCAATGACAATTTCAAATGGTTATGAAACTAAGCAGCTTACCCTCTACCCTCACGCTACACCCCTGGTTAATAATGATAATTCTGTATGGGTAGATTTTGAGGATCAACCTACTCAACCCCTTTTGACTATCGGACAAGCTTTAAGCCTGAAAGACTCTACTGAGGATGAAGTAATCAATAATTTTATTTGTGAACCCTCCTCTGTGACTCCAGAAACTCATAATCAACTAACTGCACTATTGGAGTATGATAATCAAGAAAATCTCAATTCAGAAAGCCCACCTCAAACATCTAACACCATCTCATCCAAAAGCATACTAGTGGAAATTGAACCTGGCAAAACATTGAACATAAAACCTAATTTGACAGATGCTGAAACACAACAATTAATGAAGTTACTTCGAGAAAATAAAGAAGCATTCACATGGGATTACACAGACATGAAAGGAATCTCTCCTAAATTATGTACTCATCAAATATATATTAAGGAAGATTGTCGGCCAATCTGCCAACCTCAGCCACGAATGAACCGAAATTTAAGAGAAATCCTCAAAGAAGAACTTCAAAAATTGCTCAATGCAGGGTTTATCTATCCTATATCAGACAGTGAGTGGGTGTCCTCGTTGGTAATAGTTCCTAAGAAAAACGGGAAATGGAGAGTATGTGTGGATTATAGAGCTTTAAATAAAGCCACTCAGAAAGATCACTTTCCATTACCATTCATTAATCAAGTGTTAGATAATTTGTCAGGGAAGAAATTTTTCTCTTTTTTTAGATGGTTTCAGTGGGTATAACCAGATCAAAATTGCACCTCAAGATCAAGATAAAACCACCTTTACTAGCCCCTAGGGAACCTTTGCTTATAGAGTTCTTCCATTTGGATTATGTAATGCACCAGCAACCTTCCAAAGAGCAGTTTTAGGAATCGTTTCTGATATGCTTAATGACTCTATGGAAATCTTTATGGATGACTTTACTCCTTATGGTGTTTCTTTTTAGGAAGCACTGCAAAACCTTGAGAAAGTACTTAAACGATGCATACAAGCCCAACTCTCCTTAAGTACAAAAAAATGTCATATGATGATGAGTGAAGGAATAGTACTTGGACATTTTATCTCATCTCAAGGAATTCAGGTAGACCCATCCAAAATACAAGTCATTAAGGATCTTCCTACTCCCAAAACTCAGACAGAGGTAAGAAGATTTCTAGGACATGCTGGATACTACAGAAGATTTATCAAGAATTTTTCCAAAATAGCTTCTCCCCTGTTTGTATTACCGATGAAAAATGCTGACTTCAAATGGATTGATTCTTGCCAAGAAGCATTTAATACACTTAAACATCAGTTATCTATAGCTCCTATCCTTAGAGGACCTGATTGGACACTTCCCTTTCACATATCCTCCGATGCTTCAGATACTACAATATGAGCTGTTTTGGGACAGGAAGAAAAACATCTCCCTTATGCTATATATTTCATCAGCAAGAATATGACCCCTGCTGAACTCAATTATATAGTCACCGAAAATGAATTCTTAGCAGTTATCTATGCAATTATTAAATTTAGACATTACATTACTGGATATTCTACTTTTGTCGATACTGATCACTCAGCTATCAAATACTTAATGAACAAACCTATCACAAATGCTAGTCACCAGATGGCTACTATTATTGCAAGAATTTGATATTACGATTGTAGATAGACCAGGAAAAGAGAATGTAGTTGGTGATTTCCTTTCTCGATTGAATCCTGATGATGATACCCCAGTAGATGATTCATTTCTTGATGAATATCTATTTGCAGTTTCTGCTCACTCACCTTGGTATGCAGACATTGCTAACTACTTGGTTGCAAGGAAGTTACCACCACACCTATCCTACCGAGAGAAAAAAAGTATCATTTATCAAAGTACTCGGTATAGTTGGATAAGTGGGTACCTTTTCCATATAGGATCTGATCAAGAAATTTGAAGGTGTATTAGAGAAGATGAGGTGTAATATCTATTAAAAGCTTGTCATGATGGCCCCTGTGGAGGGCATTTTGCTGATAAGAGAACAACACATAAAATTCTCAGGATGGGGTACTATTGGCCCTCACTCTTCAAAGATGCAAAGAAATATGTCCAGGCCTGTGATAGATGCCAAAGAGTAGGCCAACCTAATCATAGAGATGAAATGCCATTAAACCCCCAGATAGTACTTGAACCATTTGAAAGATGGGCCTTAGACTTTATAGGACCCATCAACCCTCCATCTAATCAAAAAGTTTATATAGTGGTCTGCATAGACTACATGACTAAATGTGTGGAAGCCAAGGCACTCCACAGAGCGACCGAAGAAGCAGTTATAGATTTCTTATTTAAAGACATCTTCACCAGATTTGGAGTACCAAGAGAATTAGTTTTCAGATGGAGGACCTCCTTTCACTTCTCATGGGTTCAAAGCCACCCTTCAGAAATATCATATTCAACAAAGAATGACTACAGCATACCACCCCCAAGACAATGGATAGGTGGAAAGAACAAACAAAGTAATAGAATCCATTCTCACAAAAACAGTGAAGGAAAATAGAAAGAATTGGTCCTAGAGGCTCCCGGAAGCACTATGGGCCTACAGAACTACCTGGAGAAATACTACAGGATTCTCTCCCTATGAATTAGTCTATGGAAAGAGTGTTGTCTTTCCTGTGGAATTTGAGATAAAAACCTTAAGGACTGCTTTAGCTGTCAATCTTGATTTAACCGATGCACAGACAGCTAGATTGCAATAGCTTAATGAACTAGAGGAGAAAAGACTAGATGTCATTCAACAAACAACCATAATTCAATAGCAAAGATCAAAATGGCATGACAAAAATATCAAGAACAAGTAGTTCCAAAAAGGTAATTAGGCCCTACTGTATGATTCCCGGTTCAAAGAATTTCAAGGGAAACTGCGTACAAGATGGCTTGGACCTTACGAGGTAGACACAGTTTTCCCAAATGGAACAGTAAGGCTCCTCACAATCGATGACTCCAAAACTCTGTTACTTGTAAATGGTCATCGGCTCCGTCTGTACCAGCGACCCATTTCTAAGGAAGATTTTAAGGCCACATGCATGGAAGACGCCCATTTTCTCTTCGTAGAGGGGGTTTCCACCCCTAATTGCAATTAATTATTTTAAGTTAATTTCTTTAGTATTAGATTAGATTAGATTTTATTTACTAATAATCCCTGTCAAGAAATACCATGTTACAGTCGATTTTTGCAGATTCTCGACCGAAGCACAGGCCACCAGGAAAGGACGATCCTACTCCAAAGAGACAAGTTTCCTCTGATGCTGAAACACCACTGTTCAGCACTTTTGACTTTCCTTCGATGTTGAAACACCAATGTTCAACACTTTTGACTTTCCTCCGATGCTGAAACACCAATGTTCAACACTTTTGACTTTCTTCATTACTGAAACACCACTATTCACCACTCTTGACCTTCCTCTATTGCTGAAACACCACTACCACCAAACCCACACCTAATCCCCCCATCACTGTTCAACAACCTCTTACCATTTTTCCCCCTTTCCTCACCATTCTTCATCGACGAAACAACACCGTCCAACAATTGTTTCGCCTTTTCTTTTTCGTTGCTGAAGCACCATTGCCAGCAACTTTCCATCATTTTTCCCGATGCTGAAACACCATTGTTCAACACTTTGTGTTCTTCCTAAACACTACAGTCCGGCAATTCCTCACTTTCTTCATCGACGAAACAACACCGTCCAACAATTATTTCATTCTTTTCCGTTGGTGAAACACCATTGCCAATAACTTTCCATCATTTTTCCCGATGCTGAAACACCACTGTTCAACACTTTTTGTTCTTCCTAAACACTACAGTCCGGCAATTCCTCACTTTCTTCATCGACGAAAAAACATCGTCCAACAATTGTTTCACGCTGTTTTTCTTGTTGCTGAAACACCATGGTTCAGCAGTTTTTCACACCGAAACAACACCGTCCAACAATTGTTTCGTTCTTCTCTGTTGCTGAAACACCAACTTTTCAACATCATCTGTCAGCAAGCCTTTATGCCCTCATATTATAGTTTGTCTTTCCAGTCAGCAAACCCTCGACACAATTCATCTATTAGATCAAAAGTCTCCGCCACAACAGGACTACCACGGACATGCATGATATGTTGTTTGCAGAACGAATCAAAAGGTAAGGCGAGGTATGTAAATTTTATGTAATTCAGTTAGGATATAGTTAATGGGAAGATTCTATATCATTATGACCACTCAAGTGCAATCATTACTAGCCGCACTTGACGGGAGGGGAGGACACATCAAATCTTTGATACCATCATTTCACACAAATTCACTGCCGCCACCCCTATTTCACCACCCTTTCACACATTTAACCGCCATTTTGCATAACGTCGCTTGGAAAACTCACTCTACGCAGGCTGATACTCAAACTCTTTGACGCTGTATCTTACCGAGATGGTAGCTATGGGAGGCTCTGTCATACAGAACAAACCCGCCACCACAGCACTATTAGAACATTATCTAGCAGCTTATCAAATCTTTCAGCAGGCAGGATGGCTCAATTACTTTTAGAGACTCCAGTGGTATAATGAACAACAGGTCCTGCAATTCGCCCTAAACCTTTAGGAAGACCATTCTGTCATCCAAGGGGTTCGAATTTCAGTAACTGAAGAAGACATAGCACAGGTCTTAGGCCTCCCTATCGACGACACTCGCATGTTCAGCCGTAAACATATCATTCATAATGCTCAACAGAACTTCTTCCTGCCAGAAGAACGAATTGAATTTAAAGGCAGGGGTGTTCAACTCATCTCATTGCCACCCCCATGGCTGGAAGTTGCAAGATTCATCAAGAATTACCTAACCTGCGAGAGCCGGTACTAGGTAGTTTATCAGCATGACTTTCTTCTGTTATCTCATTTAAGGCATAATAGATGGGTCAATATTCCTTATTATTTGCTGGGATGTTTGAAAAATATGATGCATTACTGCAGAAAGGCTAAAGATCCCACCCTTTCACTCACCCATCACTGTCTTGTCCAATTTCTCATCCAAAGGGGTTTTTCTCAAAAAAACCCTCCACTAAATAATCCTCCCATAAACCCCCAAGCAGCTGCCGAAATTCCTGAAAATCTCCAGGAGCAGCAACTGCAAAATCCCCCAGACCCTCCAGAAGTACCCAATAGCCTGCCCACAGAACCAATCAGTCCAACCAATTCCCCTACCATACCAAGCCTGCCTCATACCTTACCAGAATCATCCACTCCCGCCCTTCATATTCTTAATGATGACTCTGAGCCAGATAATTCCGCCTGCCCCATCATTGAGGAAAGACCCCCACGTAAACGAAAACAAATAAATCCCTACTTTCCATCCTTCTTAAGAAAAAATCGAACAAGGGCCTCCACAAGGCCACCCATTATTGCCACTACCCTACACCCCCAACCCATTCGACTGATACCTCGTACACCTCCACCTTCCCATATCCCGGGATCTTTGCCTATTCCACCCACGGGAACTGAAACACAAGAACCAGATGCCCAGAGTGATGTGACATAATCCATCTCAAATAAAGTAGCTGAAACACAAGAACCAGCTACCCATCTAGTGGCTGAAACACAAGAACCAGCTGCTGATATTGAAATTGAAATACAGGAATCAGAGGTCCACGGTGCTGCAACACTACTTTTCTCAATTAAAGTAGCTGAAACATAAGAACCAGCTACCCATTCAGTGACTGAAACACAAGAACCAGCCATAGTTGTCACACAAGAACTAGCTACGACTGCAACACAAGAACCAACTGCTCATATTGAAATTGAGATACAGGAATCAGAGGTCCAGGGCGCTGCAACATTACTTTCCTTACATCAAGAAGCTGAAACACAAGTTTCAGCTACCATTCCTATAGCTTCTCAACGAAAACAAGCTAATGAGGCTGTGACTGCCACACAAGAACCAGTCATCCCTCAACCAGAACCAACAATGGTCTCTGTCTTGCAGGAAAATGAGTTTTTAAAATCTGAACTGGAAGCATATAAGCAAGAACTAGCCAGGGCAAAGGAAGCATACGAGAATGAACTAAATTTGTACACCTTATCTCATACATCAACCTTGTCAGAGGAAACTACATAGAGCCTGTGTAAATAATATATGTGTTGTCAATGTGGGGATATTTACTATTAAGCAGGCTATAGGGTAACTCAATTCCTAGTGACAGGAGCACCCCTTACTCCTTCACCTTTTCTAGTCAAGGAAGAACCTGCTGAAACACAAGAACCAACAGGTCCTCCCAAGCTCAAGACTGAGCCCTGCATTGCAACAAATGAAGCCCCTATCTTTGTCAACAAAGCAATACAGACAATCCCTATGGAGGAATTTACACCTCCCAGCCAGATCAATCTCCCCACTTTTATGGAACAATCTACTCAAACCTTACCTCATCCCACTACTTGCAACGCTGAAACACAGACCCAGCTATGGGATGAGCAGGCAACAATACAAAAATGGAAGAAAGAGCATGTTGAAACACAGGCCAAAAGCCTGCAAGTACATAGACAAATCTGGATAAATCACACTTTCTCAAATTGGGAAGCTCTAGAGCAGACACGTGAGGAAGCTCGTGCCCTGAAGAAACAGAACAAAGAGTTGAAAGGTAGAATGGCCCGGGTATTTGATTTGACACAAAAGCTATTGGCCACAAGAAATCCATCTTGCAACTACTCCTTGTTCCTTATGGAGCGACTCACATGGTTTCAGATCAAATCAATTATAGAAGGCAAATCCTATGCAGTACTACACTCAACAGATTTTGTCAAAACTTTCACAGAAGCATCTGCTAGAGATCATCACCTCCTCTGTGAGGCATATTTCCACAATGAAGCCATTCCTGAGAATAGGCAGCTGAACCTTAATCCTCTTGTTGGGGACATTCAGATTCGGGAATTCACCTCCTTTCTCTACAATCAAATCATTTGGCAAGATGACTTCATGGCTGCTAAACACAATGAAGACAACTGCCTTCTATGGATAAGACCAGAACCATAGAATGCAGCCACCTTTGTCAGAGAATATTATGAGTTCTTAAAGAAACCAGGTATGACTGAACATGTTCAGCAGCTACAATCAAGAGTGCTCCAGGATTGTCAGCACATCATCAGATCCATAGAGATTCCTGCCCTCCAGGCAAATAACCTGTTTTGGCAACAATCCTCTGAGAAAAGACAAGAACACCATCCTTTTAGCCCCACCACCCTTGACGTAGCAATCTCCAGGGTACCCAACTACATCCAGTGTACTCAGCAATGTGCCGAAAACTGGATAGGGTACCGGTTTTATTTTCCTATCCTCTGGTTGCCAATAGAAAGATATCAGATTAATTTTAAGCTGCCTAAGAAGACAGAAACATCAGCATGGCAAAGATTACAGCGGGTCCAAGGGTTCATAACACCAATGGACAGTACCTCCCAGAGTTACTGCTTGAGTAACTTACACGCTCAGAGTCGGTATCCAGACTCTGATTCAGAGTGACATTGCCTGAGGACATGCAACACCTTGAGTTGGGGGGGATGTTAGGACCACACAATGTACCTTTTTGCCTATACTTTTTTCCACTATTATACTCTTGATCACCCATATTTAAACTCATATTATCACTCTATCTGATCATTCCAAAGGTAATACAATGCCCCTTCTCATTACTATATGTTTAATCTGTTTTGCATAATATTTTACATCACTCTCGTACTTAACCATTGATTAGAAATGTATAAGTGCTGAAACAGTTCAAACTGCAGATGCTGAAACACAAAACTGTTACACAGTCCAGGTCACAGATGCTGAAACACAGAGCTGTTACACAGTCCGGAGTCATAGATGCTGAAACACAGAGCTGTTACACAGTCCGGAGTCGTAGATGCTGAAACACAGAGCTGTTACACAGTCCAGAGTTGACGACGCTGAAACACAAAGGAAGCCGTTACATAGTCAGCGGTCAACAACAACCTTACAAAAGTCGCACGTGAGCCAACCATCGCTCCTACATGAGAATGCTGAAACAATCAAGAGCACAAATCCCGTGGCTGAAATAGCCTGTGATTTGCGATGCTGAAACAACATCAGCAGCAATGAGAAGGAACTGTTACTCTAGCCGTAACAACAACACCTCATTCAGCACTTGTAATAACATTCTGTTGCGCGAGACTATGACATCCTATTCTGGTTTAGAAATTCGATCTGACTAAGAATAGGACTCAGATATACATTGTAATCTTTGATCAATTGTATCGAAGGGATTCCCTCTTTAAATAAGAGGAAATCATCATTCGAGGGGATCCCAAGTTTGATGTATTGAGAAAGCTTCAGAGAGAGGGACGTACTTCATTTTCAGATTGTAATATGATACATTGATAGATGAATAGAAGACTGTTT
>ML792619.1:341182-353391 GCA_009831015.1 Picea engelmannii
AGTTCATGTAACATTAGACACAAACTAGAAAGAAACAGGCCAAGCGTGTCATATTAATGAGAATAACGACAACAATACTTACAATCGTAGATGCGAATGCGACAGCTTCGTCAAGTCCTCTTCGTCTAACCCTTGCCTGAAAGGTCCACAACCTGGATGACAACAACTTCATTGATCAATCTCCTTTGGCTGACTGTAAGTTTCCTCCAAGATCATAAGTTTCACATATTCATTCTTCCCCCCTTTCCACCATCATAGAGCCTGTTTATATAGATTAGGAAGGGCCTAACCTCTTGAGATATGTTTAGAACCAGTTGGGAACCTTCTCCATGGATCAGGGATCTGTTGATGAGAACAAGAATTCGAGCACAACAACCTCCTAATCTCGAATGTTCCTCTCCTTATTCTTCTCAACGGGCTAACAATTGACCCAGATTAGGGAGCGCTCCTCCAGAATGGGTATCAGAGCGTTGTAGCGCTCCTGTTGTGCCTTGGGAAAGCACCAACGCTCTTAAGGTGAGCAGTGCTCCTCCAAAAGGGCCTAAGGAGCGTTATAACACTCCCTGAATCATAGCAGAGAAGCGCCAACGCTTCTGCAGCCATAGTAGGGGAGCGTTCCCCTTCCAAATCAGTGTTTCAGGGCCTCTTTCAGGTGTCAAGAGCTATTTGATTCCAGTGGATCAGTTCTTGATCTTCAAATCAGTCATATGAGGTGTCATAAGTGCCTCCTTAGTGTCGTTATCACATCATCATCTCTGAACATCGTTTGCGACACTAATGATCAACTTGCGACACTTGCGAAAGTTGTACGGAAGATGCGACACTTACGACGACTGATAGAGACAGTGCGAAACTTATCCATCTGAGCAATTTCGACGTGTAACAGAATGCCCCCCAAAGTATGAAGCCAGAAGATGTGAACTGATGACTGAAATACTTTGTAGACGCTCAAGCAAGGGTATAGACTCGGAGAACCTGACGAAAGCTGCACACAACCATCCAACAAATATCATGACATATTTCAAAACCCAAGGCAGGCATACGTATGCTTGGGTGATCAAGATTTTTAGATATGTCCGCCATAGTATACACTGCGGATCCATAATTGCATTGATAAAAGAGGGTATAGCCACCGAAAATACACTGTGGATCTATGATGACATGAACCGATCGTAGCCATGAAGAGTACACAGTGGATCTACGAGATGACAAGACATAGCCACGACCAATACAAAGTGGATCTATGTAACAATGTATGTGTTCTTAGTCCAGAACTCCTTCGTAGCCTAGGAAAAGCATGTACCAGAGTGGTGGCTCAACCCAGGGTCTTCATACCAATCCCAATATGGTACGAATCTGACCATGTGAATAGATGTTTTGGCGTCGAACATGGCAGAAACCACTTGATTACCGGTCGATGAGGTAAACCGTTAACAAGTGCGAGGGAGATCACCATTAATGTCAATTATTCCCAAGGTACCCAAGTACATTCCATCGAACGTGAATAGATGAGTTGAGGTCGAACATCTGTGGAATCATCCGATTAGGGGTCAATGATGTAAACCCACTGTCGGATGTGAGGAGACCTGCCATTGAGGCATGCAGGTCCCAAAGTACTAAGTGGTTTCTAAGTCTAATTCCCGGATAATGTGTTGGAGTCGACATGAATAGACTCGTCGAGGGAGGGCCTTGATGTATCCCCCATCAACGACACGAAACGGACATGGAGATGTAATCGGTAGATCAAAATCATGGACTGACACAGGTTCTGAGGCAAGATATTTTGGATGGTTGACTCTCGAGGCAGATACTTCCCTTGAACACTGAGGCACAATAGCAGAACATGGATTGGACCAAAACTGTGCAATGGATACTGTGACTTGCGTCGGGTGACCCAAAGGAGTGAAAGGAAACTCAAATATTAGCTCAGTGCAGAGGTTCAGCGGATTATGATATGTGCAAAATGACAAAGTGCCGTGTTCAAGGGCGACTCTAAGAAATGCTGGATGATGTCCTCAAGAGACTGCTTGGCTTGCTCCTTTCAATTTTTTCCCCCATCCAGATAGACGAGTACCTCTTTTTAATTTAGCGAGCTCGAGGAGGATAACACATGCTCGATATAACTCACCTTTGGTAAGTTCCTCTTCCTTTGTTTAATGAACCGGAAGAAGTAAGGGTTCGTTCCCATATGGGTCTGTTGATGTGTGCTTTAACGAGTCCAAAGACAGAAAACTCGAAGGTTTTTCGGGATTATAGAGCTTGGAAAAACACTTAAAAGAGAACTCTCTCAGTTCCTTTTTCGTACAGTAGTCCATCGAGACCGAAAAAGGGTTAAACTATCGCTCGAACGACGCTCTTTCTGACCTTTTAACGAGTGTGAAAGAAAACAAGATCACTCGACAATCTTTTCATGTTTAGAGAGTCTGAAAAGGGTTTAAAGGAGACTCCAGGGGGGTTCCTTTTTCATGTGGTCGTATTCGTACGGGTCCGAAAAAGAGATAAAAGTTTACCCAGTTGCGTTCTCATATTGTCGAGCTCGAGAACGAACTAAGACTATGCTCATTGGTATGACAAGGTAAAAGATTCATTAGAGCTGCCAAGAATCCTGCAATGCCAGAAGCTATAAACAAGATATTAGTGAAGCCATTTTCGCCAATAGAGAAACCCAAAATGACTATAGCTTGTGAAAATGAAATTTTATAAATATGAATTGATTTGAAAAACTCATTTACCATTTCATTTGCAAAGACTTTGTGGAGTGTTTGGAGAATCTCAACTGGAGCAAAACTTGTTCTTCTCGCTGCCGGAGCTACGATTTATCGTTTCGCACACCGTTCGAACCAGGTAGGTGTTCGTTCTTCGCTCTTTCAATTGTATGGTTCCAAATTGGTCTTTATAGCATTATTAATTTAAAACCATGAAGCCCTAGGTCATTCATTTTAAACTAAATCGGCCTCCTTTCAATAGTTGATAAAACTGGGGGAATTGTTCACAAAAACGTATTGGAAAATGGTGGTTGAGATGCCCACACCTTAACTATGGATTAGAGCGACCATTTTAACCAAAGAATTTTTCAAAAACTCCCCTCATGGGCCCACGCACCCCCTCACAACGTTTTTCATTTATTCCACGTTTTAATCATTGTTTAGTGAATGTTTAAGGGTGTGGTAGTTAAAAATGATGATTGGTTACCTTTAGATGTGATGGGCATTCGTTTTCATGTTTTAAAATGATTTTTGGAAATTGCCGAAATCATAAAAACGTGGGGAATGATGGAAATTTTGAATTTTTGTTTTGTAGATATATTCGGCAACCATGATCGAGTGGAAAGAGCGGGAACACGAGATGGATGACATAGCCGCTCTACGGAGTCCCCGTACGCGGGCCGCTTTGAGGGCCTGTGGATTGCTCAAGTTTTTCAAACTGCAGAAAATGAAAAGCGATGTTTTACTGCTTGAGCACATCATTGGTCTTTGGGACATCACGGAACAGGGATTCTGTATCGGTACACAGCTTCTAACCATCGAGTTGGAGGATGTGTATTTTATGACCGACCTCTCGAAAAGAGGGGTACCCATAGCCTTTACAGGGTAGAGAGCACTACCTGAGCAGGTGGACGTGTATCTGACACGTCATTGTGTTCCGGGAGCAAGATTGGTAGGGGGCAGGATCCCTATCAAGGATATCCGAGATCTGTCTCTTCGATCCATTTTGTTTGCTATCACTAGTGTGACTGGTAGCACTAGTGCTCACTTGGCTTCAAGGTCACAGGTGGCCTACGGTGTCCAGTGCTTAGAGCCGACACTGTTCAACTGGAGTGTTGCGTTCCTTCGGAATGTGAAGGAACAAATTTCTCGGTGCAGGAATGGCCAAAAACAGTTTGGCTATGGCTCATTCTTAGTCTCGTTTTTCTTGGAGCGCATCCCTCAGATGCAGCCTCAGATTGTGTTGGCAGTACGACCAGTAGATGAGCCTCGGATGGAGAGGTGGACTAGCTTATCTCCGAGGTTGGTTTCAGAGTCAGAGTTCCGTTTTACTGGTGACTTCTTCGGCTGGTTGAGGCAGCAGTACCTATGGATTGAGGACTTCCTGTATGCCGATGTGGACTTCCGCGGGTGTATGGATTTGATTCTGCCCGAGGGGGAAGATTGGGATGAGTCGGGTAAGAGACTAAGTCGTACCTTGTCTAATTTGTTTTTTAAGTTTTTATGTATATGTATTTTTTTGGGTATGTAAGAGAGTATTTAACAGATGTTTTGTCTTCGATGTGCAGACAAGGGAGCAGTGCGCCCAGCGGACATACCAGTGCCAGGACATCGTGGCGGTGCCCCAGTTGTAGCAGACCCAACAGTACCAGTGGTGGGCCTCCGGGAGGTTGAGAGGAACCTTCAAGGCCTTACGATGGGTATCCCTCCTCTGCGGAGGGGGGACGTGCCCTTGCATCTGCAGCGACACACTGTAGGGGTGCCAGAGAGTATCAATTCTCTGTTGAGGCGTGTAGTGCATGCAGTATTATGTTACTCAGAGCACAACGAAGTACGGGGAGATTAGATTTTCCCCGGGGTCATGTTTTTGTATGCCTTGTCTGGCGAAGTTGTATGGGTGGATGAGCCCAATATTTTGTTCTCTTACAGACTTTTTGATGTAATGTAAACATTTCAGTCACGCCATATATATATATATATACAGTTTCGAGTTTTTATGATGCCAATGGTTTATACATGATGATGTCTGTGGTGTGTTTCAATTTACATGTAATATACAGTTTTTGCTTTCCTTGAATCTTATCTGTGGGCTAAATACCGATCCATGATGTAATTGGCTAACGAATCTGAAACACTATTAAGTTCTCTTGGAATGTGTCTATACTCAATGTAATCGAACATTCGTTCGAGACGACGAAATTGCAAGTGTAGACGTAGCAGGATAGGACTACGGATAGCGTAGATGCGGTTGAGTTGACAAACCACGAGTTGGGAGTCTAAGTAAAAAATGATACGAGAGATACCTAGGGAGGAGGCTTGGGTCAACAGTCCAATGACAACGTGATATTCTGCCATATTGTTGGTTGCTGGTCCTAAACAGATGCCTCTTGAACTCACCACCTCGTCAAATTGATAAATAACCCATGCCGCTGAGGCAATATTCCGGGTATGTCGGCTGGTGCCATCCGCGAACCCAAAAAAGATAGGAAAGGTAGACGTCATCTGCGCATGAAAACACAGGCACAGTCATGAGTGGCAACGATAAATACTCGAGCACGCGAAAGAAAAGACACACCAAACTAAAATAAAATAATGTACAAAGTACACATGCTAGGTGATCTAGGCATAGTACTTCTTAAGGTAGAGCCCGTTTCGGGGCTCTCCTAGGGAAATTCCATCATGGTCTACTAGTTCGTAAGCACCTTTGTGTAAAACACACTTCACGATGTAAGGATCGTGCCACATAGGTTCTAACTTTCCTGTTCCCAATTTATTGTGTGCTTGGTCATAAATGAGGACTAAGTCTCCTTCTGCGAAGGCTCGAGGTTGGACGGACTTGTCATATTGACTCTTGATCCGTTTCTGATGTGCCTCATTGACGAGAGCAGCATCACGGCGTGTTTCGTCCAGCTTAGATAGGTATAAGAATCGTTCTTCTTCCACAAAAGTATGGGGTAGGAGTTCTACTTTCAACTTGAGTGACAGAATTTTGCACTCGATTGGTAAGACGACCTCAATGCCATAGACCAACTGGAAAGGAGTGAATCCAGTTGAATTTTTCACGGACATGCGATAGGCCCAGAGAGCAGAAAACAATTGTAAATGCCACGATGTCTTGTTCTCCCCTACCATGTGTTGGATCATGGTTTTTAGGACTTTGTTGATAGCTTCTACTTGCCCATTTGCTTGAGGGTAGTAAGGGGATGAGTTTTCATGACAAAAACCCAATTTGACATGTAACTCGCTCATCATCTGGTTTTTGAAGTGTGCACCATGGTCGGTGACGATGGCATGTGGTATACCAAAATGAGTAATGATGTGGTTGAAAAGGAATAGAGCTGCAGTACGACCATCGTTCAGGAAGGTAGAGGAGAATGTCTCCATACCAAGGGTCAGAGGTGCTGATGAGGAAGAGAGACTCATCTGGAAGAGGGTCTCTAGGCTCAATGTTTTCATCGGCACTTGGGAGAGAACAGATGAGCTCAGCAAACACCAGGGATTTTTTGGCTTTAGCCTTCGCGAACTCGAGATCGAATTCTTGGAGAATCACGATCCATTTCGAATATTTGCCCCCAAGTACTTGATGTGTTAAGACGTGGTACATGGGGTTGGAGTCTGCGATTACCGTGGTGGTGCGTAATAGGATGTAGTGGCGGAATCGTTGGACAGCAATGACAACTGCCATAGCCAGTTTCTTGACATGCGAATACCTGAGTTTCGGTCCGGATAAACTCTTGCTCAGATAATAAATTACGTGTTCTTCGCCGTTAACGTCTTCTTGAACCAACACCATCGCAATGGTGGAAGCAGAAGCGGCCAAGTAAAGGATATAATCCTTTGTATAATCGGGAGGATGTAACAAAGGAGCATGTGTCAAAGCATGCTTGAGAGCATCAAATGACCGTTGGGCGGTGTCATCCCAGATGAAAGGGACATTCTTTTGCAGTAACCGCATGAATCCCTTAGTAATCTCGGCGTAATTGCAGATGAAACGACGAAGAAATTTTTCTTTGCCTTGCAAACTTTGAAGTTGGGTTAAGTTGGTGGGTGGGGGTAAGGCTAGAATGGCCTTGATCTTTAGGGGATCCACCCTGATCCCATCTTTGGAGACGATGAAACCGAGGAGTCTGCCGGATTCGACAGCGAAAATGCATTTATGTGGGTTCAGACGAATACGATAGAAGCGACATTGAAGAAAAATCGCCCACAAGTGACCAATGTGATCAGGTCGGTTAGATGAATGGGCGGGTAAATCATCGAGGTAAGGTTCCGCGATATGTTTGATGTCGTGGAAAGCATAGGACATGGCTCGCTGGAAAGTAGCACCAGCATTTTTAAGGCCAAAAGGTAGCTTCCGGTATGCGAATGTTCCCCAAGGGAAGATGAAGGCTGTCTTATGTTGGTCTGCGGGTAAGATTTCAATCTGGTTGTATCCAGAAAAGCCATCCATGAAAGAGAAGATTACACTTCCTGCGCAATTATCGATGATCTGATCGATAAAAGGTGTAGGGTAGTTGTCCTTGGGACAAGATTTGTTAAGATCATGGTAATCCATGCACACATGGATAGTCCCTTGTTTCTTAGCAACCAGAACGAGGTTGGAGACCCATTCCATCAAAGGGACAGGATAGATGAAGCCAGATTTTAGAAGTTTTTCAACTTCTACCTTGATGGCTGCCAGTTTCTTAGGGTGAACCGGGCGGAGTTTCTGTCGAACCGGTTTTGCGTCAGGGTAAGTTTTGATCTCGTGTATAACGATCGAAGGATCGATCCCTGGAATTTCCTCGTAACTCCATGCGAAGACATCGCAGAATTCCTTGAATAAAGTGGTATAAGAGACCACTTCGTCGAGTGTGCAATTAGCACCAAGGTTGATGTTTTCCACGACACCTTCTTTGACTGAAATGTCAATTGTGATTGTGGTAGAAATGTTACCCATGTTCCCCTCAGAGAAAGTATCTTGAGTGAGGATAGGGGATTGTGGAGCATCGGTAACATCAGGGTGGAAGACAGATTGTATTTCTTGCACTTCTTCCAATGGCGGAAGAAAAGAGGATCGATGGTGGTTGTCATCCCATGGCAAATCGTGGATGTTAAGCATTTCCATGATAGATTCGTCCGAAGGAAAAATCTGAGAAATGTAATCGACGACGGATGATAGGGAATCTAACCATGAGGGCACCGAGTAAGTATCGGGTGCCAATAAATGTGAAGTGTTTAAAGAGGGAGAAGCAGATTGAATGGCTACATATGCGGCCTTGGCTGGGCTCAGTGGCATCGTGTCTCTGAGCTCATCGAATTCCAAAGGACTAGGCACAACCCAAGGGTCAGATGATTCCAAGGATTGATAAGGCATAGTCGAGATCATATTGACGACAACAAGATGATGTGCGGTTGGTGGAAGTGGTGTAGGGAAAGTTCCCATGAGGCTAGAATCTTTCAATAAGCCAATACCAACGCTTTCATATGTAACCATGTGGTCTCCCAGAAACGAAATGTTGTTGGTAGCAGGGATGCGGGCGTCGGGTGTGCAAAAATCAAGCTGATCGACGGTAACAATTTTGCCTTGATGAGGGAATTGAACGCATCGAAACACTGATGAGGCGACGACGGTCATCGCGTAAAACCAACTTCTTGCGAGTAATAGATTGTAGTCGAGGGGAGCATCGACCACCTCGACATCAATGGTAACAGTTTTGCCGCCCAATTGGACGGCCAGGGATTGTAATAATCCGTGAGGATGGAAACCTCGTCCATCGAAGGCGCGTAACATCGTAGGGGGTTTATTTAGGGTAGGTGATTTCAAACCTTTCCAACAGGCTAGAGACATGACACAGGTAGATGCGCCCTCATCCAGGATAGTTCGATGAATTTGTTGGTTATGAACAACAACATTGATTTGGAAAGCTAGCTGGTGGGAGAGTCGTGGTTGATAATCGTCCAAGTTAAACGTGATGTAGTTGGATAACTCGGGATCGAAAGTGCCAATGGCAGCTAAGAGCGTCCTACGTTGATTTGGATAGTGTTGTAGAACTTCCAACGCGGACATGGCACACGGGGCCTGGGCCAAATATTCTACAATATTGTAGTTTTGGGCAGCCCGTGAATTAGGATTAAAAGTGGATTTTCGGATGGTGCTCTTAGGAGGGCGTAGGATGGAGTCAAAAGATGGTTTCTTGATCTGAAGTGGCCCAGATGGAGGGCTGACAGATGGAGGATTAACAGAGGATGGTAAAGGTTCTGGCGAAGAACCATTAGCAGTCTTCGACTTGTCGGGTTTAACTGGCGTGTCGTATGTCACAGAACGAGTGGTTAGATTAACCCCATTGAA
Source organism: Picea engelmannii (assembly GCA_009831015.1). Lineage (NCBI taxonomy): Eukaryota > Viridiplantae > Streptophyta > Pinopsida > Pinales > Pinaceae > Picea > Picea engelmannii. The sequence continues at coordinate 350,219 of ML792619.1, forward strand.
CATGTAAGTGTGTGCACTGGTCGAGGCTTCATCGTGAGGTTGGTTGGGAGTGCCCCCCGGCGTGGGGGTCTGTGCAACCAACGATTGTTGCTGCGGAAAAGGCTGAGTAAGTACAGCGGGTTGCGAATTTCCTTTGAAGAGTTTGGCCACTTCATCATGATGTGGGCAATCTCGAGTGTAGTGATCGTCACCACAAATGAGACACGAGAATTTCGGTTTTCGCTGTGGTTGTTTTCCGACAGTGGGGGTTTGCGGTTGGGTTGTGGGTTGATCGTTGTTATTATTTTTCTTTGTTTTGTTTCTCGTTTTCTTCTTGCCCCCGAGTTGTTGTGACGAGGTTGATTGTACCACGTTCACATCAGAGACTTGAGTTTGTGGTGGGGGGGTTGAAGAGGGCGTAGTCGGACTGGGAGCAGCCGTTGAGGCGGGCCGCTGAGTCGTTCCAGTGGACTGGGTGGGAGATTGAGTCTTGACGGAGCCAATAACTCCATCCGCATGCGAAGCAGTTGATGGTTTGGATGGGTCGTTAGTGGCACGGGTAGCATTCGGTATCAACTCATATAGAGTACCAGATTGTGAATAGACTAGGTCTAGGTACTGAGCTCGAGCGATGGCTTCTTCCTCGGTAACCACGCCGCCCATGGCAACGTCACGAGCTATCTGGGGTAATAATGATTTCGTGAACCATTCCGCTAATAATTGGTCGGGGATGACCGCTTTGATTAGCCTTCGTCGTCTTCTCCATTCATGGATATGATCGGAGATGTGTATGGAAGTTGTTTGACGAAGAGAGGTTAATAGTTCAGTACCCGTCTCGTATCGGATGGGAAGTTGGAAATGAGTGAGGAAGGACATAGCGAGGGAGTTGAAATCGTGAAAGGATACACGTGGTAATTCAATATACCATTTCGCGGTGGAACCCGTAAGTGTACGTTGGAAAAGACGCAAACGAATCGAGTCGTCCATGAGGGAGTTTGATGAACACCACAAATGGAAGGTCATAACGTGGTTGTTTGGGTCTTCCCCTGACTTTCCGTCAAATTTGGGGATATCAGAGGGCAGTTTTGCTGGAATAGCTGGCCAAACCGTGGAATGATGAATGGGATCATTCGTTAACCGAGACAGATCTGGAAGATCCAGGGTGGCTAAAAAGGGTAGCTGTCGGTTAACCTGTGGGTAATGCTGGTGTGGAAGAGGGACACCAGTGGGGCCCAATACTGGGTTATGTGGATAGTTATAACTCATGGGTCCTCTCATGTTGGGTTGGTTTTGACCAAGGTACATAGGATTTGATATGTTTTGAGAAGTGGTTGTGAGCGGAGGATGACCGGATGAGTTTTGGGGATTATATGTCAGGTTGGGCATTTGTCCATGAGGGGGTTGTTGCGAAGTCTGAACGTTTTGCCCCATGGAGGCATGTGGGTTTCCTTGGAAAGGAACGCTCCACGGGTTAGGTGCGGTAGGCACATTTTGTCCGGTGGAGGCATGCAGATTTCCTTGAAAAGGGATGCTCCACGGATTGGGTGCAACAGACACATTTTGTCCTTGCGGTTGGTGGTGGACTCCGACTTGAGGTTGCCCCCCAGCGTGAGGGTGCCCCCCGAATGGAATTTTCCCTCCGGTGGGAGGGTGCCCCCCAGCTTGAGGTAGAGTTCTTGGGATTTGAGGGTCAGACGTAAAAGATTGGCCAATATTGCCGATTAGGTTAGGACCACCAAAGACAGTCCCTCCGGGTTGTTGGATAGGTATGGAACTTCCCGGTACCATTTGAGTATTGGTTTGGGCAGTGGTGATAGCGGATGCGTTCAGTGCCCTAAATCCAAAAGGGAGATTAGGTCTTGGTGTTACAGGTGTGCCAATCGGAGCTTGATTAACTACCGCATTACCGACAGGGATGGTCGGAATGTGCGGGGCCATTGTGGACTGGGCCATTTGGAGGGGAATAGTAGGCCTCGGACTAACGAATGGTATATTTGGGCCAACGGGTGGTATGTTCGGGCCAACGGTTGGTGTGGCTACAAAAGTAGTAGCGCCGGTAAAGTGATTTGGGGGTACCGTATAGGAGGAAGATGCGTCAGCACTTTCTCCTATTCCATGTGGATATTGCACCAAGTGTGGTGGACTCCGAACAATGTCCGCAGTCCAAAAAGGGTCATTGGGTAAGGGGTTTTGAGGAGACCCGGCCGGAACGTTAGAAGGGTTTATGACAACAAATTCTCCAACGGAATTTAGTTGGAGGATCTGTCGTTCATATCCTTCCGGAATGCGATAAACTTCCGGGGATTCCGAGACAATTCTAAAATTCTCCAAAGGGATGGGAACTTCTTCCTGGGAAAGTGTGGTATTTTGAACCTCGCTCTATTGAGGAGATGGTTCCGTATAATGAGTGGGTAAAGGGGTGTCTCCTTCCATATTTTCTGGAGGAAGCCCTTGTAGCCTCCTCGAGTGTCGTGGAGGGTCGATGTTGGCAGACAAGAGTCGATGAAAGAAATCTATGGCCAACTAGCGAAAAGAAACAGCACACGCTAAAAAAATCTAAGAATCACAACCAAGCAAACATGACCTTCTTTTGATGACCGTACTAGTTGGTGATGAAATCCAACATCACGTGATCAAGTCCAGAAGGGGTGGGGATAGGTTGGAATAGTTACAATGGCGACCTTCTTAACGGACTTACGCCTTGGTGCAAGCTTCCACGCAGTAATTGTGGATTTACCCTCCAAGGAGCCCGAGTGAGTTTGACCAATGTCTGCTCCAGGTACAGTGAGACTTCCCGTCACCGTCACCTTGTGTAAGAACCTAAAAGATTATGGCCACTAAGGTTACCAATTCGTAGTCAGTCCCTGGGCGGGAACAGTCGACAGTTCGATCTGAACGTACGGGCAGGGTATCAAGCCCGAAATCAACTAAGAAGCTTCCACGCAGTAATTGTGGATTTACCTCAAAGTGATCCCCATAATACGATCAGACCACCACAAACAGTTAAACCACGAAGGGTTAGTCCCCGTAGCTCACCTGAATGCAACCTCATGCGTAACCCCTGTGTGAGAGGGGGATCCCAGGCAGACTTATACGATAACTGGATTTACTCTCCCTAACTCAGGATGCTAATGTTTATTTTAGAAACTTTGGAGAGTTATTCTCACAGCCCTGATCCAAAGTACTACACCTAT
>ML792619.1:371899-384799 GCA_009831015.1 Picea engelmannii
TGCCCCACTATCTTCAAGGATGCCAAGGAATATGTAAAGAGGTGTGATAGTTTCCAGCACATGGGAATAGTGGTGCAATAAGATGATATGCCATTACAACCATAATTGGTATTGGAACCCTTTGATAAATGGGCCCTATATTTTGTAGCGCCAATCAATCCTCCTTCCCACCATAACTCCTACATCCTAGTATGTACAGATTAAGCCACAAAATGGATGGAATCCAAGGCACTCCTAGTCGCGACAAAACAAACAATAGTAGGATTTCTTCATGAAGTAATATTCACTATATTTAGGATACCTTGAGAAATAGTTTCTAATGGAGGAACTCAATTCACTTCAAGACTCATTAGAGACTTGATGGATAGACACAAGATAAAACATAGGGTTACCACACCATATCACCCACATGCCAATGGACAAGTAGAAGGGAAAACAAAATTATTGAGGCCATCATCAACAAGACTGTTAGTGATCAAGGTGGATATCATTGGCCACCCACCTATTCCCCTGGCTTGAAATATAGTTTTCCACCTTGACAACGTTTCTATATATTTTTGGGTCCTAAACTTCCAAGGACATTTTGAGTCCCTAAACGATGTTTTTGAACATTTGGAGGCCCAAGAGATAGTCAATGGCTCTTGCCAAGGCCCATTTGGAATGTGTTCTTATTGGCTATACCTTTCCAGTGAGCTACCATGCACCTCAAATGGATATCGTATGAAAAATTGTGCCCTAAGGAAGTTGACGTATCACCTACTCCCATCGGGGCCCACAAACCTTTTAGCATTTCATCTCCTAGGGTTAGGGTTTTGGATGTTTAGAGTTTTCTCATTAATTCTTTCTGTTAAAAAGGCCATTGAAGCCTCATTGAAAAAAAATCTTCTTATGAATGAGCATAGCTATCATATCGCTTCTCAAAGATAAGCTGCCACCATTTTAGTAAGTTCATTCACTCTATAGTTTTACAGTTTCTATACATTTCTTTCATTAATAAAAAATGTTCATTACTGTATCTCTGAGTTTCTTGCAATATCTATGTGTATTTATTTATTATATCTCCACCTTCATTTCATTCTCAAAATAATCTAAATCAGTCAGGCTACAGCTCAAGGACTAGGCCAACAGACTACTTGAAGCTTTACGGGCCTACCGAACGACATGGAGGACTACCATTGTCTATACCCCATATGAATTGGTGTATAGAAAGAGAGTATCGTTGTATACTGAAATAGAGATCCAGATACTTAGAATAACTGTACAACTTGGAATGGACTTAACTGAAGCTTAGAAGTAGAGACTCCTCCATATCAACAAACATGATGAACTTCACCAAGCTACCGTACACCACACAACAATAATACAACATCAAAGAGCTCGGTGGCATGAAAAGTTCATTAAAAAGAAGAAATTCAAAGTGGGAGACTGGGAATTATTGTTTGAATTTGGGTTTGAAGATTTCAGAGGGAAGTTCCACACTCGATAGCTCAGGCCTTATGAGATCAACACAGTATATGACAACGAAGCCATCAAACTTCACACCGTTGATGAAGAGAGAGCTCCTCTAATGGAAAAATGGACATAGGCTTCGAATATATCATAGACCTCTATAAAAAGAATCCTTTTTGAAGAGGATCACTAATGGATGGCCAGACAATGATCTAGAGATTGTTAATATGGGGGTAACCCATGCTAAATGATTCATTCTTTTTCCTGTTAAAAACAAAACCCATGTACGAAAACCATTAGGGGAATGATTGGGGGTGGCTTGGGGGAATTTTTTTTGAAAATCAACCTATGTTGGCACATTCCATGCCAAAAAAAAGAGGAAGAATAAGGGAACTTCATGGTTTTGTGATGGTTATGTGAGGATCCTTCTGATCAAGTTTTTAATAAAGTCTTGTTTTTTTGATAAAGTAGTTTTAAAGATATGCAGAGGAGAAGAATGTTGTTGTTGCAACTCCTATTGTTTCAACTTTGGTCATTGCAACTCCTATCGCTGCAGCTCTAATTGCTGGAAATCTACAAATCTCGATGCCGACAAAGAGCCTAGTTGTTCCATGAGGTTGACATGCCAACACGACAATGGTATGAGAAAACACGACCACACATGGTAAGTCATAAGGGGAGGAACCAACTCTAATATAGTTTCGTATCGCCCAATTACTATAACACCTTGTGCAACACCCCTTTCTGTGGCTAGAACACCCTCGTGCTACACCACCCAGTTGCTACAACACCTCGTGATGAAACACCTCCCATTGCAGCAGTCATTTCGATGCTAGGTCCGCTACACATGGTTCCGCCACTACAACCGATAGATCCACTTCACATGGCTCTTCTGCTCCAACTGACATATTGAGTGGGCATGGTTCCAACGATTGACATCATGACAGGACATGACACATACTCTGCTGCTAGCCTGGAAAATACTTCCAAATCATGGTAAACATGAAAAAATGTATGATTTGTCCTTGTGTAATGAGTGACATTAAATTGACTTGGTTAAATTTACTATGGACAAGAATTGCATGCATTAATTTCCATAAATTCCACTACCACCACACCCCACACATGATATATACCATCTCCTCATAACATCTTGCTATAATTGGAAATTGTTATCGTCCCCAACCAAATTTTCCAACATGAAATGACTGGTAATCCACTTGAGTCGAAGCTAGTGCCATGGGAGTCTCGTTGAATCATATAGAACCCTCTGAACCTCTCTTGCTACAAGCTTACAATCACATCTGGGCAATATTTCAGGTTGTAGGATGGACTACATATGCAAAAAAATTGCAGGGATATGATGACGACATTGCCCTAGAATTCACCTTAAATTTGTAAGGTGACAAGCCGACACTGAGGGGAAGTATAATCCTAGTGATTGAAGAAACTATACCCACTGTCTCCAGGCTGCAATAGGTGGGGGATGTAGATTTTAACCTTGTACAATTATTTACTGCAAATAGATTTTTAGTAAAAGAATATAAAATATACAATGGAAAATACACACATTACACATATATTTTTCCCTTGAAAACCCAAACCGAGAAAACAACATATTTTGTATTCATTCATTGTGATACATTATTTACAATACAATATAGATATAGGAGCTAGCGGCATACAAAACCCTAACCTAATTACATAGATTAGTCAACAAACCTAATTTATTAACCAGAATTAGAAAACCATCGGCAAAAAATGATGTGCCGAAAAATCACCCAAAAATGGACATGAAAATCGAGGCAACAAGAAAAACGAGACAAAAATATGACTTGTTTCCCGAGGCAAATTTTTTTCCCACTTGTTGTGCAAAGAATATAACACAGACCCAACATTGTCGTACTTTTTTTTTCTTTGCAGACAGGGGGTTACAGAGTTACATAGTCAACAATCCAGGGCAACAATGCCCATAGATCATCTACACCAAGAGAACTTCTCAGTGCTCATAGATTTTGTTAATGAATCTGCAACATTCTTCAAAGTCTCCACCTTCACCAACAACACTTTCTTTTCTTCAACCATGTCTCTCACAAAGTGATAGTGAATATCAATATGCTTTGTCTTTGAATGATAAGTCGGGTTCTTTGCTAGAAAAATTGCACTCTGATTGTCAAAATCTATCCTTACAACTTGTTGTACCAACCCAATACATGATCACAATATTTGTAACCATACTATTTCCTTGCCTACATGAGTGACTACTATGTATTCATCTTATGTAGTTGAAAGTGCCACTACATATTGTCGTTTTCTCATCCAACTGATTGAACACATACCCCCTTGTAGATCTCCTACAATCTAGATCTCCATCTTGGTCTTCATCCAAAAATCCATGTATGTCCAATACTTTTTCCAATCCTGGTCTTCCTTGGTAGCAAAATCCATAACTAGCAGTGTACGCAAATACCTAAAAAACCTTTTTACTGTTGTCCAATGCTCCTTCCCTAGTTTTCACATATATCTTCTCAAAACTCCCACTACATGTGCAATGTCTGGTCTAGTACAGACCATTGCACACTTCAAAATGCCAACTCCACTCACATATGGAACACAATACATGTCCTCCTCCTCTTCCCGTGTCTTGGGACATTGATCCACGAATAACTTTACACCAACATGAATAGGGACCTTGACCGATTTACATTCCTACATAATAAACCTCTTCAATATTGTCTCAAAATATTTTCTCTGATTTAACCATTGTTTCCTCTTTTCCCGATCTCTTTTAATTTCCATGACCAAAATGAAATTTGTAGCACCATGATCCCTCATGTCAAGTTTAGAAGACAACTGAGTTTTTACATCATGGATAATCTCCTTGTTGTTTCCTGTCAACAACATGTCATCAACATACAACACCAAATAAATCAAATGATCACCAATTAATTTAAAATGCACACAATGATCCTCTTTGCTTCTTGTGAAACCAAGTCCCATCATATAAGTATAAAATTTTTGATACCACATCCTTGGTGATTGTTTTAAACCATACATGGACCTTTTCAGCTTACATACCAACTCCTTCTTCCCTTCACAACAAAACCTTCTGGCTGCTTCATATAGATTTCTTCTTCCATATCCCCATTTGGGAATGATGTCTTCACATCCACATGTTCTACTTCAAAATCAAATGCAACATAAAAATATAACATAAATCTAATAGAAGTTAACTTGGAAACAAGAGAAAAAATCTCACAAAAATCAATTCCCTCAACCTGGGAATAACCCTTTTCTATTAACTGATCTTTGTATTTCTCCACTTTTCCTTCTGCATTCAACTTCTTTTTAAATATTCATTTGTTGCCAATGGGATTTATTTCAATTGGAAAATCCACTAGATCCAAAGACGCATTCTTATCCAAGGCTTCCATTTCTTCATCCATGGCCTTTTTCCAGAGTTTTCCATCCTCTGAATCCACTGTAGCCCTGACATTTCTAGGATTATAATCAGTAATAGACAAAGCAAAATTTGAACGGAAATGAAATGGAGTATACCTTTCATGTATCCTTCTTTATCGAACTGATCTCCTTAATAATGGAGTATGATGATCTTCTTCTTCTGATTCATGTTCTTCTGTAGAGTCTGATTCATCATCCTTTAAATCAAACTCTATTTTCTTTGGTTCTTCCTTACTTGGTAGGACTTCCTATTTAACAACATCCTTCATTTCTCTAAATACAACATCTTGACTATACACAACCTTCTTAGTTTCTTGGTTCCAAAGCTTATAACCTTTGAGACCATCTTATACCCAATAAAGATGCACTTTTCAACCTTCTTATCTAGCTTACTCATGTTTTCCTTTTGAACATGAACATATGCCTCACAACCAAATACCTTGAGATGTGTGAGATAAATTTTATTACCATTCCATACCTCTTGTGGAATCTTTTCATCCAACGCTGATGAGGGTGATCTATTGACCAGGTAACATGTAGTACCCACTACCTTTACCCATAATTCTTTCCCTAACCTGACACCACTGAACATGCACCTTGATTTTTCCACCAGCATCCTATTCATATTTTTTGCAACTCCATTTTGCCGAGGTGTATATGGAGTAGTCTTCTTCCTTTCTATACCACACTTCTTACAAAATTCTCAAATTCATTCCCGCAAAACTCTCTGCCATTATCTATCCTCGTCACCTTAATTATTTTCGTTATTTGATTCTCAAGAAGATCCTTAAACTCTTTAAACTTGTCAAAGACTTCAGATTTCTTCCTAAGGAAATATATCCAAGTATTCCTCAAGAATTAATCTATAAATGAGACATAGTACACAAAATTTCCAAATGATGGAACTGACATAGGTCCAAACACATCACTGTGGACTAGATGTAAAATTCCTTCTGCCCTCGTTGCACCAGAGGGGAATCTTACCATATTCTACTTCCCATATACACAATTTTCATAGAAATTAAAATCCATAGAACAATTAGACATACCTTCAACCATACCTTTACCTTGTAGTAGTCGAAGACCCTTCTCTTTGATATGCCCTAGTCTTTGATGCCACATAATAACCTTTTCTCCAGAGATTGTAGGAGTTATTTCTTCTTCAAATCCAATATCAAGAAAAATGGAACTATTACATCCATCACTAATAGTTCTTCCTTGCAAATTATACAGAGTTCCAAACCGAACTCCCTTTAACAACACCCTTGTTTTCAGGCAAATTCAGAAAAACCACAGTATTATCAATTGAATGTCGAAGTTTTAGATCCATATCAGGATCCATCACCAGGACAAGAATCCTGGGTTTAATTGTGAGAAGAGAAGGTTATAAATATCTAAGTTTGGCGGGAAAATTTTGTGTCAGCTAGAGTCTTTTGGTGAATATTTTAGATTAGGTTGATTTAGTTTAGTTAAATTTAGGGTTTTCTAAAAGATATCTTTAAATTTTTTATTTAGAATTCTTTATTAAGATATTTTAATTTAATTTTTGTTTTTTAAAATTATTTTGTAATCATTAATTAGAATGTGTATTTTTAGTAAGTTTGATAGTGATTTAATAGGTTCAAGGTAGATTTAAATGTTAAATATTTTTAGTAAGTTTGATGATGGATCATGACATGGATCTGAAACATTGACATTCAATTGATAATACTGTGGTTTTTCCGAATTCTCCTGAAAAAACTCTTCACCACATAAATCTCAGCAATCAAACACCATTGTTCCTCGAACCATCCTACAAGTTTCCTTTTCAAATATTGTTTTTACCTCTGCATCATCCATTTTTCTTACAAAAATCAAATTTATGGCCAATCTTGGGATGTGCAGAACACTAGGTAGTGTTCTAATCCTTCCATGTATGAGCCTCAACTTGACTTTTCCTCATCCCATGATTCTAGTTGTTGAGTCATCATTGAGGAAAATATTACCTCCATTATACCTTTCATATTCACAAAACCACTCCCTATGGGGAGTCGTATGAAAGGATGCACCTAATTCAACCAACCATGCCTCATGATCTACATGTGTGCTTGAAGAAGCCAAGTAAACATGCCCGCCTTCTTCCTTGGAGGTATTTTCTTCTGTAGAAGGAGCTTCTTCAACTCCCTTCTTTTTCTCAACTTTGGATCTACACTTCTTATTGTAGTGCCCTTTTTTTCCACATCTCACATATACCTTTACAAAATTTTCGAGAGATTTATATCTACCCTTAGACTTAGATCTCCCACTTGAGGACTTAGATCTATTTCTTTCCTAGGAGTATCCTCTTGCAAATATTGCATATGTGCTATGTCCTTCCATGTTCTTTCAGCTCAGCTCCTCCAACAACAAGGATGAGACTACTTCATCAAACTTCAAGGAAGTTGTATTACAACCTATGGCTACAACCAAACTATCCCACGAGTCTGGTGAAGAGCACAGTAAAATGATACACTTATCTTCATCTGAAATTTTAATCTCAACAGATTCTGAATGACTTACAACAATATTGAAGGCGTTCAAAGGCTTTGCCACCGCATCTCTATCTCTCATCCTTAGGTTATAAAACTGCTTTCTCAGGAATAGTTTATTTACTAGGGAATTATAATGATACAACTTCCCCAACTTATCCCATAAATCCTTGGTTGTAACTTCCTCTGACACATTCAGTAATATTGAATCTGAGAGACACAATCGGATTATGCTCTTTTCCTTTCGATCGAAATTTTTCCAGTCATTTGCTGAAGTTCCGGTAGGTGTAGTACCTGGATCCACTGAGATCCAATGATCTCTATCCACCAAAAAATATTCCATCTTGAGCTTCCATAGCTAAAAAAATTTCCCATTAAACTTCTCAATCTTCATTTTCGAACTGCTCTCCATTTCTCTTCACCTAAAGAATCAATACCGTGGATCTCCCACTGTAACAAGGCTTATCACAATCCCAAGCCAATCCCTTGACGACAAAGGCATCCCCCTGAAGCCGACACAGCTATGATACCAAATGTAGATTTTAACCTTTTACAATTATTTACTACAAACAAATTTTCAGTAAAAGAACAAAAAATATACAATGGAAAATACAAACATTACAAAGATATTTTTCCCTTGGAAACCCAAACCGGGAAAACCAACATATTCTATATTCATTCTATCTTACATTGTTTACAATACAATATACATATAGGAGCCAACAACATCCAAAAACCTAACCCAATGACATGGATTATTCAAATACCCTAATTACTTAACTGGAAATATAAAACCATCGGAAAAATCCATGTGTCAAAAAACTACCCAACAATGGACACGAAAATCAAGGCAACACGAAAAATGAGGCAAAAATGTGACACGTTTCCTGAGGATTTTTTTTTTTTTATCGGGGGCGCTTCCCTTGAACCCTCCCATAGGGGGGATATCACCCCCCCTACAATCCTCTAAGGAGGGGCTTGAAACCCCCCCTCAAACCCACCCTGTGTTCCTGGTCCAACATAACATACTATAGCTAGTCGTGCAAATAATATAACATATACCCAACACTGCGTATGTTCTACAAGTGTGAATAAGAGTTTTTAGGTCAAACACTTGAAGAATCCATCGATCAGGAGACATTGATGTATTCCCAATATCAATGGCGGGAGAACCTGCCACTAATGACTGCAAGCCTCTAGGTACTCATAGGACTCTAGGTTCATTTCCAGAATAGACGAACTAAAGTCGAAGGAAGGAGACCTGTTGAAAGGAGAGAATTAAGGCATATCTTATCATCCAACATGAGGTACAAAGAAATATCTTGATGATTAGGAGGATCTCAAACAAATAGGATGTTCATGAACCAAAAACCATGTGCACCCCTTGTTGGGCCTCATAAATGTCATATTTTCATCCACCTTTTTCTTCATTATTCATTACATTCCATCGTCCCATTAACCTTTTATTATACCATTTTCATAAATACATTTGGGTTTCACATTATTATTTTCCACTTTATTCATTTTAGTATTATAAGTGAATTTTTTATTAAATATTAGAAATTAACATATTTTCATTATATCTCAAGGTTGGATGAGTTTTATGATGTGTGCGGGCATATTTGAAGATTTCAACAAAGTCAAAATTCACCACCTATCCTCAAATTCGAATTACATCTTCAAACTTGAAGATTTGAAAGAGAGAAGATCATGGAATATTTGGTTGGCATTTATTATCTAAGATATGTGAGAGATGTGTGGAGGATTTGAAGGGATCATATCTTGTAATAATGGGAAAGTAGTTGACAGTGGTTGAGAGAATAGTGGATCTGTCATTATGACACTCATGTATATAAGAGAGTGTTCTCTCTTCATGAGGAGGCATGTAATTCATAATTTAGTCTTGTAATTAGGAGAAGGGGATTCTTAGCTTTGATTTGTATTCTTTCATTTGTCATCCTTTCATGCTTTGTCATTTGATTCTTGTAATATAATTTGAGATTGATTTATTGTGTGAGCTCACATATGTCTTTTGTCATTCAACTCTTCACATGTTGTATTGCTTTCCTAGATTAATTTCCTACTTTCCTAGTTAGTCTTTCAATACTTTCCTAGATTAATTTCATTTCAACAATTTAGATTAGATTACTTCTACTTCAGTCCTGCATATATAGTGCATGTGCTTCCTAAGCCTAGGAACCTTGGATTGACAAATCAAATAGTTGGGCAAGTACTACAACAGAATTAAACGACAATATTTCCTCCTAACACCCCTCACATGAACCAGATGCAAGTAGTGCATGGGAGAGACCCTTTGAATAAAAACCAATAAGGAAACCTATCAACAAAGACAAGGAAAACACCAATAAGGCTAATGGAATCCAAGACACTGCATGAATCCTAATGTGTGAATATATTTCTTGCTATCAAACAGAAGGGAAACCCCCTAGTCAATGACCAATGAGGAAATGTCATCTGTTGGGTTCAAGGTTACCTAACCATAATGAAAGAAGACCCATGGTGCACGGTAGGACAACAACTTCATGTAACTCTAAGATACACTGAGGGTATGACCAACATGAAAAGTCAAGAATTCTGAGAAATGTCCAACATGGGCTTATAGACTTCCTTTGAACAAGAGCATGAGACATATGAATAACTCAAGCATGATAGACTTGATGATACAAAATTTGTTATGAAGGAGCCATCAACAAACTCTACATAGGGACTAGAATAATAACCGGTCAGAGGAGTAAACTCTAAGTAACGAGCTTAGCTTCCTAAGGTCATGCTAAACCCAAAATTTGGATGAAAATGGACTCAAAATTTTGTGCTATGTTCAAAGGCGACACAACTGCTATCGATATGAGATAACATTCTTTTCTCGCCCGTATTTGTTTTTTGTTTTCATAGGCAAAGAAATGCTATGATATAGGAGAGGAAACAAGTGTCATGAGTAAGAAACTAGTTCCAAGCAGCGAAACATACCTATTCTCAATGCAAGGAAGTGCATGCGAGGCATGGACACTGAGGGGGATGTTTCCTCTAAGGTTACATGGTGTCAAGCTGCAAAGGATAAATGGAAGGCACTGCTTGGCTAGTGATGCAAATTGCTGAGGTAAGAGGCTTATAACGAGAAAGCGAGAACCAAAAATAGGCTCAATAATGCAAGAAGGATGGTGGAATGCAATTACAACTTAACTTAAAAGTATCCTTTTTCGTAGATTTAGTCCCCTAGGACCGAAAAAGTATAAAAAAATACCCAAGAGAACTCTTCTAGCCAATGGTGACTAGAGTATTCCTTTTTTGTAAGTAGTCTACCTGGTCCGGAAAAGGGTTAAACTTATACCAAATATATTTCCTTTCGTAACCCTTTAATGAGTGTGAAAGAGACAAGTTCACTTGGAAATCTTTTCGTTTTTTCGAGAGTTGAAAAATAGATTGACCAAGAATCGAGGGGGAATCCCATAGGTAATGGTCAGAATGCTTGTGAGTAAGAAAATGGGGTTCGAACGCAAAGTTATATCGGGACTATAAGAAACTCCTAGTCCTATGGAATAACTTATGCATGGGCGCCAAATGAAACAAATGTTCTAACTAGGGAACCCATGTTTGGTAAGCCTCTACCACTTAATAACGACACTTCTAGTAGTAGTGAGAAGGTTCCATGTCGCTAATAAGTGGGTTCGTACCTAGGGTGTATGGATTACTGTCATAGGATGATGCAAGAATGAAAAACATAGTAAAAACCTATCCTATATGTCGGTGAAAGAATATACCTGTCGAAGGCATGAATGGGGAGTAGGATGCTGGAAGCCATAAAAAATCTTGGACAAAACCACTAAAAACCAAGTCTTTCCACTATGCTATTAGCCCATAAGGTAAAAAAAAACAAAGAACTATAGAAAGTTGGTAAAAACATTCTGCTAATAGTAAAAATAGAACATTTTACCATACCATTTGAGTTTTTTCACCCACATAGTGCATTTTACGCCATTTTCCCCACAATCTTCAAGTGTCTATTGCAGGATCTACAATCCACGTAATCAACAATTGTCTAGACCAAATAAGTGTCCATACCCTCTCCTTCAATTTCAATGGTTTAAATTCTAGTTTTAGGTCCCATTTTTTGAGTATTAGAGGGTGTAACATGGAAAATAGAGTGTACGCGGGTGACAGATCATCGGGTCACATATACAACCCTATATACATGGGAAAAATGAAGCATGTGTGTGTATACGAAGCCTTATACATGACTATTATCAAGTTAGCCCACGTACAACTCCGTGAACAAGATTTTGAAAGGGTTTTAACTCAAAAAATAGTTTCTCATTTGTAGGATGGTTATTGAATGGAGGGAAAGAGAGCATGAGGAGATAGATGCAACAGTGGGAAGAGATGAAAGGGCCCAAAAAGATTTAAAACAATGTGGCCTTTATAAATTTTGGGCTCTCAAGGGAATGAGGGATCATGTGAGGTTACTCTAGTTACTGGTAAACTACTGGGATCCAGAGATAGAGTCCTTCAATCTCGATGGGAAACCATTGAGGATTGAAGTGGACGATATATACTTTATCATAGGATTGTCTCACTGAGGCAAGGTAGTGAATCTCAAGACCTGAGGGGATGGGGGTGGTATGACTATGGAGGAGTACATTTCCACCCACTGTGTTGTAGGAACAGATAAATTAGGGAGCCAACTCCCTATCAGGGAGATTGAGAACCCGAGTTAAGATCATCGTGCTTGTACTCACATGAATTTTGGGGTCAGACTCATTGCACTAGGAATCAAGGCCACTCAAGTTCTACGCAGTGGATTATTTAAGACCCACTTTTTATGAATGGTGTACCTCACTGCTGGCTAACATGAAGAACTAGTTGACGGATTGCGAATAGGGGCGAATGATAAATTTTGGATTTGCCTCTATACTTTGTAGTTTTTTTTTTAGAGGGTTCCAGGTTTGAGCCCTAGAGTAGAGATTACTCCACACATAATCTGTGATCTATCCATGTCACAGTGGACCGATGTGATGAGGTGGCTAGGAGGTAGTAGGGTGCCAAACCCCTACAATGGTGAGTTCTTTTTCTGGTGGTGCTGATAGGTCATATCCATTAACGACTATCCTTAGGGAGGGATTGACTACAGAGGGGATCCTAACATTTCTTTGCCACCAGGTTTTTCCTACAATTATATTGGTAAGAAATGTTTTTGCATGTTTCATTTTTTTGTGTTTTCCAATTTTGGTAAAAAAAAAATAAAAATGCAAATATTTTTTCATGGTATCAAGTACAAACAATTGCTTTGTTGCACAGACAGAGGTCTACGATGGCCAGAGGGATTCCAATAACATCGATGGAGGGGCAAAAAAGGAGATGAGTTAGTGGGAGGGGACACAGAGAGAGTGATACTGTAAGGTCCCTCCTTGTTAAAACAACTACTCTGTTAACAGGTGCAATATGTAACGACCCTCCTTGTTACGAC
>ML792619.1:413425-452351 GCA_009831015.1 Picea engelmannii
TTTTCTTGTGAAAAATCCTCCTTCAGTTCGCACATTCTCTTTTTTATATTTTCTCTTATAAGTGGGTTTGATAAAGGATAAGTGATGGTATAAACCAGGTGGGTAAATAAAAATGGGAAAACTTAACTACTGAAGAAGGTCGAGCTCAGGATAACCCTCATGCTCAAGCATGCAAATAATTATTCTTACACCTACAACAGGCCTAGTACTAATACATCAACTTGCTGGTATTTCAATTATTGACTGAGATAAAATTATCGAAAGAGAACATACATGCAATAAAATGATGGAAAGAAAAATAGTTTCCTTAGCTCTAATAACTAATCACACATTAACAAAATGATTTGTTTTACATCATTAGATACAAGAATTATAAAAATATTGAATCAGATAACATATCAACAGATTCAGAAACTCATACTCATTACAACATTCATTCATGAGACAAAGTTGAAAGAAATTCCTCTTTAGATCCAATCATACACGCCTTCGATGAAAACAAAAGTTTATCTCCGGTCCTAAACAAGACTTCTCAATTAAGGTATTTTAGAAGTAGTTCCTTACAATTCCAAAAATGAGGGTCTTTGCGAAAACCATCGACCCATTCTAAAAGGTCAACCCTCTTATTTATACAAATTATTATCTAAAAATAGCTATCAAAAGTGAAAGGTAAGTAAAATAAAACATCGCCACATGGCACTTTCATCTCTCTATCTTCTAAGAGTCATCAAATGGTTTTAATTAAGTGGATGAATCTTCTCATACTTTGAACATTTGAAAAAGAGTTCCTCGCATGTGTTGGCATACGAGAATCTATGTTGGTCCATTGGGGCCGAAAAAATATCCTTTATCTCCACTGCCCGAGCCCGATACTTGTCTACCTTAGCACTTAACTGTTGTAATATTTCCCGAGCCTTGATCAGGTTCTCCATGAATTGTTGTACTTGACTTGGTGCCATGTTTGCCACCTTTTCTATGTCTACAGTCCACGATGAGTCTTTTTATGCATGTTGTTTGACTATGTCATGCAAATCGACAAAGTCCTCGAGTGAGCCGAACTCTGGAAGATCGATGTCTCTCATCGCACGATTGATCTTGGTCCAACTTATTTCGCAATCGGCCCATTTCTCTTGAATCTCTCACTAAGGTTCTTGGGCCATATTTTCCTAGTATTCGACCGATTTCCTTATGCGATTGATGTTGTTGTCCCTAGGCACCCGAATGCCATGCTCTTCAGTGTCTAGACCCTTTTGAACCACACTGATGTAATCAATTCTTTCCACCACTTGGTGGGCCTTATCATACCATCTTTCCATGTATTTTCACGTCGCTAGCGCCATAAGGGTGTCTTCTTGGAAGTTGGCTATCCCTACAGTGAAAAGGTGCCACTGATTTGTGAATTTGTTGTAGGCAGATTGAAATTCGTTTCTCAAGAATATCATAGCCTGTGTGGAGTCTTGATAGTATTTCACCAAATGGAAGAGATGCTCCAAATCATTAATTGCAATGACCAAATCCTCTCCATCTTTTCTTTCTCTATCCAGGGTGGCATCCGTGTTTTCCATTCCTGTGCTGATAAGCTCAGATGTCTTGGCATGCTTTGTGCTGATCAATTTCTCCTTCATTGTGATGAGGATGGAACTGTCCAGAGTAAGCCTACTTTTCTTAGTGGTTCTCTTCATGATGGCTTTCCTCTTTCTATCATAGGCGATGACTTCTATATCGACGACCTCATCCAAAGGTTCAGGGATTTTTTTCTCTCCCCAAGTAAGAGTGTTTCCAAGGCTCCCCACGGTGTATATATGTTCAAGACTGGGTTTCTAAACTTCTTATGTATGTCCCAATGGCTCGACCTCTGGTTGTTTCTCATCGGGTGGTAAAGTACTGGTCAAAATTGAGGAATCAGGGGCAGGTTCGATACTTACTTGGTAATCGACTGTTGAAACACCAATTTCTTGTTGTGTGATTTATCCTTCTTGTTTGAGCGATCCTGTCTCATAAATCGAGCCATCCATTGGGATTTTTCGGTATGTAGAGTGGCTCAACATCCAAGGCACTTTTCACTTCATGCTCGTTCTACGGGTGGCTCTGAATTGAAGCATCGGGATCCAGGGTGGATGCTTTCTCAGGTTATGCTTCCTCTGTGATTTTCACTGGAGTAACTAGGGACACCTATGAACTCTCCTCATCATCGTAGATAGTTATTAGGTACAACATGGGATTTGGTGAAATTTCTCTCCCTAATGTCCTCTCTATCCCGGGCTGAGCCGAAACTTCCCCTGATGATCTGACCTGTGGTGTTGAAGTTTCAAGGTTATCTAACCCGATGGTTTATTCAATCTGTATAGGCTCTAGAACAATTGTTCCTCCTCAGATTTTGATTGGGTTGTCGGCAGGAACCCTTGCCATCTCTATGAGATTTAGGTCATTCTGCAACTGATCAATGACTCTATGTGCTTCTACCATCAAAATCAATCCCCTTAATTGTGCCTCTGCTGTAAAGAACAATCTCCTCCTATGTGCCTCTGTTGCCTCTACCACTCTAATTTCTTCCCTAGCTCTGAGGTCCTAATGAGCCGATTTCTCTATTGTTTCCACATGTCCATCCATGCTCATGGCATTGAACCTAATCATATTTGGGTTGGCCATCCTCTACACGACCTCGTCCCAGTCTTGCATGCATTCTGTGAAGATTTCGTCCTCAAAATTATCATGGGCGTATGGCCAACATGATGACACCTATGAAACATGTTGGAGGACTAGGCCCTTAAGGTTCTGCTTGTGGAATCGGCCTGTCAGAAACCTGAACTCAAGTTGGCTCAGTCCTTCTTATTTGGCTTGAGTAGTATCCTTTTTCAGATACAACCCCACATGGAAACCGTAGGGTATGAAAGCCCATTTCTTTTTTTTCACCAAGGTGGCATTATAGCCTTGTAGGATGGTCTCATAACACATTTCTCCCACAATGAGCTGATTTGGGACATGAGTGGGTAGCTGATGTGGTGCTTTGGTGGCCCTGAACAACCTGATGTAGGTTTAATGCTCGTCCAAGTACCAATGGCCTACCTTGGATATCATTTTCTTAGCTGCCACAGATAGTCTTAAGCATTCCTTCTTAAAAATAATGAAATAAATACGAGCAATGAATTCATCACAGATGAGTGCATAAGACTTCTTGTACCTGTTCTACCATAATGTGCAGAAGTAAACGTGGACTACGAGCTCCAAAACATGTCATCTTAGGTTCATGCTGACGAAGATGTTCCTTGCGTACATGACATCGAGCTAGTACGAGGCCATGTAGAAAGTTGGTGCTTCTCCTTCCTTCGGCGAGTAAGCCTGTTGTATACAGGTGCTCAACTATTTTGAGATTATCGCTCCCCAGTTGAAGATGCTCCCAAAGATCGCCACTATGTATGCCAAAGTCATCCATGCTTATGAAAACTTGAAGCAATCATTTTCTCCATACAACCAGTAGATGAGAGCCATCAAATAAATGTATGGCTCCCTCAGGTTGATTGTACTGTACCATCCGTTTCTCCAATTAGCGAACTTCTTGTCTTCCCTCCACCATGAATCTATGAAATGGTTGGTATCATGGAATTCATAGAACTTCATTATGAAGTCCATGTTGAGTCGCTCCTCTGGGTCCCTGAGCTTGTAGTATTTTTGGACTTCTGTAGGGAGGAAAAATATGATGCATCCACCATTATCATCATTGATCAAGCACTTCTTCCCGTCCGTATGGTCGATGAGACATTTCAGAACCTCTATGCAGGGGAAAATGGGAGTTCTACTTGACACCATGTGTAAATATGACCGACAGATGTTGGGGAACACTGGTCATCGAGAACCCTTATGTCCGGGTCACTGTGTGGGATATACTTTGGGTATTATTCTAGGCTAATTTTGTTGAAGAGGTCCCCCCACTGTGGGAGCGCAACCTTGGATCTAGTGCTTTCCTTTGTATCACCAAAGGCCAGAGGCTAGACAAAATATTTCTTCGTTGTTGTTTTGATGACAGGATCTGCCTTAGGAGCATACTCCAATTGCTTCGCAATCCATGGAGAAGAACCTTCACCTATCTCAGCTTCTTTCAGCTTTGGTTCTCTAGGTGAGTGTTTGGTGGTTGGCTTTCTCGACAACA
The DNA here is from genome assembly GCA_009831015.1 of Picea engelmannii. Classification (NCBI taxonomy): domain Eukaryota; kingdom Viridiplantae; phylum Streptophyta; class Pinopsida; order Pinales; family Pinaceae; genus Picea; species Picea engelmannii. Next base: position 417,573 of record ML792619.1, read on the forward strand.
TTCTTCCTGCAACTAGAGAAGATTTCAGAGACTGTGTAAGAAACATGATGATCATATATGAATTATAACCAACTAATTGATTGAATTGGATACATACCTATGAATATTGTTAAACCTGTTTTTGATAATAAAAAGGGTTAGTATAGTCTCGAGTTGCTTGCTTTGCTCCTTCAGATTCTTTGGAATTCACTTACGTGCAGAATGAATTTGTTCAAAATGGTTCTATAGATTTAAACATGGATGATCTTACCATGTTGCATCAACAATTCAATTCGGGTTATGAGTGAAATTTCAACAAATCTATCATCAGATATTCAGAGGTGTTTAAACTTAAATTCATCATGGGTTGACGACAGAGGCGCGAGTGGTAATGCGGTCTATGGGTGATTTAAGAATGTTGTTTTCTAATCGATGCACTAGGTAGAAACCAATGAGGGATCAGGCATTAATTAGTTCGTTAAATGTCCAAAATCCGATCGTATCTAATACCGCAAACGTCCCATCATTCCGCTCTTTCAGTTGGGGGATCAGGGGTCGGGATTGTGCTGCGAACATTTTCGTTGATATCCTCCTACAAAACTCTGACACCGATTGATATTTCCCTACAGAGATGAGATGGCAAAGCTGACTAGGAGGTGTGATTAGGACCTAGGGAACCAAAAATGACTTGGGATAAAACTAGACCGTACGATCCCCCTACGTGGTAAGACACGTGGCACGAGACTAGTGGCTTCATTCACTCGTGTCAGTCAGAGTCAGGAATTTATTTACAGCACACGTTTCTAAAACCTAAACCTATCTTGCCTATGCCTGAAAGTGTCAAGGATCGATGTTCGATGATAGACCTACCCAAGTGCTCTCAGATTGGCTCCCTAAAAAAAGTCCCGATGCCAAAAACGCATCAGGGATCAGTGATCGAGGATATCCTTATTGCAATCGAAATGATTTTTGTGATCTTTCTAGATTTCCCCCAATCCCGATAAGGTGCATCAGATCGGCTATCGATGATATCTTTTCGTCCTTTGTTAATGCATGTCTTTCTCGTATTTTCCAGATGTCGAAAGGGATCATCTATCTCTCAGAAATTTATGTGACCAACTTATGTAAACAAAAACCGTCTTTTGCCAACACTGATGAGGATCGACGGTCAACGACTATTATTTTTGTGCGGTTCTTTTACTCACTTGAATTCTTTTCGACACCAAATCTGAGCGCGTTAGGTGCAGTGTTTAGCTGTCGATTCTTAATTCGGGTGTTAAGGTCCTTTAGACACGAGATTTCACAAGTTCAAAATAAACCAGACTTAGGTGATAAGGGACACAAAAACAAAACGATTTCCCAAAAATGAAATCGAGTCAAACGAATGAAGAAACAAGTGGTACCCAAAAGTGACAAAATTTGATAAGGCTTTTAGGGTGTGTTGAGTTCTCAACAAATGGCGACTTACTAGGAGAAAGAAGAATCTTTGTTTCTTCCCTAGGCTTAGCTGATGCAAAATCTAGTTTGGAAGTTGACTGGTCTTTTATCCGAGCCTCTTCTGTCCTTATGTTTGAAATTCCCTGGTTGGTGAATCTGGGTCTGCCTATGGGGTTTCAACCTTTGTTCCACCTTCATTTCCTTTGACCATGACCCATGCCCTCTTTTGACAAGAGTTGAGTAAAGCATTCACTGGCACCAGGCCTTTTAGTTATCATCATTCTCTTTCTATTGTGTTGCTCCGCTGCCAGTGAGTGTCCATAGCCCTAATGAAGTCACCCCAATGTCATAGACCTTTCTCCGCTTCTAGTGAGTTTCCATAGCCCCGATGGAGTTATATGCATACCCTCTCCTACTTTGCACTCTTTTGATATAATTTATTTTATTTCAGTAGAATGCCCTGAGCGAGTGGGAGAGGAGGACGTTGTTGGGCACTTTAATTGTCTAATTGAATGGAAAATCAAAGTGTTCAATATAAATTGTCAACCTAGGGAAGTTTGTTATTTCAAGATAATTCTGCACAGTCTATGCTAGATTATGAAAGCATCTCTAATCCAATTGTATTAGGGAAGTTATTTTTAACAAATCAAACAAACATTATCACTAACACAATTGTGCTGATACAGTTGGAGTGCTACAGATTTAAAATCATAACTGAAATCAAAACTGATAAATCTACAAAAACCATGAATTGCCTACCTTAATCTAACTTTCTAATTTACTTTTGCAGGAAGAAATTCTATACTATTGCTGAAGGGAAATCTACTTATTGCAAGAAGCTACTTCACACTTTTAATTCTCCAAAACAAGATTTTAACCTAATGCAGAAACAAGAAAAGCAGTTCACCAGCCATGTTCAACAACTGACTTCTAATTCTCATGAGACAAGTCTATGTGCATTTACCAAGAAGGAACTAAACTGTAACAATAGTTATATTCATAAATATATAATATTTAAACCATTTGTAATGAAAACAACTAAATCTAGAATTTGAAATAGAGGGGAATCAGTGAGGAAGGTGGGCTCTTTCCTTCTCACTGAATCCACTCAAAAGATACGTTACAGTCTGCTAAAGAAATTCAATCCACTTCTTCATTCAATTGCCAAAAAGATGTCTGTGTACAATAATCGCTCCTTTCTTCAATTCAAGCAAAAATACTAACAACCCTTTACATTACAAAAGCTCTGTTATTTAAAGTTAGAGTCGTTTAGTGTTCAAAAATAGAACAGTCTTGAGAATCCCCGATTCTCAAGCTGTTCGTTAGATATCATTAATACAAAATCTTGAATTCTCCTTCATCAACATCTTGAGCCAGCATTCTAATCAACAGGTGTTGCAACATTCGTATCACAACAGGACTGGTGGCATCTGTTGTAATAGCTTTCGATATTAACAGGCTTATGTCGTAGAAGTTATGTAACAACTTCCAGGATTGATGGGGATCCATTGTAGAAGTCCTGTAACAGCTTCCAGGAATTGCGCATAGCTGTCACAGCAGCGAGTTTCTCAAAGTGGGTTGTTCTAACACTTTGATAATTAGTTAAATTATTTCATGGGTAAAATATGTGAACATTATCAATCAAACATGCTAAGTAAATGAAAACATAAAAGCAAGATGAATAGTTTGTACCTTGGGAAAAAGGGTCTTGGTGCTCATTATAATAGTCATTTAGCTTAGGAATGAGAAGGTTGAATGATCAAAAGGTGAAGTGAAAAAGAGACATTTCAAGGTCCTAACATACCCCCCAACTGAAGACATTGCATGTTCTCATGCAAAATACATTCAAACCTTACTTTGTAACTGAAGTAGATCAGTATCTCCTCTAGTTCAAAATTGTGAAGAGAAATTTCTAAGTGTCGGTAATGAAGAATGCTGTGTCAAAAAGAAAATCTGTTGAGTCAACAATCTGTTTGGGTTCCTTTATGCCCGAGAACAGGATCAATTTGAGTTGCTTGAGTAACAACTCATGAAGAAAACAAAGGTTCTTGTTTGCAAGCTTTTGGTATACCAGGAGCTTATTTATGATGATGAGATCTCCTCTGTTTTACTGATTTTTGTGTAGCAGGAAGTCCATGTTTAGTCTTGATTGATACATTTGCTGGTCATGTAGAAATTGGAACTTTGACTACCTCATATCCCACCTCATAGTAAATGTTTCCACACTCAAAACACATGAGTTCTTTGTTTCTGCCCAAAACAGCTTTTGTCAGTGCTAGGATGTCCATGGTTATCCCCTCTGGATTCTTCTATCGGGTAGCTACCACCTCTTGTTTCAAGGTTTTTAATTCTACCTTGAGGTTAGCATTCTCTATTATCAGTGCATCGATCCTGGAATTTTTTGTATTCTTGATCTTTTTCTCTATTTGGGCAAACAATTGGGCAAGTGGTACATCCTCAGCATGCTGTGGAGCTGATTCTTGTGTAACAACAGTGTCCGTCAGGACTGGTTCTTGTGGATCAGTCTTGACATGGAAAGTTGGTGCTTATGGAACATCTGTGTCTGTTAGGACTGGTTCTTGTGGAGTAGTCTCGACATTGTTGGTTTATTCCAATATTACTAGCTCTGGTAGGACAATCTTCTGTGGAGCAACAAGTTTTGGTGTAACAACTGTATCTGTCAGGACTGGTTCTTGTGGATTAGTCTCGACGTGGAAAGTTAATTCTTGTGGAATTGTCCCTGCATCAACCATAGGGAATAATGGACGAAGAATAGGAACGACTTGCTCCATATCTTGTCTTCCAATTGCAACTTTGACAGATCTGGTGGACCTGGATTTTCTCCCGGGTAAAGTAGAAATGAAAGTAGTGGTTTGCTTCTTCGTTGCTGGAGGAGGAACATGTTTTTGTTCCTCAAGCACACAAGGAGGATATTTTGTTATACTAGGGTCTGTGATGATCTGAATATTGTCAACGGACATGGGATGCACATAATCATCAGGCAACATCGATGATTTTGCTGCAAATTGAGTACATTCATTTTGAAAGGAGAAGATAGTTTCCTACAGTTCTGGGCATAAGGTAAAACCTGCTATTCGTACCCCTGGAGAATTCTCTGTTGCAGCAGTCAAAGGGTTCTGATTTGATGTTGTTCCAATTTGATCAATGGATCTCCGAGGTTTTCCTTTGAAATTCTGCAACTTTCCCCCATGGCTTTGGTAAGGAATTGATGTCTACACCTCTGCCCTTGGTTTGAACTTGCTCAGTGTTGACGAGGAACCCCTTCTGTGCATCCGGGAGATGTGTTTTTCTGTTAAACCATCGGTCTCCTGTTCTTAACAACCTTGTTACAACAACAATTCTTGTTTCTGTTACTGGAATCCTCACCCCATTCACCATTGAATACCCTTTAGTAAGATTTTGACTAAACTCCAATACCTCATCCTCACTAAACTCTTTCAACTTCTTAAAATACGATATCCAGTTGACCTGAAGAAATATATGGTAGGCCTCTAGGTGTAGCAACAAACTATCCAGAGTTGAGGGTTCATGTCTCACAGCTGATCCTCCCATGTTGTTTCTTGAGAGTCACAGGCACGTAGAAGGAGAAACTATCACCTAAATCAGAGACACAATAGGCTCGAACGTGGTTTGTAGAGAGAATACAATGTCTTAGTTAAAATAAGTGTGGGTGGAAAGGTGGTGGAGGTGTGTATAAACTTCAAAATGAATGGCTAGATTTACATTCCCNCCCCCCCCCCCCCCCCAACTAAGCGGATTGGCTCCAAGTGTAACTGGTTAGTAAATAGGAAATCATGCTTTTATATCTTCATTACTTTAACACGTAGGATTAATCATGTACCTCAAATCTTACCTTACATAATGACTTGTCGGAGTAACCGCACAATCCAACCGCCGTCAGAATGGCACATAATAGCTAGCATGATGAAGGATTGTGAGAGAAATGACAGCTTGTGCAGAGTCGTAGTCCTTACTGTAGTGAGCCATCTGGATATCGTCGAATGTGAAGTTACGTCATAATGAAGAAACACTTTTAGATAGAAAGCATCAATATTGTCTAATCTGTGGTGTTGTTGCATGAAAGATTGGAGGGCTGGAGCTGCAACATCGGCAAAAAGAAAGAGTGAAGTGGAAAGAAAGAACAACAGTAATTAGTGTATCAGGAGGTTCTTTTTCAAAAATGTCAGAGGTAGGTGTAACAACATTGAGATCGGCCAATTTATCGGAAGAAGGTGTAACAACATTGAATGTGGTCAATTCATCAGAAAAAGGTGTAGCAGCATTGAAATCGGCCAATTCATCGAAAAAAGGTGTAACAACATTGAAATCGGTCAATTCATCGGAAAAAGGTGTAACAACATTGAAATCGGCCAAATTCTACCTTACTTTGATTCTAGGGAGTTTTTCAACTTCCATGAACTCATCATTTCCTTCTGTTCATCAATCTACCTGCACACACATAATTGATTGATACCTTTTAAGGCTTCATTAGCATAGTAAAGAAAATAGAAAAATTTCAACTAAAAACAGAGAAATGCAAATTTTGCTGAGATTATTTATATACAAAGTCTGAGAAAAGGAAGTCCTAAAGTTCAGAAGGGGAAGGAGCAAGCTCCTTTCCGTTTAAGATTTGATAATCTGTATCAGCTATACAACTAGTTTTGAATTCTGTCTTGGACAGTGGACGCTGATACAGACGCAGGCGATGATCATTTGCATGTAACTGTGTATTGGATCCATCAATAGTAATCAACTAGACTGTCCCATTGGGAAAGACTGTGTCTACCTCGTAAGGCCCTAGCCATCGTGTACACAACTTACCTTGAAATTCCTTAAAGCATGAATCATACAATAGAGCCCAATCTCCTTTCTGGAATAATTTCTTCTTAATGATTCGGTCATGCCATTTTGTTCTTTGTTGTTGAATCACTATGGTTTGATGGATGGCATCCAAACGCTTTTCATCAAGCTCATTGAGCTGCTGCAGTCTGGCTTTCTGTGCAATAGTCAAGTCAAGGTTGACTGCTGATGTAGTTCTTAAGGTTTTGATTTCAAATTCAATGAGAAAAACAGGGCTTTTTCCATATACCAACTCGTAAGGAGAAAAACCAGTTGTTCTCCTCCAAATAGTTCGGTAAGCCCATAGAGCTTCATGCAATTTGTTAGACCAATCCTTACGATTTTCTCTCACTATTTTAGTAAGAATGGCTTCGATAACTTTGTTGGTGCTTTCCACTTGGCCATTGCCTTGTGGATGGTATGGAGAAGCTATTCTATGTAAAACATGATATTTACTGAGTAGAGCTTCAAATTTATGTGATGTGAAAGGGGGTCCTCCATCAGTGACTAGTTCTCTAGGAATGCCAAACCTAACAAATATATTTTCAAACAAGAATGCTAAGAAAACCTCTTCTGACGCTCTGATAAGTTCTTTTGCCTCCACCCACTTGGTCATGTAATCTGTATAGACCAATATATAGACTTTCTGATTGGAAGGTGGGTGAATGGGTCCTAAAAAATCCATGGCCCATCTCTCAAAAGGCTCTAACACTACCTGAGGCTCGAGTGGCATCTTGTCCCTGTGAGTTGGCCGACCCATGCATTGGCAACTGTCACAAGCTTGGACATAATTCTTGGCATCTTGAAATATGTTGGGCCAATAATAGCCCATCCTTAAAATTTTATGCCCGATCCTTTTTACAGAAAAATGACCCCCATAAGGGCCATCATGGAAAGCTTTCAACAAATCATAAACCTCATCATCCCTCACACATCTCCTAATTTCTTGGTCCAGGCCTGTGTAGAAGAGGTATCCTCCTATCCAACTGTACCTGGCACTCTTTTGAATAATTTTCCTTCTTTCCCTAGGAGATAGATGTGGAGGTACCTTCCTTGCAACCAGATAATTAACAATGTCTGCATACCAAGGTGAGTGAGCAGATACTACAAACAAATGTTCATCAGGAAAGGAATCGTCTATAGGTGAATTACCATCATTTATATGTAATCTCAAGAGAAAATCAACAACCACATTTTCTTTTCCTGGTCTATCCACTATAGTGATGTCAAATTCTTGCAATAGTAACAACCATCTTGTCACTCAGGCATTAGTAATAGGTTTATTCATTAGATATTTTATGGCTGTATGATCAGTATGAATAAAAGTTGGATAACCAGTTACATAATGCCTAAATTTATTGATTGCATATACTACTGCCAAGAATTCCCTTTCAGTAGCTGTGTAATTTAACTTAGTAGGAGCCATGTTCTTTCTTATATAGTAGATAGCATAGGTTTCTTTGTCCTCTTGTTGCCCTAGTACTGCACCAAATGCAGTGTATGAGGCATTTGGAGAAATCTGAAAAGGCAGATCCCAATTGGGCCTTCTCAAAATGGGAGTTGTGGACAATCTTTGTTTAAGATATGCAAAAGACAATTCATAATCCTCAGTCCAATGAAAGTTAACATCTTTTGTTAGTAAGAAAAACAATGGAGAGGCAAGTTTAGAGAAATTTTTAATGAATCTCCTGTAATACCCAGCATGTCCTAAAAAACTTCTTACCTCTTTCTGAGTTGATGGAGTTGGAATGTCCAAAATTACCTGGATTTTGGCTGGATCTACCTGAATCCCTGCATAAGAGATGAAGTGTCCCAACACCACCCCTTTGCGCATCATCATATGGCACTTTTCTGTACTTAAAGAAATATGACACTGTCTACATATTTTGAGTACTTTTTCCAGATTAGACAAAGCATCTTCGAAATTAGTCCCATAAGGTGTAAAGTCATCCATGAATATTTCCATACAGTCATTCACCATATCAGAGAAAATACCAATCACAACTCTCTGGAAAGTGGCTGGTGCATTACACAAGCCAAATGGGAGAACCTTGTAGGCAAATGTTCCCCAAGGGCTGGTAAAGGTGGTATTATCTTGGTCTTGTGGGGCAATTTGTATCTGGTTATAGCCACTGAATCCATCTAGGAAAGAAAAATATTTTTTTTTGGCTAAGTTATCTAAAACCTGATCCATAAATGGCAGAGGGAAATGATCCTTCTGCATTGCCTTATTCAGGGCTCGATAGTCCACACACACTCTCCACTTACCATTATTTTTAGGCACAATAACCAATGGTGATACCCACTCACTGTTTGATATAGGATAGATGAATCCGGCGTTGAGAAGTTTCTGAAGTTCTTCTTTAACATTTTTTTTAAGGTTTGGGTTCATCCTCCTTTGCGATTGGCAAATGGGTCGACATTCTTATTTGATGTATATATGGTGGGTGCATATCTCAGAGGGGATGCCTTTCATATCCATGTAATCCCATGCAAATGCTTCTTTATGTTCAATCAGTAAATTCATCAGTCGATGAGTTTCAATGCTGGAGAGATCGGGATTGATGTTCAAGGTTTTTCCAGGTTTGATTTCCACAACGACGCTCTTGGAACTGATTTTAGGAAATAATTCAGCTGTTGTTGTTTCATCATTTGTTGTTACAACGTTTGCTGTTACAACGACTGTTGTTACAGCTGAATCACTCTGATTGTCAGCAGTTTCTGAGAACATTTCTGAGTTCATCTCTTCCTGGGCCATAGGGTCAAAGACTCTGATCAATTGGTGGTGCATGTGTTGTGTAACAACAGAGGGGTCACAGATAAAATAGTTTATTAACTCATCCTCTGTCTCATCCTTGAAACTCAGGGCCTTTCCTATAGTTAGTACATGTAGAGCACTTTCAGCCTCAGTGTCCATCCATAGAGAGTTTTTAGGTTCTGCACTGGGTGTAGCATGAGGATACAGGGTAAGTTTTTTTGTGTCGTAACCATCAGAGATGGTCATAGAACCATATCGACAACCTATGAAGGCGTCAGCTGTGGCTAACCATGGTCATCCCAGAATTAGAGGATGGCCTCCCAGACTGGATTTGGGATGCAACACGACAAAATTAGCAGGATACTCCCATGAGTCTACTGAAATAACTAAATCATCGATTACTCCTTCTGGTCTGATGGTAGAGAGATCAACTAATTCTAGAACAGTAGGAGTAGGTTAGATTTTTGTTTCGAGTTGCAACAACTGTGTAGTTTCTATTGGCATGATGTTAATTGCTGCCCCTAAATCAACTAGTACATGCGAAATAAATGTCTGTTCAATTTTAACTGTGACAGTAGGGTTTCCTGGGTCACCATATTTAATAGGTGGAGTTTTGCCTAGCATTAGCTCAGACAAATCCCCCACTACATGCACTGTGAGGGGATCTTTGGGTTTTCGTCCAGGTTTTCTGATACAAAGATCCCTCACAGTCTTGGCATAAATAGGGACATCCCTTATTTCTTGCAGTACTGGAATGTTAACGTGCATATTTTGCAATTCTCCAAGGAGATTGAAAGATGGTAATTCCACAGGCTTGGTAATTTTTAGTCTTTCAGGGAATGGTGGGTCTGCTGATTCTAGAATGGGTTGGTCAATTTATTTTGTATCAGCAGATGGTCTCTCCCCTGATTCCTTATCTGATTCTGAAGATGGAGCATCTTCAACTATTGGCTCAACTATTCTCCCTGATCTTAAGTTTATTTCATCGCAAGGCATAGGAGTAATAGATAAGTCTGGCACATTATGTATGTCTATGTTCTGAACAACATTATTATTTGGGTTTGGGTTAGGTTTCACAGGCATCTGAGGTCATAAGGGAGGATTGTTTGGTGAGTTATTGGGAGGAAATTGCAGCTGTTGCTGCTAGTATGGGGGTTGGAACTATTGTTGAAAGAAGTTCGGTTGGTGTTGGCTTTGATAACTAAGTTGTTGTTAAGGACCTCTCTCGTATGGGTTCCATTGCCCATAGTGATTCTGTTGTTGGGGCATAGGTAACCATGCATTGGGATCCTAATAAGAGGGTGGCATTTGATTTAGAGGGGGGGCATTTGACTGGCCATATGGTAGCTGATTATTCCAATAATTAAATGCTAGAGGAGAGAATTGAGAATTCATACCTTGACCTCTTGGCTGCCATTGTCTCCTTTGTGTGATCAGATAGACAGCCTCTTCTTCCTCATTAGTTGCCTTCATTGATGCTTTTACACCTGGTAGAGAAGGACATTGGTCAGTGGCATGGTCTTATTCACAAATAAGGCATACCTGGACACTGTTTAGTGGGCACTCCCTTGGTGGATGTTTCTTCCTGCATTTTGGACAGAAAATGAATAATACTTGCTCTAGTTCTTCTTGTTTCTATTTGACCTGCAAAGTATCCATTCGTGAGGAAAAAGAGTTAATCATCTCTGTTTTGAAACTTTCTAACAGATTACCTATTTCTACTCTTGTTGCTCCTCCATTTGCTGATTTCTGTACCCTTGAAAAAGTAGTATTCTTGGTAGCTGGCTTATTCCTTGTAGATCCTCGAGAACATATTTTGCAGAGGTCTACAATGTCCTCATAGGATTCCTTAGATATATCTCCTTTTCCAAGCATATTCATCATATCTAAACAATCTTCTCTAACTCCTTTTAGCAAAATGATTTTTAGAATGTCCTTACTCACATCCAGATGGCCATACCATTGTAGATTGTATTGGAGTCTCTCCAGAAAGTCTTCAAGGGTCTCGTCCTCCTTCTGTGACATTTTGAACAACACCTCCTTCTGTATTCCCTTGTTCGACAGTAGTCTTGGTATTTGTGTAGGAAAAACTACCTCATTTGTATCCATGTTGAAATGTTTTCCCCTCCAAGGCTCATGAACCATCTTAACGTATTTCCTTTTAATGTGGCTGGAAACAGTTTAAGCTTCTGCACAGTGGTAGTGTAGTCATAGATTCTACACAAAATGTCAAATTCAAACAAAAACTCATCCGGATCTTCAGTAGATAATCCATGAAAATTTGGGAGAGCCGAGAGAGGTATGTTTTTCATAGGAGCCATCCCTCGTGCGGGAGCATCAGAAATAGGAAACCAGGGTAGAGATAGTGTTTTCATTGTTTACCTGATCCTCATTGTTCTGTGGATTCTCTTGGTAGAGCTCTTCTTCATTATCTCCTTGATTCTCCATATGTGCTCTCTCCCTCCACTCAATATGAACAGTGTCCCACTCTTCCTTAATGACTATCCGACCATTGATCTGATAAATAACTTCTTCTAGGTTTTCACGGTTCCAGGCTATACTTCCTTGATCCTCAATGTTATCCAGTGTTTCTTGCTGATTTGTTGGTGACAAATCTTCAGCTTCGCTTTCAACTACAACTTCAACTTCATCCCTTGATGAGAATGATGTTTCGAGAGGGGTTGTTTCTGCTGACTGCAGATCACATCCTCTTGGAGGATTGGCAGGGTGAACAATGGATCTTGAAGAATAATCTGCTCTGGCTATAATCTCATAAACAATGGTCTGTCTTCCCAATATGTTAGGATTTCTTCCTCCACGTCCTTTGGTGCCTGTAATGTTAGTATTTTGGGGGGTTCGTTCTCATGTTTGGTGATTCATGCAGACTATTCATTCCTAAAAATAAAATAAAAAAAATAGTGTGTTTACCCAAATCTACAATTATCTTCTCCAGCAACGGTGCCAAAATGTTGGGCACTTTAATTGTCTAATTGAATGGAAAATCAAAGTGTTCAATATAAATTGTCAACCCAGGGAAGTTTGTTATTTCAAGATAAGTTTGCACAGTCTATGCTAGATTATGAAAGCATCTCTAATCTAATTGTAGTAGGGAAGATCTTTTTAACAAATCAAACAAACATTATCACTAACACAATTGTGCTGATACAGCTAGAGTGCTATAGATTTAAAATCATAATTGCAATAAAAACTGATAAATCTACAAAAACCATGAATTGCCTACCTTAATATAACTTTCTAATTTACTTTTGCAGGAAGAAATTCTATACTATTGTTGAAGGGAAATCTACTTATTGCAAGAAGCTACTTCACACTTTTAATTCTCCAAAACAAGATTTTAACCTAATGCAAAAGCATGAGAAGCAGTTCTCCAACCATGTTTAATAACTGACTTCTAATTCTCATGAGACAAGTCTATGCGCATTTACCAAGAAGGAACTAAACTGTAACAACAATTATATTTAGAAATATCTAACAGTTAAACCATTTGTAATGAAAACGACTAAATCTAGAATTCGAAACAGAGGGGAATCGGTGAGGAAGGTGGGCTCTTTCTATCTCAGTGAATCCACTCAAAAGATAGGTTACAGTCTGCTAAAGAAATTCAATCCACTTCTTCATTCAATTGCCAAAAAGATGTTTGTGTACAATAATTTCTCCTTTATTCAGTTCAAGCAAAAATACTAACAACCCTTTACATTACAAAAGCTCTTTTATTTAAAGTCATAATCGTTCAGTGTTCAAAAATAGAACAGTCTTGAGAATCCCCGATTCTCAGGCTGTTCTTTAGATATCATTAATAAAAGATCTTGAATTCTCCTTCATCAACATCGTGAGACAACATTCTAATCAGCAGGTGTTGCAACAGTCGTATCACAATAGGACTGGTGGCGTCTGTTGTAACAACTTCCGAGATTAACAGGCTTCTGTCGTAGCAATTGTGCAACAGCTTCCAGTATTGATGGGCATCCGTTGCAGAATTCCTATAACAACTTCTAGGAATTGCGCATAGCTGTGACAACAATGAGTTTCTCGAAGTGGGTTGTTCTAACACTTTGATCATTAGTTAAATTATTTCATGGGTAAAATATGTGAATGGTATCAATCAAACATGCTAAGTAAATGAAAACATAAAAGCAAGATGAATAGTTCATACCTTGGGAAAAAGGGTCTTGGTGCTCATTATAATAGTCATTTAGCTTAGGAATGAGAAGGTTGAATCATCAAAAGGTGAAGTGAAAAAGGGACATTTCAGGGTCCTAACAGATGTCTGCTATTTGCAAAATGAGATGGTTAAGGTGAATTTTCACTTGCTCTGTCTTGAGGTACATGTGGTCCTTTCTAGTTTACCATCTTTCCCTTGAGGTTTTACCAAAACACCAGGTGGACACTTCATCACTTTTCCACGGTTGTTTATTTTCATAGGTTAGATACAAAACTCCTTCAAAACAACCACAATTCTCCCAACACTTCTTGTGTTGTATGTAAGCATGAGTTAGGGACAAAGTTTGTCATATTGCATGAACTGAGGTCAACCAATGCCTTGTGGAACACAAACTTCAAAGCGCAAAAAATACTATAACAAAAAATATATAAAATGAAGGACTGAGCAATTAGCCTACTTAAAAACAAGATATCATGAAAACACACTTTTATTTTTATTTTTTAACAAAAATATTGTTTTAGGGCTTGGTCGTTCACCAGAAGGGCATCAGGTTACCCCCTCAGATTTTGCAATCGATACGTGCCTATCCCAAGTTTATCAGCTATATAAAGAGGTCTGAGCTATAGATTTTGAAACTTCAAATGTTTTCCCTTTGCTTCATTTGCCCTATCCCATTTCAAAACTAAGTCTCCTACTTCAAAATTATTCTCTTTAGATTTGTGTTTGTCAAACCATCTTTTGACTGTCTGTTGATGAGAAATGAACTTAGATTTTTATTTTTACCTTTCTTCTTCAAGCATGAGGAGGGTATCAATTCTTTGTTGAATCACTGATGAGGGCTCTCCTCTAGAACCCTGATCAAGATGAAGAGATGGAAGATACATCCCATCCGGGAGAATGGCTTCTTGTTCGTATACCAAAAAGTATGGGGAATTCCCTATAGATTCCTGGGGCGTTACCCTATCATCCCATAAGGCGTTATGAAGTGAATTATGCCAATTCCTCTGATTGTATGCAACTATTTTCTTTAATATCCTCACTAGATTCTTCTTGGTTGATTATGCCACTCCGTTCCCTTATGGATAAAAGTTTGCAAAGTATCTGATTATGATTCCTTTGTCTAGAGTGAACACTGTTAAAAGGGTGGAAGAGAAATACGCGACATTATAAAAAAATAATGAAAGACATACCGAACCTTGTGATCAATTGTTGTTCTATGAATTGGATTACCATCTTTTCGTTTGTATGAGTCAGAGGGATGGCCTCTGCCCATTTCATGAAATAGTATGTGGCAATCAGTATGTATCTATTCTTCTTTGAATAACTTGGTGTAATTTATCCTATGACGTCTAACCCCCATTACTTGAAAGGTCTGGAAATGACCACAGGTTGAAGTGGGACATCTGCTCTCTTTTCCCTCCCTGTGCTCATTTGACATGTTTTACAGTTTCTAGCGTGTGTGTGGGCATCTTTAAACATAGTAGGCAAATAATAGTCGGCTCTCAGTATCTTGTGAGCGATGGTATTCCCTACAAAGTATCCTCCCACAAGACCATCATGGAGCTCCTTCAAAACTTTGTCTACGTCTTCTCGTTCGATACATATTAAAAGTACCCCATCAAAATTAATGAGGAAGAGCACCAAATTTATAAGATGATATCGTGTCGATTTTAGTTTGAGAGCTCTCCTTTCCTTAAATTTTATGTTTTCTGGGAAAGTCCCATGGTGTAGGAGATAAGATAATTTTCCATACCAAGACTCTTGCCCTGGGGATACATATGAAGCTTCACTATACCATAATGCTAATTCATTCTCCCACACAGGGTCTTCATTTACTTGATCCCGGGCTTCAACTGCCAGTTTACATAATCCTTGTCCCTTAACCAGTTTGGCAGGTTTTATATCGATATCAAATTCTTGGACCACTGCCATCTGGTTCGCTCTTCTTTCCCCCATCTCCTGCTGAGTGAATAGGGATCAGAATGCGGGATGAGGCACAATGACTTTGGTGTGGTTCTTTAGGATGTAAGATCTGAAGTGTTTCACTACCTTGTGCATCGCATAAGCCTACTTGTATATAGCATGGTAATTCATCTTGGACCCTTGGATATTAGTCCTCATAAATGAGACAGGGGCCTCATTGTTGTCATCATCCTTCTAAGTCAATATTGCAGCTAACGATTGGTCGAAGGTGAAAGTGTAGAGGAAGAAATATTTGCTAAAGTCGGGACTTCACAACATTGGATCTTGAGATATTTCCATCTTAATATTATTGAAAGAAATTTTCCGTTCATCATCCCACTTAAATTCAACATCTTTGCGGATCATCTTCTGTAAGGGTTTGATAGTTTCAGCAAAATCAGAGGTGAAATTTCTCACAAAATTGATTTTCCCAAAGAAGGATTGCATAGCCTTTTTGTTGTGGGCTAATGGAAGCTGAGCTATAGCTCTAATTCGTTATGGGTCTATGCGAATTCCTTCTTGAGATATAATATGACCTAGTAGTTTCCCTTCCTCAACACCAAAGATAGTTTTCTTAGGGTTTAAGGATATATCGTATTTCCTACACCTTTCGAAAATCTGGGTTAAGTGTTGGATGTGATCTTCTCTATTCTTTGAATACACAATCACGTCATCCAAATAAACTACTACACATTTTTTGATTAGTCCCCGAAACGCTACATCCATGGCCCTTTGGAAGGTTTCCCATGCATTGATTAACCCAAAGGGCATGCGTTTATAAGCAAAGGTTCCCCACTTGGTCCGAAAGGTAGTTTTCAATTAGTCTTCCTCTGAAACTAGAACTTGGTTATGACCTGAAAAACCGTCCAGCGAGGAGAAAATCTCAAAACCTGACACGGTCTGCAAGAGTTTCTCCATCGATGGGACTGGGTAGTTTTCCTTTTCTGATACTCTGTTGAGGTTTCTAAAGTCTACACACAGATGGATCTCCCCAAAAAATTTCCTGATAGGAACCAAATTTTCTACCCATGTAGAGTGTCTAACCTGGAAGATAATTTTAGCATCTAGTAATTTCTTCAACTCCTGACACATGAGAGGCTCCAGAGATGGGTGGTACTTCCAGATATTTTGTTGGAAGGATTTTACTCCAGGTTTTAACGGGATTGTGTGTTGAATGATACGAGTATCATAAGTCTTCACATCTCGGTAGGACCATGCGAAAGAATCTTGATATTCTCTGAACAATTTGAGATAGGAATTCCTTTCTTATTTAGATACTGTTTTTCTGAGATTTATATTCTTAGGGTTTTCTAGGGTTCCCAGGTTTATAGTCTCGTACATGGGGTAGGAAATCCCTGTCTTTGTGTTTTTTGACCCTTTAAATATTTCTCTCAAGTCAAAAAGGTTTTCTAAATTGGATACCCCTTTCGATATCATGTGAAACCTGGGTTTGTTAGTTGATTGATCTGTTTCAACTCTTTGTACATGGGGATTGGTTTCTACTAATTACTCCTGAAATATTTCATTGTCAATAGCCAAATGTTTAAAATTTTCCTGATTGGTTGAGAAATTTATGATTTGTTCATATCCTTCAAAGACCTTCCAGTTAGAAATATTGTTGGGTATCAATGGTTTGTAGAGTAGCTCTAATGTGAACTAGGAGGCTTCATTGTATTCTAAAGGGGATAACCTTGAGGCAGTGGTGGCCAGGGATTCAACAAGAGTGTTCTTTGTTCTGGGGATCACTGTAATGTTGATGGCTTCAAAATGTTCTATTAGTCTGTACACTTCCTGTTGATAATTACTTGCATGGGGAGAGTTGCAGTGTATAGTGTTCCTTACTTTCCTAACGATGATTTCAGAGTCTCCAAAAAACTTTAGTGCTTTAATGTTTAATTCTATGGCTTTCTTTAGCTCTTGCACTAAAGCTTCATACTCAACGATCTTATTAGTGCATTCAAATTCCAGTATGCATGACAAGAAATTTCGTTTACCTTTGGGATCAATGAGGATACACCCCACCCCTGATCCTTCTTGAGATTTAGATCTATCAAAGTATAAGGTACAAACTTGCAAGAAAAAAACGTCAGTTTTTTCATGCTTACTAACTTCTCCCTTTCCCCTTATTTTGCTTGGGGTTTCCAACAGAGGTTCTTGACAGAAGAGGGTTTCTTCCATCACTGTTGGTACATTCTCTTGAAAATTAATTTTGGAGTTTTGAGTCAGAGGAACATCATATGGGAGAGGAGAGAAATTACCGAAGTCAGAGTCGCACGAGTAGTTGCCTAGCACGGGGAAATTTGCCGAAGAGGGTTCGTTGAGGGCTTCTAAATCGGTGATAGTATGTTTGAGATACCTTTACCTATCGATCCTAATCATATTTGTGTGTCCCTTTAATGGAAACCAAAGGTGAGCTCAATCTGTGCTAAAGTATCCATTCAACTTCTCAGACCAATCTTGACTAAGTAGCAATCCATAAGATTATGATATATCTACCACAATGATGTCAATTAGTTGAACAAATTTAGGGTGTGTTGCCATTATGATCATGGCATCCTTGAGTTCTCCCATCAGTTTCACCTAGGTTCTGTCTAATTATATCACATGTTTATCGCTCTTAAGAGGGATTGCGTTTAATTTATTGCAGATAGATAATGGCATAACATTAGAGGATACTCCCGAGTCAACCAAACAATTATGAAGGTTTCTGTTGAAGACTTCAAATGTAAAGAGGAAAGGTGGAACAAAAGGCTTTCCCTTTTTATCTTCAAAGCAATCGTTTACAGTTGGCTTATTTCTTAGATCTGTGAAGGTAGGATTTTCTCCTTGGCCAGTTCTTGTTATAAGAGTTTCTACTGACTTTAAATTTTGTAACAGAAAGTCCTTATGCTGGGGAATTCTACACATGTCCATGACTGATATATTTTCCTTCAATTGTTTCAAATATTTTACTATGTTGTAGTCTATCTTGGGTGATTCTCATGTATGGATGTTTATAGGGTTTCGTCAGGAGACAAAAGGTTATTTTGGGTGATTGGACATTGGTTTTCCTCCTGAGGTTTGGGAAATATTAAGGTCATTTGAGACAAGCTGACCCCTACTTCACATTTGCATCACCAAGACCTCAACGGGTGGTTCTTGAACCTCAAATAGATCATCGGAAGACATCGGTAGGTCAGGGTCCCAAAGAAGCATGGTTGTTTCTTCCAGTGGGTCAACTTCTTCCTGATCAATAATATTCATTGTTGAGCCGCTTGATTGTTTGGTAAGGGAAACTTCATCTAGGAAATGATTGACCATCAAATTCATGGCATGCACCCATTGTGGACAATCTCTTTCAGAATGTTTCTCCTCGTGATAGGTACAGAAAGAGTTGGATGCTACATTCCCCAGGTCGATGATTAAGTTGGTTGGGGTAGGGTCAATTGCTTTGAACGATGGGTTCATTTTAAAAAATGGTTTATAGGGCCTTTGGCCTTGGTTTCCTTCCCCTACACTTCTTTTCATGTCTACGATTTCATTTGACAACTTCTTTATCATCCATTGTAAGTCTTCTATGTCTCCACTTCCCTTTTCGGGACCTTGTTCTGTTTCCTTCCCTAGGGGCCTGGTCAACAAGAGTCCTCTCCTAGGTGGAGGCTAAAATTCCTTCTTAACTAATGAGATATGGCCCTCTTTACATCCCTTCATTTGGAACTCTATTGTCTTGGCTTCCTCAAAATTATCAGCTAAGGTCGTTTTGGCAGCCCTCTTCACAAACATGGAAATGGAAGCAGGGAGAGCATTAGCATATACTTCGATTTGAAACTCCTGAGTGGGTTTAGCTTCAGGTTGAATTTTTTTTAGGATAGTACTGAATTGATTGAAGTCTTTAACCTTCTCCTTTGAACTCATGGTGGTGACGAACAACTCAACCATCAAAGCTCCTTTAGTGGTTTCTTCTGCAAATTTATCTAAAACATCCTTTCGAAACTTTGTCCAACTAGTTATGGACCCTACAGGCAAGTTAAAATACCAAGTGGAGGCTGAATTCTCAAAAGTATAGGGTAAAATCTTGCATACTATGTATTCATGTTGGACATTCATTAGTCTAATAACTAGTATGAATTTTTTGATATGGTCTTCCGGCAATCCTGAGGTTTTAGGGTCAAATTTAGGGAGTAAATTTTTTGGATGTTGGGGGAGGTTATGTATTCATCCAGGGATGGCCAAAGCATCTATGGCCAACCAAGATTGATTATTCTGAGGTGGGTTTCCCCTTTCTTCATTATGATCATTGTTATCTTCCATGTCGTCTGACTCCGAAACTAAGCGTTCCGAGTTAAACCCTTCCTCGTCAGAAAAATTGTCGGGCTCAGAGCAGTTACCTGCTAGTGTTTCGGGGATCAGGTTGAGGGGATGTTCGATCTCGGTGAGGGAGAAATCTATCAGGTCTTCTACTGTGTGGACAAAAATCTAGTCAGGAGTGTGGACCTCTGGTCTGCTTGTTTTCTATGAGGGAGTAACAGAGCTAAGGGTAGTGCTCCAATTTTTCGAGCGTAAGCTCTTGTGATTCTTCTGAACTCATTCAACTCCTCGTGGGGAGGAGAGTAAGGTATTTCAGGGAAAAAATGCTCTTCCTCTTGTTGGGGTGAGCTACTCATTTCAGGAGTACTCAGTGTATGTGGGTTGTCTTGAGAATGACTATCCATGCATGTGGGCTTTTTTGAATCTGTAGGTTGTATGGAATATTATACTAGGAATATTGTTATCCATTCATTCATTTAGGCCCTACTTGTAGCGCCAATTCTGTTGAGGGGTATTAAATCCCTTTAACTCAACAACATGAACCAAACCTACCACCGAGGCCCAATTAGACTCTGTAGCATTTAATAGTGGAATGGTTCTCCAGATCTTGAGATCCGGCCAAATAATTGATGGGATTTATGTAGTGATTTACAGGATATTTTCTTGTGAAAACTCCTCCTTCAGTTCGAACATTCACTTTTTTATATTTTCTCTTATAAGTGGGTCTGATAAAGGATAAGTGTTGGTATAAATTAGTTGGGTAAAGAAAAATGGGGAAAACTTAACTACTGAAGAAGGTCGAGTTGAGGATAACCCTCGCGCTCAAGCATGCAGACAATGATTCTTACACCTTTGACAAGCCTTGTACTAATACATCAACTTGTTGGTATTTCAATTATTGACTAAGATACAATTATTGGAAGAGAACATGTAATAAAATGATGGAAATAAAAATAGTTTCCTTAGCTCTAATCACTAATCACACATTAAAAAAATGATTTGTTTTACATCATTAGAGATAAGAATTATAAAAATATTGAGTAAGATAACTTATCAACAGATTCATAAAATCTTACTCATTACAGCATTCATTCATGAGACAAATTCAAAAGTAATTTCTCCTTAGATCCAATCATACACGCCTTTGATGAAAACAAAAGTTTATCTTGGGTCCTAAACATGACTTCTCAATTAAGGTAGTTTAGAAGTAGTTCCTTACAATTCCAAAAATGAGGGTCTTTGCAAAAACCATCGACCTATTCTAAAAGGTTAACCCTCTTATTTATAACAAATTATTATCTAAAAATAGTTATCAAAGGTGCAAGCTAAGTAAAAAAAACATCGCCACATGGTTCTTTCATCTCTCTATATTCTAAGAGTCATAAAATGGTTTTACTTAAGTGGATGACTCTTCTCATACTCTGACCATTTGAAAAAGAGTTCCTCGCCTGTGTTGGCATACATGAATCTATGTTGGTCCATTGAGGCTGAACGAATCTCTTTTATATCCACTGCTCAAGCTCGATACTTGTCTACTTTATCACTTTATTGTTGTAATACTGCTTGAGCCTTGATTGGGTGCTCCATGAATCGTTGTACTTGACTTGGCGCCATGTTTTCCACCTTTTCTATCTCTTCAATCCACGATGAGTCTTGTTATGCATGTTGTTTGACTATGTCATGCAAGTCGACAAAGTCCTTGGGTAAGCCAAACTCTGGAAGACTGATGTCTCTCATCACCCGATGGATCTTGGTCCAACTTCTTTCACAATCGACCCATTTCTCTTGAATCTCCTGCTGAGGTTCTTGGGCCATCTTTTCCCATTATTCAACTGATTTACTTATGCGATCGATGCTGTTATCCCGAAGCACCCGAATTTTGTGCTCTTTGGCGTCTCAGCCCTTTTGAACCGCGTTGATGTAATCAATTATTTGCACCGCTTGGTGGGTATTCTCATACCATATTTCCATGTATTTTCACGTCACTAGCGCCATGAAGGTGTCTTGTTGGAATTCAGCTATCCTTGCAGTGAAAAGGTGCCACTCACTTGTGAATTTTTTGTAGGCATATTGAAATTTGCTTCTCAAGAATATCATGGCCTATGTGGAGTCCCGATAGTATTTCGCCAATTGGCGCAGATGCTCCAACTCCTTTAGTGCAATAGACATATCCTCTTCATCTTTCCTTGCTTTGTCCAGGGTGGCATCCGTGATTTCCATTCCTGCACCAATAATCTCGGACGTCTTAGCATGCTCTGTACTGATCAATTTCTCCTCCGTGGTGATGAGGATGGAACTGTACAGAGTAAGACTCATTTTCTTAGTGGTTCTCTTCATGATGGATTTCCTCTTTCGGTTGTAGGCGATGGCTTGTATATCGACGACCTCATCCACAGGTTCAATGATTTCTTGCTCTCCCCAAGTAAGAGTGTTTCCTAGGCCCCCCACAATGTATATCTGTTCAAGACTGGGTTATTGAACTTCTTCTATATGTCCTGATGGCTCATCCTCTGGTTGTTTCTCATCGAGTGGTAAAGTACTGGTCAAAATTGAGGAATCAGGGCCAGGTTCGATACTTACATGGTAATCAACTGTTGAAACACCGATTTCCTGTTTTGTGATTTCTCCTTCTTGTTCGAGCGATCCTGGCTCATCCATTGATCCACCCATTGGGATTTTAGGTATGTCGAGTGGCTCAGTGTCCAAGGATATTTCCACTTCATGCTCGTTCTGTGGGTGGCTCTGAATTGAAGCATCGAGACCCAGGGTGGATACTTTCTCAAGATCTTCTTCCTCTATGATTTTTACGAGAGTGACCAGGGACACCTCTGAACTCTCCTCATCGTTGTAGATAGTTATTAGGTCGAATAGGGGATTTGGTGTAATTTCTCTCCCTGATTTCCTCTCTATCTCAGGCTGAGCTGAAACTTCCTCTGGTGATCCGACTTGTGGTGTTGAAGTTTCAGGGTATCTGACTTGGTGGTTTCTTCAATCAATATCAGCTCTAGGTCACTTAATCCTCCTCAACTTTCGATTGGGTTGTCAAAAGGAACCCTCACCATATCTATGAGATCTGAGTCATTATGCAACTAATCAATGACTCTCTATGCTTCTGCCATCAAAAGTAATCCCCTTGATTGTGCCTCTGGTGTTAAGAACAATCCCCTCCTCTGTGCCTTTGTTTCCTCTACCACTCTGATCTCTTCCCTGGCTCTGAGGGCCTCTTGAGCCAATTTATATATTTTTTCCACATGTGCATCCATGCTCATGGTCTTAAACCTGGTCATATTTGGGTTTTCCATCCTCTGCACCACCTCGTCCCAATCCTAGGCACATTCTGTGAAGCTTTTGTCCTCAAAATTATCATGGGCGTATGGCTAACAGGATGACACATGTGAAGAATGTTGGAGGACCAGGCCCTTAGGGTCGTGCTTGCGGAATCAGCCTGTCTGAAACCTAAAATCAAGTTGGCTAATCCCTTCTTGTTTTTCTTGAGCAATATCCTTTACCAAATAGAACCCCATGTGGAAACCGTAGGGTATTAAAGCCCATTTCTTGTCTTTCACCAAGGTGGAATTATAGCCCTGCAAGATGGTTTGATAACATATTTCTCCCACAACGAGATGGTTTGGGGCATGAGTAGGTAGGAGATGTGGTGCTCTGGTGGCCCTGAACACCCTGATGTACGTTGAGTGCTCATCCAAGTACCAATGGCCTACCTTGGCTATCATTTTCTTAGTTGTCATAGATAGCCTTGAGAATTCCTTCTTAAAAATAATGAAATAAATACGAGCAATGAATTCATCGCATATGAGTGCATAAGACTTCTTGTACCTATTCTCCCATAATATGCTGAAGTAAATGTGGACCGGGAGCTCCGAAACATGCTAGATTAGGTTCATGCTGACAAAGACGTTCCTTCTGCACATGACATCGAGCAGGTACGAGGCCATGTAGAAATTTGGTGCTTGTCCTTCCTTTGGTGACTGAGCTTGCTGTATACAGGTGCTCAAATTTTTTGAGATTATCTCTCCCTAGTTGAACCTGCTCCCAATGATCGCCACTGTGTATGCCAAAGGAATCCATGCTTCTGAAAACTTGGAGCAATTCTTTTCTCCATATAGCTGATAGATGAGAGCCATCAAATAGATGTATGGATCCCTCGGGTTGATTGTACCATACCATCCATTTCTACGATTAGTGAACTTCTTGTCTTCCCTCCACCATGAAGCCATCAACCGGCTGGTGTCATGGAATTCATAGAACTTCACTATGAAGTCTGTGTTGAGTCACTCCTCTGGGTCCCTAAGCTTGTAGTATTTCTGGACTTCTATCGGGAGGAAAAATTTGACACATCCGCCATTATCATCGTTGATCAAGCACATATTCCTGTCCGTATGGTTGATGAGCCATTTCAGAACCTCTATGCAGGGGAAATGAGGGTTCTTCTTTCCACCATGAACGGAAAATGTTGGGTAACACCTAGTCATCGAGCGCTCTTGCATCCGGGTCGCTATGTGGGATATACTTTGGGTATTCTTATCATATAATTTTGTTGAAGTGGTCCCCCACTGTGGGAGCACCACCTTGGATCCAATGCTTGCCTCTGTATCACCAAAGGCTGGAGGCTGGGTAAAAAAATTTCTTATTTACTATTTTGAGGACAGGCTCTGCCTTAGGAGCATACTCCAACTGCTTCACAATCCCTGGAGAAGAACCTTCACCTATCTTAACTTCTTTCAACTTTGGCGCTCTAGGCTAGCGTCTGGTGGTTGGATTTCTCGACGTCATTCTTCCTGCAACTAGAGAAGATTTTAGAGACTGCGTAAGAAACAGTATGATCATATATGAATTATAACCAACGAATTGACAGAATTGGATACATACCTCTCAAGCTTGTTAAACCTGGTTTTGATAATAAAAATGGTCGATACAGTCTCAAGTTGCTTTCTCTGCTCCTTCGGATGCTCTGGAATTCACTTACATGCAGAATGAATTTGTTCAAAATGGTTCTAGAGATTTAAACATGGATGATATTACCATGTTGCATCAACCATTCAATTCAGGTTATGAGTGAAATTTCATCGTGGGTTGACAACAGAGGCACAAGTGGTAATGCGGTCTATTGACGATTTCAAAATGTTGTTTTCTAATTGGAGCATGAGGTAGAAAACAATAAGGGATCGAGCATTAATTAGTTCCTTAAATGTATAAAATTCAATTGTATCTAATACCGCAAATGTCCCATTGTTTCACTCTTTTAGTTGGGGGATCGGGGGACGAGATTGTGCTGTGAACATTTTCGTTGATATCCTCCTGGAAAACTCTGACGTCGATTGATCTTGTCATACAGAGCTGACATGGAAAATATGACTAGGAGGCGTGACTAGGACCTAGGGAACCAAAAATGACTCGGGATAAAACCAGACCGTACGATCCCCCTACGTGGTAAAGAAACATAGCACGAGACTAGTGGCTTCATTCACTTGTGTCAGTCAGAGTCGAGACTTTCTTTACGCCACACATTTCTAAAACCTAAACCTATATTGCCGACACCCGAAAGTTTCAAGAATCGACGATCAACGATAAACCTACCTAAGTGCTCTCGGATTGGCTCCCTTGAAAAAGTCTCGATGTCGAAAATGCATCTGGGATTGGTGATTGTAGATATCCTTATCGCGATCGAAATGATTGTTGTGATATTTCTGGATTTCCCCCGATCTTGATAAGGTGCATCAGGCATCGACTATCGATGATATATTATCGTCCTTTATTAACGCATGTCTTTCTCGTATTTTCCTGATGTCGAAAGGGATCGGCTATCTCTCAAACCTTTATGCGAGCAACTTATGTAAACCAAAACTGTCTTCTGTCAATGCCGATGAGGATCAACGCTCGACGAATGTTGTTTTTTTGTGGTTCTTTTACTCACTTGAATTCTTTCCGACGTCGAATCTGAGCGCGTTAGGTGCAGTGTTTAGTTGTCGATTCTTAATTCGGGTCTTAAGGTCCTTTAGACATGAGGTTTCACAAGTTCAAAATAAAATACACTTAGGTGAAAAGGGACATGAAAACAAAACCAGTTCCTAAAAATGAAATCGAGTTAGACAAATGAAGAAACAAGTGGTAGCCAAAAAGTGACAAAATTTGATAAGGCTTTTAGGGTGTGTTGAGTGCTCAACACCTTATTCAGGTCTCTAAAATCCATACAGACGTGGATAGTTCCTTGATTTTTATTTATGGGAAAAATATTGGACACACATTCAGTCAAAGGAACCGGGTTGATGAAACCAGTGTAAAGTAGCTTCTCTACCTCTTCCTTAATAGCGGAGGCCATCCTAGGATTAAAAACTCTAACATGTTGTTGAACAGGTTTAGCATCCAAATAGGTTTTAATCTCATTCTTGAAAATGATGGGGTTGATCCCTGACATCTCTTCATATGACCAAGCGAAAAAATCTAGAAACTCTTTGAAGATATTGGTGTAGATCTAAATTTATTCAGGCTAACAATCTGCACTGATATATACATTCTCAATTTTACTAGGGATACTATAGATGTCGATCGTGATGGTAGGAGAAATATTCGCCATGTTTCCTTCGACATAAATACCGTGGGTTTTTAATGGAACCACGACGTGACCAACCATCACACTCAAGGTTGATATAAATTCATCCTATTCGATCTTAACAAGCTTTGGGAGAAAATAGGATCAATGATGCATATCATCCCAAGGCCTATAAGAACCAGACATGGCCTCTAAGATGGCTTCATTCAAAGGTAAATTATCATTGAGGAAATCATGTGAACAATATGATTGAGTGGTCCATACAGGATCTAAAACATGATCCCCTCATCCGTCTGCAAGGAGGAAGGATCCGGGTCAACAATAACATCAAGAATAGCCTAATATGCAACCTATGTTGCTGACAATGGAATTTCCATCCCAATGTGTGACTGAAATTAATACGACATAGTCGGGGAAGGTAGGGTCAAAGGTTCATTGAAATACGAAGTACATAAAGGAACGAAGCTCATCGATGATGAAGACTCATTGGAAATGGTATGAATATGGTGAATTGGTGCCATGAAATCAAAACTACTCATCAAAGAGGAATACATTCTGACACCAACATCCTCAGTTTCCTGCTGAGAATTATCAATCACAGGGATCGAAGGTCCAACTGATGCACTAGGACTAGCGTGCGCAAAGGAAAAATGATCAATCATCACTATCTTCCCTTCGTGAGGAAAACATAAATTACAGAATGACACGGCAGTTGTCATCGCATAAGTCCAATTATGGCCTAGTAGTAAATTGTAGTCGAGAGGTGCATCAACCACCTCGACATCAACTTCCATAGTCTTCCGACATAACTAGACCGAAAAAGTGGGGAGGATTCTGTGGGGTCAAAATGAATGCCCATCAAATGTGGTCAACATAGTCATAGATTGACACAGGGTTGGAGAGCCAATGGATTTCCAATAGGTTAAGGACATCACACATGTTGTAGCACCTTCATCAATTATAGTACATTTGATGGTAATTTTTGTGTACTCTACATGGACTTAAAAGGCCATGTGGTAAGGAAAGCGAGGTTTAACATCTGTGACGTCAAACTTGGTAACTTTCTAGCCACATGGGTCTAGAGATATTAACGTGGATAATAAGGCATTCCTCTATGAAGGACACATCTAGAGCACCTCCAAAGCCAACATCGCACAAGGGGTTTGGCCTAGATCTTTGATAATTGAATAGTTATGGGCAGATCTAACATTAGGATTTTGGGAATAGCACTTTAGCACTCCTTTTGGAATATGAGGCAGAGGTTTCGACTTTTCAATCTGCAAGGGTGTTTCTGGGAAAGGGGGAGACTCTGGACCTATAATAGTCAGTGATGAACTGTAATCAGGAGATCAAGTGGCTACATCAATTTGATACTTGACCATATTGATGCATATATGACCACTTTCATGTGCCGAGGGATTTTGACTCCCGCTCGATGCATTTCCGATGTTAGAGGTCCCTCAGGCCATGTGTTGATTATGTGGAAACATATTTGTCATCACATTGGGAGATTGCAATAATAGCCTCAAGGCTTCATCGATTTTGGGGCATAGGTAGGTAAGGTGATCATCTTTACAAAGTTTACAAGGAAACTTCACCTTCCATTTTTCTTTCTTTCCCTCACCAACGTTATTATTCGATCTATCATTGTTTTTTTGTTTCTTTTAGTAAAAAAGAGAGAGTGGATCCTTTATATTATATCATAAACAAAAATATACATCTGTCCTTGGGATGCTAGCTATTCTGCCAAAAATCAGAAACCAGAACAGTTCGCAGCCCTGGATAACATGTCCAAAAGATGCAGACCACCACCTGCCCTGCCCAAAGGAAACCAGGATGAGTGGCGGTCTATAGTCTGCATATTTTTCCATGACAAATGAAACTGAAAATAAACTAAACAGAAAAGAGTTTTAACTGACATAATACCCAACCAGAGCTTGAGAATCTAACCGAAAAAACCAGAAGGCAAGTCTATCCACTCTATTACCCATTGAGATCTTCATGATCGAGGTCTTAACTGGGCATTTCATTCCGAGCTGGCAGGGAATAGATTCTCTCACACGTCGGACATCTTTGATTTGCTAGTGCATTGGAGAAATCCTCATAGAGAATGTCTATGCGTTGGATCATGAGAGTTCCACGGTAGGCCTGGTCGACCATTTGGCACCTCAAATCAAACACCAACTCGAGTTGTTCCAGGTGGAAGAAGGGAGGGACTTGCTACTGTTCCGAGGTTGTCAAAAAGGGAGGTGGCACAAGGACCTCGCCACCCTCCTTCGACGTGTGCCCAACCTTTTCCTCGCTTGCTGTAGCCCATGTTCCTTCCTTCGCATCGTCCTAGTGTCTCATTCTCATGCTTTTCTCCTCATCCCCATCCTCTGCTCCCATCCCTATGCTTTCAGGTTCGTGCTCTAAGACTGTGAAGGGAGAGAGATGGTCTGAGATTATGTCATGCTGGTCCATTTGGAGGCACTCCTCTGAGAGTTCCTCCTCAATGTAGCATATAGGGAAATCCCCCATTTGTGAGTCCATGGTGCCTGCACTGTGGTGAGCCGCTGAAACTGCTCGAGTTTCGTCCCCCTGGAAGTTGGTTGGAGGCTGCCAATTATCTGGCACCATGAAGAGAATATCCTCCAGAGGGAGTTGGATGTCCTCCTCCAAAAAAAATGCTGGAGGTGACGAGGCCATCCTTTCCCTGCCATCTCTACAAGCAAGCTTAGCTTGCTAGGTGTGAGCAATTGAGAGTGCTCTCTCAATATTTTGCAGCCTTTTATGCCTTGCAACCATGCTATACCAAGTTGGGCTGCGAAACGGATTTCCATGCTCATGGGGCATCGAGAGGATGAAGGTAATGGTGAAATTACAATGGATGTAGCAATGGCCTCTCCCAAGCCCTAGACTACGAGCCTTGTGCAGGCCAAAAATGAAATGAGGAAGGTAAATGCAGAGGTGGATAATAACCAGAAGGTGAGATGGGATGACTGCCATGATCACCTCCATATATTTGAATTCAGTGGTCACCTGGATTTTTGTGCGAGGGAGAAGTCCCATGGCTGTTGGCTTGTAGTTATGGCTAGCTCCCATTCTTAATGTCGAGGGGTTGGAAGCCGACAATCCTTATTTATGGCCTGTCCAGGCCCTATGGGATGTGGCACTTGAGTGCTACGTGTCACCCCATCTGGGGTATTCAATATATCATTTTTACTGTTGTCCTTTGATTTATTATTATTTTTCCCACCCTTACGATTATTACCTCGTCCCTTATTTTTAGTCCCTCCTAGTTGTTGGTTACAATTTGGGTTAGCCGACGACTATACATAATGCATATCCATCAACTGGTTGGGGGTGGAGGATGAAGTCGAAGATTTTCCTACTACAGGATGGCTTAGATACAAATATTTCAACTGGTTCATCACCAAGTATGTAGTCTTAGCATTTGCAGAGCCTATGATGCCATCGACATGAGGGTTAAGATTTTGTCTAGGGTCGTACTTTGATCACAGCACATCATGAAGAATTTCATAAAGCATCCTAGATTGGGCATATAGGAGGTCCAATTGCTGGGCTTTGAAAATGGCTTCTTCCTCAGATGTTAGTCTGGATGTAGAGACATCTTTCGAAATATAAGGAAATAAGGACTTAAGGAACCATTCTAACAAAAACTCTGGAGGAATGTACGATTTAATCAACCTCTTCCATTTATGCCACTCCTGGATATGGTCTGAGACATGCATGGATTTATCTTGGTGGAAGGCCGACAAAAGTTTTATGTCGGCATTGTAACGAACTTACAATTGGAAGTGGTTGAGAAAAACCAATACCATCTGATTGAAGTGGTATCTCAATGCACCATTTCATGGTGACCCCCGTGAGGGTGCGTTGAAATAGTCTCAAATGAATAGAATCATCATTTAGGGAGTTAGATGAGCACCATAGATGAAAATTAGTGACGTGATCACCAAGATCCTCACTAGTCTTGCATTCAAATTTTGGAATGTCCGAAGGAAGCTTGGTGGGGATGAGGGTCCATGACAGATCGTGACACATAGGGTCATTCATTAGCTTCGACAAATCTGGTAGGTTAAGTGTTTCCAGAAAAGAGACTTGGGGCTGTGGCATCTGAGCCCATGCTCTCGGGAAATATTGGGGTTGAGGAATTGCAGACCATCCAGGGTTCTAGTATATTCCATGGCTCTGTCCGATAGGATAATTTCCTCCTCCAAACTGATTCATGAAATGTTGTATGGGAACCATACCCATGGAAGTGGCATGATGAGGATTATATACATTTCCCCCAACCCAAGTAACTCCATGTTGGGGGTTTCCCATATTTTGAAACTGAATCCCTCCATATGGAACACCAGAGGATGGAGGGGGATTCACCATAATAAATTTGTTCATCAGAATCGACGTGGAGGAATAGGGGATGAAGGAAAAAATATAAGAAGTGAATTGTCCGCCTGGTTGAGTACTCCATCCTGAAGCGTTGAATATAGGATTAGTCCAAGAGGAAAGAGGAGTCCAACCTCCAACTATAGGATTCTCTTGGGAATATGACCTCCACCAAACGAGAAAGGAACATAAGGAGGCGTCGTTCCCCCAGAACCAAAAGTAGGATTCACATTAGCCGTTGAAACAAAGGATGAGAGTTTTGATGTCATGTTAGGCATACCAAAATAAAATGGATTAGAGGTCGAAGGTATTGACTGAGAATCATGACTTGGAATACCAAAAAGAGATCTGAAAGGGTTCATTTCTATGGGCAAGTAGAAATCACAGGTTGGCTAGCATTAGAGGAGGGAACCTACGACACCCACACCGTCGAGGATAAAGGAGTCCAAGGGATTCCACTAACCACGGAAGATAAAGGAGTCAAAGGACTCCCTGAGACATTCATGTCAGACTCAACACTCATAATTGGATGATCACAAGTCTATGAAGTGGAGATATATGTACCACATCTATTAACTCTACACCTTCTAGAAAGTGACTTGGGTAAAGGATCAATACATGGTGGTAACTTCAACAAAAGAAGAGACCGACGAGGAGGTTGTTCTTGCTCCACGATGACTCAAAACTCAAGATATAAAACAAAATACTAGGGCCAACTAATAATTAGAGAGAACACACCCCGGATGGGGTGACATGTCGCGCAACAAGGCCACATGGGGTGGAGCCAGGCCTGACCATAAATAAAGCAGTCCGAATCCCATCCCCTCACCATTAAGGATGGGAGCAAGCCTCAACCACCAGCCTCACGCCATGGGACTTCTCCCTTGTGTGAACAGTCCAAAGGCACATAAAGTTAATGTGGGAGAAATAATGGTGGAGCTTGTCTCGTCGCTCCTCTTAGATATCATCAAACTCTTTGATGGCTTCCTCCATTTTGAATTTGGCCCGCACCAGACAGACAACTTTGAGTTTTGGTGCAGCCACCGGAACACACTCTGCATTCTAGCCATCATAATTATCATCCCAATGTCGCGAGAGAGAGGGAAGCCACACT
This sequence comes from Picea engelmannii, assembly GCA_009831015.1. NCBI lineage: Eukaryota > Viridiplantae > Streptophyta > Pinopsida > Pinales > Pinaceae > Picea > Picea engelmannii. The sequence goes on from ML792619.1 coordinate 449,113, forward strand.
GTGGCTCTTCTTGGTACACCTTCGTTGCACATCGGAAGAGACAACAATGACTGGAGCATGCACTTTCCATGGCTTGAACTCATATTTCACACAAGGAAAAAGTGGTTAGGTCGCCTCCCATGGCATATGTGGAGGAGGTCTTCCTGAAGGAGCTAATTTAGGCTCCTCCGGAGCATCTTCTTTTCACAGTACCCGATAACTGGCAGCCACTAAGCAGCCTCATGGGAGAAGCCAGCAAGGCCTCCACTATGGAGTAGTAAGGATGCAACACCAGGGAAGCTCAATTGGATCAGTTTCCCACTTGCTACATCAAGGAGGAGGTTACGAAAGAGCTGGATTTTCAAGATGCTGCACTCACAGTTGGCTACAATTATTTTAGAGTCATGGAGAGCAATAAGGAGAAGAAGGCATAGGAACAGGGTTAGAGCGCAGCCATGGAGTAGCAGAGCGAGGCAGCAACAAGTGAGGTTGTGGAGATCAAGTTAGGTGGCACATCAAAGGAGAGTGACGAGGTCCTTGTGCCACCTCCCATCTCGACCATGCAGGAACAATGGCGTGTCCCACCGCCATTCTTCCACCCAGAGCATCTTGAATTGATGTTCGATTTGAGAAGCTAGATGGTGGACCAAGTCCATCATGGCACTCTCATGAGCCAACATATTGACATGTTGTACGATGCCTTCTCCAACGCACTAGCAGGGAAAAGATGCCCGACCTGTGTGCAACCTTATGTGATGCCAGATAGGGAGGGAACACACGATGAATATGTTGACATGGCCATCTCCAAGGCCACCAGGTAATTGCTTATGGTTATGGTCATGGTTCTAGATTCAGTTAGCTTCGAACTGTCTTGTTCTAAACTAGTTCTATTTTGTATCTTTCTGGTTAATGTTCAGACTATGGGATGCCATCTATCCTGGTTTCCTATGGGCAAGACATATGGAAGACCACCTATTTTTGACAAGGATATCATAGGCTGCCAGCTGTTCCGGTTTCCACTAATTTGGCAGAACAACTGGTAGCCTAGTCACATATGTTTATTTTGTCTCATAATATAATAGGATCTACCTCTTTTTTACTAATAAAAAAAAAATAATTAGAGAGCATATGAAAATAAAGAAAAAAGGCCAATGCACACAAACAAGATATAGTGGTTGAAAAGGGGCCTTCTGCACTAGAGTAGGTATATCTCTCCCAAGAGGGGCCTAAGACTCCCTTCAAAATATTGGAGGTATCAAAATCATATATAAGGGCCCTCGCGCGCTTAACATCGTAGTCGGTCAGATCCCCCCGGAGAGGTAATCCTCCATAAAGGATGTGTGTTGTCCAACCCTTTTCTGACTCAAGGTACCTACAAAATAACCCTTGCAAGTAACCTATGTGGCTACCTATGTCAAGAAACTAGAGTCACCACAATATAACCAATGCACATGCAAATAGTCGCAAGTCCGGTCCACCATATGGGCAGGGTTAAAAAGCCCAAAATATCAAAAGCACTACCTCTCATGGAGGTAAAGGTACGAGCAAGACCCCCAAATACAAATAGAACCTCAGAAATATCTCTGACTCTAAGAAGGTATTATAGGGTTTTCTCTGCAACCAACTTCGTGTGACCTCATGCTTAACTCCGGTGTGAGTGGAGCCTCTTGAGGTCACTGATTACGCAATGGGTTTCACCACTCCCTAGTCAGACACATATGTTTATTTTAATAGCATTGGAGAAGTTTAATAACAAAATCCTATTCCAAGGAATTATGTCCTACACTTGTTTGTGCACCCTGAAAAATAAAATCGTTTCTAATCAATTTTAATTAATCAACGTTAATTTTAATGGCTTCTTCTTACTCAAGAGGTGTGGTTGTGAGACTGATGGTATAATGACTCAACATATAAAAAGAAGCAAATATAAAAACACCACTAAGTACTAGTGTTGAATTTCAAAGAGATGGTATGCTTCTAAATGCAGCCTTTCCAATGCAATCTATACAATTTCAATGAAATGCAATCTTTCCAAATGCGTAAAAATCAATGCAAAGTAATAAAAAGTGCAAATGCCATAATGCAAATAAGAAAATATTTTTGTATTTTCAATATAAATAAAAGAAAATGCAAGGACTGAATAACAACCTCATAGGAAGATCCTACTGTAAGAAAAAAGAAACAAGCCAAGAAGGATACCAAGAAGAAAACACTCAGACAAATGTGCAAGGAAAACCAATGAAAAATATTATAAGAAAGAAATCCTCCCAAAAATTCAACGATAAAAAGGCTTCCTATAACTCTATAGGCACTTAACAATCAGAATAGGGACCCAATAAGACTCAACAACCAACAAAAATCACCTAGAAAACACCAAACTCAACCAAGAAGACTTAAGAGATGATGTACGCGACTGTTTGAGAAGCAATCATGTATATACACTCCCTAAAGGAAGACAACTCGCATATATACACATCTGTCAAGGGAAAAACCGCGTATACCAAGAAAAACACTACCAGGGCAAGGGTTAAGCCAAAAAACTCATATTCAAGGTAAAAAATAGGTTGCAAAGCAACAAGCGACAAGGAAACTCAAGCTAACATAAAGAAAATCAAGGAGAAAAACACTCCCAAACCCCAAAAAAGGATATCAATTCCCCAGCATGGTCGCCAATTCTGTTACGAGGAAAATCTCTCTATGGCTAGAGGTAAACCACAACAAATGGAATCACACACATAAATCAACTCTAATCCCAAGTATGCTATATAAATTAAATGATAACAAGACAAGGCTAAGAGCCTACCTCATCTGGACGTTTAAAGAAGACGACTGTTGAGCACGCGACCCAACGATTTATACCTGTAATTTGTCCTCAACAACCAAGATACACAAGCATATGGTGATAATATATAATTTTAGTATATATACTAGCATACTCCATTAACATACATGAAAAATACACCCATGTAATAATAATTCAAATATTTGCAAGATATCAATTGGACGAGAAAATAATATTTCTATTAAAATAATCAACATAAGCACATAGGTGACAAACTTCTATAATGACACATATCGGAACCGAGAAACTAAGTCCCTCCAGTTGGGCCTCCACCACTTCAATCCTCCACCAAAGGCAAGATCATATATATAATTCAATGAGGTTCTCCATCACAAAGAAGGAAGAGCTTGGGGGATGAACAAAAGGAGTTCAAACTTTCAAGGACAAAGCGATGCAGACTCAATATGAAGTGAAATTT